>OY728143.1:331722989-332124455 GCA_963277665.1 Viscum album
GCTGTCAAATACTCCGACCGATCCGTATTAGTGCAGAAGATGGTGGAGGACCCTGATATGGCCACATTGCTCCAAAAACATGATGATAAAAATTGGTTGTTTGAAAAACTCCTAGTTTAACGTGTTTTAGATCGACGACCCGACTACATCAATCATAGGCCAGTATAGCACAGGCATGATCAACTTCCCCTTGGTGAGCTTCCCCGAGGCAACCCTTATCAAGATTCTCCCACGGACAGGTCTGAAGCCATAGATCATGGAAGGAGGGAATGATATGTCATGTCAAACCCTCCAGAATGGCACGACAATCCAATGAACCCAGCTCGGGTTCCCCCAGCTTCCCCATAGGTCACCCCACCAGCCACTCTACAAGCCATTGAGATTGTCTACCATGTTCAAGAAACCAACAACCTGCTCGTGGTTAGGGATCCTGGTCAAGATAGGGACCCCCTACCAGATGATACTATGGCAGCACTCATAGTCCATGTTGAGGCTTTGGAAATGTGGCAGGTGACAATCCCACCTGATGGTAATGCATACTCGGCGTGGTTAGATGATATGTCGGTGCCTTCGGGTTTCGTGAATCCCACCTTATCCCCCTTTAACTGGACGGGGACACTCCGCAGCATGTTTCCCACTTCAAATCAAGGTGTGGGCCCATGTTAAGGACTCAATCACAGCAGGAGAATACCAAGATCCGCTGTTTTGTTTAGACATTGGAGATTCCGACATTCGTCTGGTACAACCAACTCTCTGTCGGATCCATAACCAATTGGGAGGACCTCTGTTGGAAATTCCATTACTAGTTCATCTCTACCATTGGGGGAAAAAGCATTTCAGACCATTTCAAGTGTAGAAAAAGGCATCATGAGCGAGTCACATACTTTATCACATAGTGGAAGGGGCTCACATACTCACTTGACATGCCACTGACTCAGGAGAAATTACTGACGATTTGCGTAGGAAATGTCAAGACTGAACAGGTTGCTTCTATTATCACCCAGAACTACCCTGGAGGATTCTGAGACTTTTTCAATAAGTCCCAATGCATGGAGGATTCCCTACAACAGGCCATCCAGGCACGTCCATTGCACCCTGTAATTCTAGCAAAGAGGGGTTCTAGAGCTGAGCCTGCTGTGATAGCCCAAATAGAATTCCCCAGGAAACTAGAATTTCTATGAGTGGAACCAGTCCCACATACTCGTAGAGGACCTCCACATCAGGCACAACCTCCGACACAGCAGCGTCCGCCTCAAAATCTGCAAGCCCCTCTACGGAATGCGGCACCACTACCCAGGTGGGATAACCAGGCTCCAGCTCCTCGATGAGCCCCTCCAGCTCCTCGTTACTGTCAGGATCCAAGAGTCCACATTCTAGACAGAAGAAACCGGCCTACTCATTCAATGAGAATCAGGTTACTGGATATTTCAGAAGTTCCTTAGATCAATGGATCGTGCTTTTTCCTGAGTGCAAAAGACCATAAGAACAAACCTCACTCATCGCCCCAAATATTTCCCCTATAATCAAATCCTGGGGAACACCCTTAATCGATTCTATGTGTTTAAAGACTGGCTTCATGACCAGGTTGAAAACAACATTGTCTGGCCTGGGCCCGCCCTAGCACAAGTGGTGAGTGTCATTTTAAGGCTAGACAGTAGTAAAAATAGTAAAGGAGAGTGGAAGCAGGTTTCTAACTACGTGTCGTAGATGTATGATGACTTGGTGGCTCACAAAATGGTTTCTCATTCCCGTTGTATCATTCTCACAGAACTGAATTAGTCGGATCCTTTAGAAGTTGTGACCACTAATTCTGCATCATCATCTCATCTGGCCTCTTACTAGAAGAGAAAGCATCGATGATGCAAGGGAAAGAAATACGCCCCACCAATTCCATCATTGTCCCATGCTCTCGGTGACTTCATGCCCCATGAGATGGGGATTCCCCACAGAATCTACCCAGTACTGGATGGATCCTCAAGTGATAGTCTTGGGTATTCTTTGGTTAATTCCATGGAGTTGGTAAACCCCTATATGACTCTCGACGAGGGGGAGTGCCTGGAGAAGCTCCCCAACATCCCCAGCCGATGCCGACGTCAGCCAAGACGCGGCCACATGGGTCATCAGGGTACATCAGTTGGAACCTCCATCTAAGATGTACATGCCTCTAAGACTAGGCAATAGGCCCAGCATAGAGCTCAAAATGTGCATCCTTTTCATCCAGTGTCGTCAGTCCCGCCTCTACCCCAGTTTGTGCTATTGGATCAGGCAGAGCTACCTCGACCGTGTCATGACCAGCCTCGCCCTGCCACAGGCTGATCTCAGTCGTCTGGTCCTCATCTATAAGCTACTCTTCAGGCTTCCACAAGTGAATAGAGAGACATGCCAACACCTTCCAGCCACCGGTCGAAACGGGAGGGCCCACCATGCCTCTGATCATAGAGCGTCCTCCTGCAAGTAGAAAATCACCCCTAGAACAAACTTATTATTTCATCAAGAACCTTGCCGGAATTCGAGCACGGATTTCCATCCCCGAGGCCCTTTTCATGTCATTATATATGTGTGAGGCCCATGATGAGGCTTTATGAAGCACCCTCTAGTTTGAGATGGAGGTAGCAGATGTATAATTCATTCATGATGAAGCTGTCGTGAACGCTGAATGTCAAGCCATCATTTCATTATCTAGAGAAGTCGAAGGCTCTCCCATACATGGTCACATCCTCCCACATTACATCACTATCAAATTTAATGGAGTTTAGGTTCAATGTTGTCTCATTCTCACCCACGTTGGGTTTAACCTTATCCCGGCGCAAGCACTACGGAAGCTGGGATTATTTGATGATGACCTGACTCCCTCCAATTTAAGAATCTTTGGATTCGATAGGACAGAAAAAACCTCAATTGGTATGATCCATTTGATGAACTATTTTGGTGGCCCAGTTGTCAGCATCGAGTTTATGGTTGTCTCTCAGACACCACATACAATGCACTGATGGGCAGACCATGGATCCACCTGTACGTGACAGTCCCCTCATCGTATCACCAGTGCCTCAAGAACTCTATTAATGGTCTATTAAGAATAATCAAAGGTGATGCATCTTCATTAACCTCTTGTAAATCTCGACACCTTGATAATGGATATTACAAGAGAAAGGAAAAATAGATTTAGGCGAGTGGGGTTGAGCCCGCCAAGATCGCAACTGACCCCTGGGAAGGTCTGGAGGATGCCTATGTATTCTTGATCCATAAATTAGAGGCCACAACCCCCGGCATGGGAAAATGATTTTTTGTCCTTGGAAGAATAGGGAAGTATGTTCCCAAGTCCAACCGATCGTGGAAAATCAACTTGTACTCTTACATGATCCAGTCTTAGGTAATCACGGAGCCTCCAACCCCTGTACGGTATCTAGATGTCCACGCCATGACACCAACAGTATGTCATACAAATCTGTTTTGCCGAGCTGGAAATAACCGGCTGAAGCCAACGTTCCACCATTACTTTGATATCATCAAGTGCATCCCATTGGGCCAAAAACTAGATGGGATAGGAACGACTAACTTCATTTCTATGGTTTCAACATCACTTGAATCTCTTGATATGTTGTCCATCACTGTCCAGGCTGGCACCAGCCTCCCATCAGGATCTCCCAACCCTGAGGAAGCTTCTCCCATTGGTAATCCCTTGTCATCAAGTGAAGAATAGGATCTGGAGGATGGTCCACTCACCATTGAAGGAGGCATATCTACCACGGTTGACGAGATGGAATCAGTGAGCCTTGGTAGTGAGGCAGATCCAAGACTCACATTGATTAGTTCCGCGAAGTCCATCGGAGAGAATTAGTGGTACGTGGATTACCTGAAGCAGCATCATGATGTATTTTCATGGAGCTTTGTTGAGATTCCAATCCTAGATCCTCTTGTATCCATCCACCACCTTAGTCTCCCAACAAACCATCGCGGGTTCAAGCATCCTTCTAGGAAGATACACCCTTCTCACGGTGCCATGGTCGAGGTCGGAGTTGAAAATATCATCAGAGAAAACTATTTGAAGGTGGTCTAATACCCCAAGTGGCTAGAAAACATTGTGTCAGTCATGAACAAGAACAGATATATCAGAGTCTGCATCAACTTCCAAGATCTCTATTGTCACTGTCCGAAAGATGACTTTCCCATTCTGGTGATAGAATTGTAGATCAATTCTATGGATGGGTTCCAAGCCATATCCTTCATGGATGGTTACTCTGGATATAATCTGATCCAGATGGCCTCCGAGCATGAAGATTACATAGCTATCAGGGTGCCCCAAGGTACTTTTTGTTACAAGGTTGTGGCCTTCAGCCTGAAGAATGCTGGTGCCACTTATCAGCGTGCCATGAACTGCATATTCAATCCAATCCCCCATACATTGGTGGAATGTTATGTGGATGATATGGTGTTCAAATCATGCCAGTGGCAGGAACATCTTAAGTACATTGAGAAATAGTTCTTCATCCTCCATTCCCACAACCTGAAGATGATCCCATTGAAGTGTTCCTTTGGGGTCACCTCTGGAAAGTTTCTCGGCTTTGTTGTCAGATACCAGGGCATCGAGATCGACCCAAAAAAGATCAAGTACATCATCCAGATGCCTCTATTGAGCAATATTTGTGTTCTTCAAGGTTCCCATGGCCATATAGCCTACATACACAGATTCAATGTGAATCTGACCAGCATCTGTAAGCCCTTTTCTTCACTCATGAAGAAAGGCTCTGCCTACGAATTGGAAGAAGAGTTCCAGAATGATTTCGAGGAAATCAAGTAGTACCTTCTCCAACCTCATTTCCTGAGGACACCCGTCTCCGAGACACCACTGATTTTGTGCTTGACTTCCCTAGAAAAATCTCTTGGTGCCCTTCTCTCATAGAAAAACAATGATGGGATGAAGAACAATCTCTAATAACTCATTCACATGCTAATTGATACAGAGACCAAATACTCTGCCATAAAAAAGAGCTACCTTGCACTGTTATTCATAGTGAAGAAGTTGCGACATTGCCTATAACGACACGAGGTACATCATGTGTCTTGGGTAGACCCGATGAAGTACATTCTGAACTTACCCATGTTCAGTAGCCATCTAGCACAATGTGCAGTAATCCTCCAGAAGTTCGACATCATGTTTGTTGATCAAGAGGCTATGAAGGGATAAGCATTTGTATATTTTCAAGATTCCAATCCAACCCCTGCTGACCAGTCCCTGGACCTGGATTTTCCAGACATGGAAATTCTCTCAGTGGATCCTTCCATCCCATGTTGGCAGATGCACATCGATGGCGCCTCCCAGCTCCCCACTGGTATGAGACTCAATGATCCTACGATCAACCGAGTAAGCTTGGGTACTGTCTTTATTAATATGGCACATGTCATTCTGTAGTATTCATTAATGTTGTCGGAAGGCTACACCAACAACTAGGAAGAGTATCAGGCTCTTATCCCTGGCCTCGAGTTGGCCCTCAAGATCAATGTGCCCCATTTACATGTGAAAGGGATTCCTAACTAGTCATCAGGAAAATCAATGATGTCTATGACGTCATAAATCTAGAGATCATTCCATTATTGGAGAACACCCTCCAACTAATGTCCTAGTTTCCAACTCGGCTGAAAGTTTATCATGTCCCTCGATCTCAAAACAATCGAGCTGATGCCTTGGCTTCCAAGCTACATCACTTACAGAACCTGAGCAAGATGACCTATCTATACACATGAAACATCAGAGAGTCATTTCTCACGTCAACCATGAAGAGGAAAACAACCTACGAGTAATCTATCTTACAACCAGAGCCTCCACATCCAGACACCCAGGTTCCTCAAATGATGTTGTTGAAGCGACCCATGACTGGAGAGCCCCATTTTTCAAGTATCTCCCAATTGGTTACCTTTCAGCTGATCAGGTCGAGCATGAGTGAATCCAACGTTGCGTGATATATTTTACCCTCCATTGTGGTTTCAGTCTTGAGCAGATCCTCCACAATGGTGGGTTATATGGTGTTTTAATCCATTAAATCCATGGAGTTGAGATTCTCAGGTCATGCATATGGTTCACGCCGGTTCCTGTGGGGCTCACCATACTGGGCTGAAGCTATCCCATCAGGTCTGGAGACTGCAGTACTTCTGGACCTCCATGATCAATGACTCCATCGAGTTCTCCATGTGATTTCATGCGTGCCAAATTCATACTAATTTCATGCATCTGCCGCCAGAACCTATCCACTCCACCAAGTATTATTTGCAGTTCGTGGTATGGGGACTCGATGTTGTGGGACCAAATCCACCTAAGACAGCTCCCCGGTGCTGATTCATCCTAACCGAAAAAATTTATTTTCTATGTGGGAAGAAGTAGTTCCTCTGAAGGAGGTCAAGCCCCGTTCTATCATTGACTTCGTGAGCTCCAACAGCATTTACCATTTTTTATTTCCCCACACTATCATCACCAATAATGGAACCAACTTTCGAGTGGCTGAGTTGAATAAATTGTATGCTAAGTACAACATTCGTTCAAACCATACCTCCCGCTATCAAAATCATTCAAATGGGAATATTAAAGCATTCATCAAAACCCTCTCTATAATTTTGCAGAAAATGGTTGGATAAAATATGAAGTGTTGTCCAGAAAATCTCACCAAAGCCCTTTGGGATTATCAGATGAAGAATTGTAATTCCACCCAAGTGACCACTTATTCTCTGGTGTATGGTGCTAAGGCCAACCTGCCCATTGAGATCCAGCTACCTTCATTACGCATAGCGATCTATGACCAGCAGACACCAGATAAGGTATCCAACATTAGTCTGGATGAATCGGATGCACTTATCAAGAATAGGGTTCGTTCTCTACACAATCTAGAAATGAATCAGAATAAGATAGCTATAGGCTTCAATAAGAAGGATCACCTCCTCTCTTTCCTACAAGGCAACTTGTTATTGGTCGTTCGAGAACCAATGATCCGTGGCAGGAAACCACCAATGATGAAGCCCAAATGGGAAGGACGTTACATAATACATAGGGTTTACCCAATGGAGCATACTCCCTGGTGACCATGGATGGTGAGTGTGTAAATCCTCCCACCAATTCCCATTTTCTCAATCAATACATTTCCTGATCCAGCAGGTCCGACACGACCCTAAAATGTCTAATCCAGCATGACCCTAAACATTTTGGTCATACACGACCTTAAACTGTTTGGTCCAGCATTACCTTAAACTCTTCAGTCTTACATGACATTAAAATATGCATCATTCTGCAAGATGTTAAACTGCACCCTTATAACTACATATGGATTGATTTCCATCCACATGGGATACGTAGGAACACTCAAGAATTTGGTCTTCAGAATAGCCCCAACTCTTCTCTTTGACTACCCCACTAATTATAGTTCTCTCAGTGGATCCTTGGATGATATGGTGTATGATTATTTCGCCCCCCTAATTCCATTATTATAACAGTTGCACCATATTCCCACCCCTCGTTCCTCTATCCTCCCACATCCTCACATCATGACGTTAAACTTCATGTCCTCCAAGAACTACGTATGGATTGACTCCCATCCATATGGGATATGAAGGAATGCCTGGAAATTTGGTCTGTTGGCCCAGCCCTAACGTCAGAACCTCCCCTCGGGTCAAGACATATGGTGTGGTCCTAGTTCTTTCCTAAAGATGCCTCGAGCTCATCTCGATTATGTCGTACATCCCACTCCCTAGAGGTGTCATCATCTTTAACATCCCTGCTTTATTTTGAAATGTATGGGTACATCTATGCTTCATCCACTCCTTTGATTGGGAATCCATCATCCTTCCCATCCAGAAGGGCCACCAAATTGTAGGGATGCTAAGCACATGGGCTCTCCTACCATTTCTGGCCAACACCCTCGAGGATGTTGAGAAACAAATTGATACAAGTCTCACATTGTGAATATGGTAAGTTGTCGATGCTCATTTGTTATTCACATTCCAGGTCACTATAAGGACACTATGTTTCGAACATGGTAAATGGCTATCCTCTATCATTAGAGCCACCCCAAGATGTCCCAAACATTGAGTGCATTGGTTCATTCTGCCCCACTGTATATCAAAGCGATGAACTCCCCTCAGGTAATGCTAGCTACTGGACCTCTTTATGGCTAGAAGAGTCGAATCTGGATCCTTGTTTCTCACACTGAGCACTGATCATGTGGGGTATGGAGCTATGATTAGTCTGTGATCACACTACAGGTCACATGGCTACCATTGGTCGAGACTCTAGGGCTCAAGACATTGAGATTTTTCTGGCCCATTGGCGCTTTCTGTCCCCTGACCAAAGTTCCCATTTAGGATTGTATTGTGTGGTATGGGATTATGTCCTCATTCATGTTGGGATATTTTTTGTGTCGTACAAATCCTAGGATGAGATACCTTATCCTCTCTTCTTCCTCACTGCAAGACGTTATACTACAAACTAGTCAGGCCTTTCCGATCATGGCCCAACCTCAGGCCCATGGTCTTTTCCGGCCCCTTGGACTTCTTGAGCCTCGGCCCATGTTCTTAAATGGAATTGTAAGGTGTGGTATGGGATTGTGTCCTCATTCACGTCGGGTCATTTTTCATGTTGTACACCCCACACGTTAGGGTATCTTACCCCTATGCGTGATTCCAAAACTATGTATGGCTTGATACTCATCCTCATGGGATACGTAAGACCTCCTAAGAATATCGTCTTCCAGACTAGTCCCATCTTGGACCTTTGGCCAGCATTCCCCCATAGATAGAAATGTATGGTGTGGTATGGTATTTTTCTCTCACTCACATTGGGAGTTGTAAATACCATGCAATTTACCTCCTCCTCCTAAGAGTATTCCATCCCCTTGTACTATCCTCATCTTTTAAAATCATCCACTCTCAAGATGAGAACCTTGACCCTCTTTGGCGATTCAATAATGTGACTATGGGTACTCTGGTTTAATACCTAGAATGTCAGACTCTACTGGGACACGCTTTCACCCATTTTTCAGGTTTCGCATCCTCCATCATTATAGATTCCATCACCTTTCACATCCAAAGGGTCCCCTGAATTTCATGGATGCTCGGCCAAAGGGACCTCATACCATTAAATGAAAATATCCTCGAGGGGTTTAGACAAAAAATTGATATAAGTCCCACGTTTCGAATTTTTTCCGCAATCAATGCTCATTTGTTTGTCCCAATTTCAAGATAACGCGATGTAGATGTGTTGTTTCAAACACGGACAAATGTAATCCTCCATCATCCCGCCAAACCCATTAAGCTCGAAATGCCGGTTACACGATACACACCCTTCTCCACCTCATCATGTCCATGTAGAACTTTGAAATTATTGGTGTTATTCCTTAGTGTGCATCTTCATGTTAGGATGGAAACACTACGATAGGGAAACCATTCGGGTCTCCACCGATGACCCTTTTTCACATATTTCACTTATTGATAATACCTTATCCTCCCATTTTTCCTACACCAAGTTAGACATAAATAGGCTTATGAATTGGGTTAAGGTTCCCTTTTACATGGATAGTCCCTTCTCCATGGTCTGAGCTCTATGTTCATAATCTAAGATCTTTTCTAGAACTATGTGTGCGTTGATTCCAATACTCATGGGATATGTAGGAATATCCAGATGTTTTATTTTTAGGTCTAGCTCAATTGGGATCTATTTTCTCTTTCCCATTTCCCTCCTACCTCTATCTTGGCCCCTTTCCCTGATGTTTTTTTTCACAGAAAAGCATACAGTGTGGTATATGATTATGTTCTCATTCATGTCTTTTATGTTTTATTGCACCATGAACATTCTCCATTTAGCCTCGTCTCTAATACAACTGTGTCGCATTCCATTGAAATGAACTCTTGGTCCCATCACATGACCCAAAACTATGACATTATCTTCTTGGTCGCACAAAAAAAATGGCACTGAATCGTTATGTCCTCACTCAAGGGGACACCTTTATTGGTATCGGTCACATGCCATTCCATTTGTCAATGCCTGCATAAAGCTTGATTCATGTGGTGATGCTGATACTTGTTGTCCTTGCCTGCCTCTTCACAAAAAAACCCCATTCACCTTAAAGGAAAAACAAGATACATCGAATACAACTTCATTTGGTGTGAGGACCACACCCACACGCCCCTTTTATTGCTGGCATAGGTACCTTACTATGCCATATCTTAAAAATACGTATATCTTGACTCTCATTCTCATGAGATACGTAGGAATGCTCGAGATCTTCCCCCATGGGGCCAGGTTAAATCTAGTTTCCAGTCCCTTAACATAAAACCATTCCATGGAAGACATGGTAATATAGGACTATGTCCTCATTCACGGCAGGTTTCATAATCAATTTACCATGTCTCCCTCACACTCCTAACAGATCCATGGTGTGAGCTCTATGACCATAAAGTAAGATCGCACTGTGTCCTTTCGGCAAGATGTTAAACTGCATGACATCTTCCATAACTACGTTTGGCTTGATTCTCATCCTCAAGGGATATGTAGAGAAACTTAGGCATTTCATATTGTGTCTAGCACCAGGAATCATAAATCCTATTCCTCCTCAATTACGGCCACCTAACATGACCACTTGTGGGGAACCATGTAACTGTAGCTTTTCCCTGAACATGTTTGGGATCCGCCATGATGACATTGGGAAGAGACAGTTCCCTCACCGAAGAGGACCTGTCTAAAAGAAGGAATGATCCATGATCAAACTGATGCTCCCATCTAATGTGCATCCACTACAGTGGCGTAATTTCAAGTGTTCGATTCTGTTCAAACAAACCATTAATCCATATTCCACAGTTTGGTGTACCTTATTTAGACCCTTGGCCTCTTTCATGTCTATGGGAACCCCCTAACAGTATAGATGATCAGCCACTGGCCCACCTATTGTCTTGGGCAAATGTTTCGGAAGACTAATGGATGAAATTTTTAGCCAATCCCAATCTTTCGAACATGGTCAGTGGTCGGCCCTCATTTTCTATCCCCATTCTAGGATAAAAAAATAAGGAAACTGTGTTTCAAATGTGGTCAATAGTTATTATTTATTTTCACACCACCCCCATAGTGTTCTGAATCATGGGTATCATGATTCACACCATCCATCCCCATCTGTTCAGATTTATTCTACTACCTTTGGCATTACCCAGTTCGTGCACAAGAACACAGTAGGTAACATGTAATTCAGTTGCTCTGAGAGATTCATTCCCCAGTTAGGTGTCTCCCATTACCCCCCATGAAATCTAGGCCGGTTGTTCAAAATACAGATTCCTGAAACATGGTTTTCACTGCTAATCTGGATAGGGTTGATAAGGTGGTCATCCCTTGCTTCTCACATTGGTCCCGACCCATGTGATCTGAGGGAATGATCGCTAGACGCTCCATGAATATCATGATAATTCCTTAAACAAATGTATCAATAGAACTCATGCATTATATGGCATCAAAAAATCAAATCATGAAAGTATATTTGAGGGTTTTCTGATCATTACAGTACCCGTTGGTCATTTCCCCCTCATGGATGGGTTAATCTTTTCAAAAGAGAGTAGTAGCTCTACCACCCTCTGGTTGGTGGTGTCCAAGATTTGATGCCTCATATTCATCTCCCACTCTTCCTCGGCATCGACATGGCGCAATTCCCTGGTCGCAATTTGGGCCCTCTCTATGTCAGTTCGGATGACGGTCTTCTCCACAGAATCCCACTTCACGCCCTGTTCGGCCTCTTCCATCTGGGATTTCAGTCGCGAGACGAGCTCTGATTGTGCGCTGAGACAAGTTGAATGATCATCTTCCTGGGCATGTAGCCATTGAACCTCATCTTCAGCCTCCAAGATCCTCTGGATGTTTACTGCTTTCCTCTACTAACAGCCCACACTGAGGACATGGTCATACTCCTGTATCTTTTCCGCCATATGATCTCAGATGAGCATGTAAGGACGCTGGGGATCCACTCCCCCAGCACATAGATCGCGCAGTCACGAGCAAAGTCTATCCAACTCATCCAACCATAGTGTTGGGGGGTGTCATAGATGATGTACATGATCAGCTTCCAAAATCGACGATGAAATATCTTGTTATACTCTTTGTCAGTGGTAGTCTCATCCTAGTCGGCATGATTGGAAGGCTCATACACGGGGAATGCCCCCATCAACTATTCAGCCGGGTCGACTTCTAGTTTTTAATCGGGCATGGAAGTACCTATACTATCTGATCAATCATCATCATTGGATCCTACTTCAATGATCTTAGTATCAGCCCCACTGAAGGTCCGACTAGTGATCAAGAGTGTCACCGCTTAGTCGGTTTGGTGCTCTGCCTCCACGATCATCGACTTTCCCCTGGGAAGAACACTGTAAGAATCCCCGACCAACCTCTCAATGGTGACCCAATCCATTTGAAGGACTGTACGTGCCAAAAACAAAATGGAAATTGACGTCAATAAACATGGTTAGGGGATAAAAATCATAAAACTTGTATAAGGGACTTACAAAGATCAAATACATGGCCCCGCTCTTGGGATGATGTTATCGAGACCTCGAAGTGTGACCCCTTGTATATGGTCAAGAGGTCTGAAAACTCCATAGGGGTCACCTCAAGTGTCTTATCCCCACTGGACACAACAATAGATGTGGCGACCGGCATGGATCCAGAAGGTCCCGCATCTGCATCCATTGAGGGATGAGAATGGGTTTTGTATATAAGACTCTCCTGCATGGTTCAGATGTTAGTAAGGAGTCCAGAATGACCTCAAAGGAAGTCTCATAGAATAGGGTTTTAGATTGTTACCGCATGGGCCTCTATGAACTCTTCAAGATCCGAGTCTTAATCTACAACTTCTCCCTCCTCCAATGGGTTCCCCTCCTGGACTCTTCTCCCCAGGAAGACTCTTCTGATTCTTCCGACAAGGGTAAGCGCTCCCTCAAATCAGCAGTCAAAAAATGCGGGTGAGTATTGTGATCAAGATACACATTGACTTGATCTATCATTTCAGGTGGAACACCCCAAGAGTGCACAATGTCCTCCAAATCATTCAATTATTGTACCGCTTCAGATTGGGACACCGTAAAGCCTTCCCTGATGGGGCCTATTCGCGGTAAATTGATCCCAATATGGTTTAGGTGATGCCACAATTCATCGGTGCTGAGGAGTTTCTTGTTGACTTCCCAGATGTCCCAGGCATCCAGGAAAACAACTATCTCTTCCATGTCGGTATGGTGCACCAACTTCCCCAGATTCTAGGTGGGTATCTTGCATAATCCTCTTGGTGGCCTCCCATGTGTATAACTCATCTCTTCTAGAATCACGAGGTTAGCTGACGCTACCGGATCCGCTACCATTGCTTACCCCTTAATTGGTGTGGGCCTCGCTGCCACGATAGCCCCAACACCGCGGGATTCCCTTACTGCCTTCCAACCCTGACCCCAAGGTCGGGGTAGCTCACTATCACCGACTCGAATGGTTGGATTCATCAGCATCGCCCCCAGGTAGGCCGCCTCCATTCTCTAGTCATATTCCTTTACCAGACCAAGGACGATGGTTGGCGATGGAAACTCGTTCTGCATTTTACAATCTTCTCACATAAACATGATCCACATCTACCACATCACGCATGAGTGTTCTTTGTAACACATTTCTAGATAGACATGCAGGGTTTGTCACTGCATACACTAGAATTTCATTACAAACCGGTGTGGGGTATACGGCTCGTAGAGGGTATCACGGTCCACCCTCGCCACCAGGACTCCACCTTGAAGGGCCAGGAGACAGGCTCGATGCTCTTCCATCCCCCAGATGTCATCAGTAAATAACCCTGTTGGAAATGTGAATGGGTGGAACGTGAATTCATCTGCCCTCCACATCTTGTTTAGAACCGACGGTGTGGTCAGATTGGCCAAAAATCTCCCCACGACATTCAGGATCGATGGGTGGAAGTTCGAGCCTGGAGGAGAGATAGGGTTGGGGTATTCATAAACACCCCTGATATGTGCCACTATCCACCCATACATGAGGTGGATGGGCCCACATACCCTCTGTGGCCTTTTCCCCTCACTGATATGCCACAACACCTTATACATCTTGGCGTACATCAGGAATCCTAAATTGACCCGCCCTCCTATTGCCAATGTGGATTCCATGAAAAATGTGCTCCGGCGTACTCCCATGTTGGAATCCCTCACTAGTAGGATCCGACCATAGATATGTGTCGTGATGAATGCTTCCAGCATGAATATTGGTTGTTTCTAGATGCTGACGCTGAATCCCCACGTCTTCCACTGACTATCCTCCAAAAACCGCCAGTATGAGTGCTCCTTACTCTGAGCCCCATTAGGGATGGTCTGAGGTCTTGCTGTAAAATGCCTATTTTCTAGGATAATCAAGAATTGATTGAACGACTGCCTGAAGTGGACATCTCTTAATGCTTCGTTGTCCTCCCCAAGCACAAGCTCCATCAACGACATCGCCTGTCGTGGAATTTTCTCTAGATCCTCCCATTCACTCATGACGGGGAGGAATTCCTTGTACATCACTCCCTATATCGGGACCCCTAAGATCTAGTGGACATCCCACAGGCTGATATCGACCTCCCCATGGTGTACATGGAAGGTATTGTTCATTGAAGACATCTGATAAATAACTATATCATCAGCTATTTCAGTTGATATATGTGAAATTTGGTGGCCTAGGACACCTCATACAAACCCACTCTCTTATGATCAGCCCCAAACTCCTCACACGAGGTGCCTACCGAATTGGCCCAGGCACAATCGTCTATGAAGTTTCCGCCCTGGCGTAGGTCCCATTCCTCGAACCACCCCTTACCCAGGTTCCTAAAAGTTTCCTTCAAAATCATATGGTACATAGGGGGAGACGAATCCAGAAATAATTCATTCTCATCGACATTATTCAGGTGGTTATATAAGCAATATGTATTGACGGGTGTGAAATCCTCCCAGGCATGGCCATCTGCCACCCTGAACCATCGGAACTGGCATGGTGTGCTCATGAACTAGTATGTTGGTTCATCCTGACTTCTTTCTGGGTAGAAGACATCATCCCTCAGCCTAAATCCATACAATGGAATCCTTCTACACACTAGGTAGTTCTTCTGGCTCACCCACAGAAGATACACCAGAAAATCATGGTCGGATTGGTTTCGTACCAACCCCCCTAGATCCAGACTGTTCGCCATCTTGTCCCTCCGGACGACATCCACACAGACCCCCCAGAAATCCTCTTGACTATCCATTCAATTTTGAAATTTTGGTAGCTTTTTGGGTTGGCTGGCATATCTAGTTCATGGAGAACATTCGCCAAGCCTGTTCACGGATCCCTGCTCCGTCCCTCAGACAAAGGGTCGTGAAGTGCTAAGATGTGAAGTCAACAACTTGCGGATGTTCCATGAAGTAGAGGTCACGATTTGTAGAGAGGAATCACGGAGTACACAGAGATTTGTGAATCTAGAGCACTGAAATCCAAAATCGCGGAGAGGGGAAGATAAAAAAAATATTTTAGGTCACCTGTTTATAGGATAGGGGCCCTTGGAGCTTCGTGCCATGTCTCGACCGAAACGAGCTTCATGAATTTTCTGGTCGGAGCTTCGCATTCCTACATGGTGACCCCCCCTTCGCGATATTTCATCGCGAATGACCGAGTATTTTGGCGATCTACCCTCTGACTTCGACCCTTCATTTCATCATAGCACCAAGTGTGAGGGGAGACATATTTTGATGCTAAAATGTTGGGAGATGAAGAAGAAAATCACTTGATGGATGTCTTACGAATCACCTTTGTGGAGTCCCCTTTGACATTCGCGACCTGTCGCAGAGCAATGCGGCAGGATGCTCTGTGAAAGAATTTTGAATTTTGCGATGCACCGTAGATAAAAGAGCCCGGATGCTCCAGGAACCCTTTGATTTTCATGACCTACCATGGAGCTAGGAGGTGGGACTCTCCATGAACAAATTTGATGTTCTCTACGCACCACAGAGCGAGGAGGCGGGATGCTCCGTGAATGCATTTGACCGTCACGACGCACTGCGAAGCAATGAAAAATAGAGCTTCGCACCTAGAGCACACTACGTCATGGTGCCTCTCCCCTATAAATAATGACCTACCCCTCTGTTAAGGGGGAATACCATTCTACTTTTCAGCTTCCTAGATCCGGAATCAAGAATCAGCTTCTTCTGTGCAAACCATGAGCTGTTCGAGGTACTTATGCTCTGCGAAGTGCCTCCCCTTTTCCTTGTTTTGATCGCTTTTTTTAAAATGGATTCCTTTCACGAAGCCTAAGGGATTCACCAAGGAAGGGGATCCCCAAGGGGAATCGGGTCATCACGGAGTGTTTATGCTTTGCGAAACACCATTCATGTACACATGATCTACAAGCCAAGGTAGGGTCATTGTACTTCGCGAAGCACATTGCTTCACAATACCTTGATTTGCGAGGCACATTTTCTCTATAGGGAAGTGATTCATGAATACCTTTCCACTTCAGGAAGCACCTCCCATATACACCTTTTCCATATACTTAGTTTGAGGTGCCCCACTTCGCGAAGCACACACCTTCGCAAGCACCCTCCCCCATGCGGATCAGTAGAGCTTCACAAGGCCCCTGCCTATGAACCCCTCTGCTTTGAAATTCCTTTCCCGTGTGACCCTCCTAGTTTGCACGATGTGATTCCAATGTCCCTTGGACAATACTGCTTGTTGTGTTTCTTCATATCATGCTTCTTCTCATAGGCATGCTAATGGATATTGTTTCTTGGCGATGCCTTGCTAACATGGACCCCTCGATGGTTCACTCCATAACGCCCCTTAACCACGGTGTTGCTTGTCCCCTCTCTTCACCAAGGAGAAGAGGGTACCAGTTATGTAAGTCCTAGGGGTGCGTAGAAATCCCACATCGTCTAAGCTACAGGATGTTAAACTGCTAATTACCATCATCCTCATCACATGATGTTCAACTGTGACCTCGACACATGGCTCGCACACAGGTTACCCCCACAGTGGACATTATCTGCGCCAATTTGGTCTCCACCGTAGTGGGATCATTCACCGCACGGAATGAGATCCTTTTTACCGGATCGGCGTCTGTCTGTGGGGGAAGGGAAACCACCCTAGTGTAAGCCCCTAGCTTTCTTGTAGGAGGCAACACCCATGCTCTTCCATTCTTCTTCAGTCCCAAAACCATGTGGGATGGTTAGCGGACACCTCCTTTCTTAAGTGCCAAATCCCACTCCTGCTTGGAGTTTTCTAAATCGGAGCTCCATACCGGAGTTAGTCCCAACCTCTTCGGGCCGCTAACTACGCATAAGCCCTACTTCACCTCTCATGGACTCACCTTTCACGACGTGATCGTCAGGTCTCTGCTGCCTCTTGTTTCTCACACAGAGAATTACTCACATGGGATTAGAGAAAGCACCGACTATGGAGTCATCCCTAGGAAGCCTAGAGTGTAAGTCCCACACACACCATCCAAACTATGGGGACATTGATCCTTGCCAAGGTAGGGTACGTAGGAAGCCTCCCTAAGGTTCAAGACCACCATCCATGTGACCCCAGATCTAGTTTCACGTCGGTTCACTGACACCCCACCACCCATTGGTCGCTATAACTCCCATCACATCGGTGCACCAAACCCACATCATGAACTATGTGGTCTTTGATACTTTCTAATGTAGGGTACCTAGGAATCCTCCATGAGGATCAATCCCCACAACCATCGGACCCCAGGTCCACCTTCACGTCGGTTCCCACCACCTGAACTATATGGTATTTGATCCTTTCTAAGTAGATTTACGTAGGAAGCCACCCTAATATTCAATCCCACCACCCATTGGTCATTCTGACCATATTCACATCGGTTCACAAACACCCTGGGTAGCCTAGACTGTAAGCCCCCACAAACTATCTCGAACTACGTAGACATTAATCTCTAACAAGGCAAGGTACGTAGGAAACCTCCATGAGGTTCAAGCCCAACACTCGTTGGTTCCGACCATTTTCTTCCATGCCCCATCCTGAACTACATGGTCATTGATCCTTATCAATGCAAGGTACATAGGAAGCCTCCCTAAGGTTCAGTCCCACCATCCACCCAGACCCTAGGACCTTATTCACTTCAGTTCACTGACTCCTACCCCAAAACCGAACTACATGGTCTTTGATCCTTACCAAGGAAAGGTATGTAGGAAGCCTCCATGTGGTTCAAGACTGACAACCAATGGTCCCGAACACTTCAGTTTGGCCCACCCCGGTCCTGCATGATGTTAAACTGTATTCCCCGTTCTGTTCCTCATTTAACGGCAAGCCATTATCACTCCATGCAGCGGTAATCTGTTGGAACCCTAATCGGCGGTAATCCATCATCAGATGAACTACATGGACTTTTATACCCTTCCATGGGGATACGTAGGAAGCCACTTCAAGGCTCAAGCCAAAAACCATTTTTATCCTTATGCGGGTTCCATCCCATTCGCCTCCGCTTCATTCAATTACTTCGTCATCCATCCTGGTTCTTACCCGGGCTACCATATCTTGGTGTGATTAGGCCAATTCATACCCCATTCCCCTCAACATTAACAGGGAATTCAACCATGTGTTGGCCCCAGCATCAGTGTTCCCTCCAGGGGTTTCACCCATATGACCCACTCTAGTTAGTGTTCTTGAGCAGTTTGATCCATCTTCTCTGGATGATAAACATATGGCATACCCTATTTAAAACATGAGAATCTAAGGAAAACCGTAGATACATGCCCATGGGATATGATTCCCCATGTTCGATGCGGGATTCCTCGGGCTTTTGCACCCTTGAGAAGCCCTATAACAAAGAACTGAAATCCAAACATGCCAATTACCCAGCACCCAGACACGCCAGTGATTCCCAATGTGACTACTTCCCTTACCAAAGGATTCTTCCCTGACCGGACCCCTTGGAATTTCCAGACAGACGTAGTGTATTTAACTGGTGTCTAGGAAGATATGTCACTAGGAAGAGATTCATGAACAACGTTTTAAATCTATAAGGTCGACCCGGACTAGGTAACAAGTTCCTAAGAGGAATCCATAGAAGGATGAAATGTCAACCCATCATCCCATTTCAATCATGTAACAGAAGTATTGGAATATGGATCGAATGTCGCCCGCCTTTGCAAACCAGAAATTCGGGGTAACAAAACAGTGCAGCCATCCCCCCAAAAGAGACGGATGTGCAGGCACTGACGAAAGCATTAGAAACAAAGAGTAAAAACTTTTTGCACATGAATTATCATGAGTAAACATCCATTTCACATGATGTATCATGATACTATACTTTACTCAATGCATTGGAGCGTTATCGGGGCACACCCTTCTTAATCATTTCATTTCAAGCATAAGTGCGTCACATTGATCATATAACATGGAATCAATCAACATCATATGTTAATCCATGATTATGTAATGTTGAATAAATATATGAATTTACCATTCAATATTTATATGTATATAATGGTGAATACACTTGATAGACACACGTGTATGGAATTCACTACACAATGATCGTGGCACTGAAAAACGTGTTGCAATTCTTGCAGCATAACGTGGTGACATAAGGATTCATAAATTTTTTTGATGAGATTAAAAAGGGTGTCTCCTAATATTTACATGTAATTTATAGTAACGTGGTCATATAGATACATGTCCCAACAAACATAATGGAATTTAGATGTATAATACAAAAGAATTACTTGGATGTAGTTATGAGAGGGAATTCCCATGTAGAATTTCGACATGGTAACATGTGTACTTGGGAGGAATTAATGAAAGAGAAAGGGGTCTCCCTTTATCCAAACATAAAGTGGGCAGTATGGTAGAGGTGATAAATCATACCCCAAAATTATAATTGAAATTAAATGGGCATAAAAACATAACGAAAATTGGACAACAATGAGAATGGAATAAAACCCTTACGGGGAATTGTGATACTTGAGATAGGATTTTTAATACCTTGAGGCACCTTGGGGGGATTCTAGAGAAAGGAGGTTAGGGTTGGATAAATTCCAAAGGCTTTGAGTGAAGAGGAAGTGGGATCTTGGGTCTGTTTATAAAGGAAATTAGAGGGAATTCATTTTTATTTAGGTTTGGGTCACCGCACATTAAACATATCAATACCACAAACTAGAGTATGGTTTTTCCAATGGTTATTGAAAAAGGTAAGTGGAAAAAATATTATATAAGTAAAATGACTGAATATCATAAAATAATAGGGTTACTTATGTAGATGTGAGTCACACTCTCAAGGAAAACAATTTAAAGAGACTAAATGTTTTATAAGTCTTGGAGGGTCCACAAAAGATTTGTGAGATAAAACAAACAAATCTAAAATCAAATTATTTTAATGAATAAAAATATATTGTCCAAACATAATGTTAATATTATTTTATTACATCACTATTGGGTCATTATGATGCCATAAAACACATTATATATTTAAAGGGTATTTAATTTTACCCAAAAAATTCGACTATCTCAGAATATTATGAAACATTAACAGTTTGATAATATTGAAATCATAATTAAAAAAATAATATTCACTTTATCTAAATTATTTTATAAATATGTGAATTTTTACTTTTAATATAAAAATTGTCTTTTACTGAAAATTCAAGGGTTCTAATAAAAATAGTTTTCAAACAATAATAAAAATTACAATTCCATACATAAATTTATTTGATCATTTATATTTAATAAAAAGTTATTTAATTATAATAATATTTTATTAAAATGTTATTTAATTCAAAAATCCATTAATTCAAAAAAGTTTGATTTCATAGTTGAATATTTACTAAAAATACTATTTTTGCTTTAAACAACTATTCACAAATAAAAAATAATAAAATGAATGCACATTATTTATAGAAACAATAATTTACAGAGTCATAGTGATAGGGTCTTGTTACATAACCCATTATAACACCATCATAAGACTAAAGGTTAAGGTGTGAGATGGTGAGAGACTCTTGGGGTGGCTCGGATAAAATCGCTCAGGTGGTAATCTATATTAACATTCACTTCTACCGTAGTCAGTTCTGCTCGATCTTAACATGTTAAAGATCATCTTGGGCTTGGTCAAGAGAAAACCCCAATGACACCACCTCCTTTTCAAGCTTTAACAAATGGGCTTCGTATGGGGAAAGTCTATTGGATGAGGCCATAACTTCCTTTGTCTGAGTAAACTGGATTTGATAAAGCCATCAATTTATACTATTCATGTGATCATTGTTCAACGTCTATATTAGCAATGATCAAAATTCATAAAGGTATTTCAAAATCCAGAATCATAAAACCAATGATGTTCACATTTTATATACCAATGATACGACATTTAATTAAATCAATAGAAATTTTCATTAATGAATGTTTGGGTTGTTACAATCTTCCCCCCTTAAGAAAAATTGCCCTCAAAATTTTCTTTTCCTACACTAAAACAGATGGGTGTGACTTTGCATCATCACTTCCTCTTATTCCCGGGTCTCTTCTTTAGACATGGGGTTTCACCACAATATCATGACGGGGGGTATTGTCTTATTTAGTAGAACTTTTCCTCTACGATATAAGATCTTCACTGGTTTCTCCATGTAAGAAAGATCATCCTCTAGTTGTACTACCTCTGAAGAGAGTATATTTGAAGGGTCTGGTATGTACTTACTTAAGAGGGATACATGAAATACATCATGTAATTTGGCCATGGTAGGTGGAAGTTCTAGTCGATAGGCCACAACCCCCACACGATCAAGAATCTCAAAAGGGGGAATGTACCTAGGACTTAAATTCCCTTTCTATTAAACCCTCATGACCTTGTTTGATAGAGATATGTGTTGAAATACCATGTCTCCAACTTTAAACTCATGGTATCATCAAGGGTTCTCTGCAGAACCCTCCGGTCGACTCTGGGCTTTCTTGATATGCTGCTGAATTATTTTCACCTTCTCCACCATTTCATTGACTATTTCTATACCTAGCAGCTTACGCTCAACAACTTCATCCCAACATGTTAGTGTTCTGAACCTATTACCATATAGGGAATCATAAGTTTCCATTCGGATGCTCAAGTAGAAACTATTATTGTAGGATAATTCAACCAGTGGAAGATGTTGGTCCCACCCTCCATTGAAGTCCATAGAACACGCCCTCAACATGTCCTCAAGTTTTTGGGAAGTCCGATCGGAGAGGCCATCAGTTTGAGGATGATAAGTCGTACTAAATTTCAGCTCATTATCTAGAGCATGTTGAATACTCTTCGAAAACATAGGGGTCAATATTGGATCTCAATCAGATACAATAGATAGTGGTAGTTCATACAGCTTTATCACTTCCCTGATATACAACCATGCTAGCTGATCCAATGAGAAATCCTCCCAAATATTAATGAAGTGTGTACACTTTTTATGATGATCCACAAAAACCCAGATTGTATTGTTGCCTATGGATGTCTTCGGAAGTATGGTGACCATGTCCATGGTGATGTCCTCTCATTTCCATGATGGTATGGGTAATGGTTGCATCATCAACTTAGACATTTGCCACTCTGCCTTCACTTACTGACACTCCAGGCACTTTGATGTATACTCAGTGATCTCCTTCTTTATATTATCCCACCAATAATGTTATCAGATATCTCGATACATATTTTTGTTTCCTAGGTGAATAGAGAAATTTGAACTACGTTCATCGTCCAAAAGTTCCTTCTTCAGCTCCGAACATTATGGAACACATAGTCTTTTCAAAAATCTCCCAATTCATTATTCAATAACAATGAACTCCAATGATTTCCATTTTCTGGTAGATTCCACTCTCTTTTAAATTCCCACATCATCCTTTTGAGCATCGTTTAACCTTTTCAAAAGATACGGTTGGGAAATCATTTGTGAAAGGATGGATGATGTTTTTTTCTTTATTATTCTCATGTCCATCTTCATCAAATCTAAGAAGATTGGGTCCTTCTCAATTCTTATCAGTGATAGAATTGTTTGGTCCTTTCTACATGTAAATCTTACACCATGTTCACATTATCAGTGTGGTAATGGATTGAGAAGTCATAGTCATTGATGAGCTCTAACCATCTTCGTTGGTGTAGGTTCAACTCTTTCTGTGTGAATATATATTTGAAGCTTTTGTGGTTCATAAACATTTTAGACATCTTTAAAAATAGATAATGCAACCATATTTTTAATGTGAAGATCACTGTAGCTAACTCTAAATCATGTGTTGGATAATTCTGCTCATGAACCTTCAATTGACTTGAAGCATAGGAAATGACTTTTCCATTTTTCTTAAACACACAGCCCAAGACCTTCTCGAAGCATCACTAAATACCACATAAAGTTTTCCACTTGGGGGTAATGTGAGCACAAGCATAGTGATAAGCCTCCTTTTTAACTCCTTGAATATTTTTCGTCATATTCATCATTCCATGAAAACATTTTTCCCTTCTGAGTTAGCTTGGTAAGAGGGTTAGACAATCATGAAAAATTTCTCACATATCGTCGATAATATCCAGCTATACCCAAGATGCTATGGATATCCATTACCGATGTTGGCCTTACCATCCATCAATTGCATCTATTTTGGAGGGATAGATAGATATCTCATTGCCTGTGATGATATAGCCCAAGAATGAGACCTCCTACAACTAGAACTCAAACATGTTGTATATTGAATAGATATTTTCCTTCTATAAGTTCTCTAGTATAATACTTATATGCACCTCATAATACTCCATAGTTTTGAATTATATCAGAATATCATCTATAAATACTACCACAAATTTTTCGAGGTAATCTCTAAAGACTATACTCATCAAGTACATGAATATTTTTGGAGAATTATTAAGTCTAAAAAGAATTAATATGAATTTATAGTGCTCATATCTTGAACGAAAAGTACTCTTGGAGATATAATCCTTCTTCACCATTACTGGATAATATCCCGACCGCAAATCCAGCTTAGAGAAGTATTTTTCTCCATCCAGCTAATCGAACATGTCATCAATTCATGGGAGATGATACTTTTTCTTTATCATGATTTTGTTAAGCTCATTATAATTGATGAAATGGGGCATTGAAATATCCTTCTTTATGATGAAGGGGACTGGTGCACCCCATATTGAAGCACTTTGTCATATAAACCCTTAATCCAGATTATCCTACACTTGTTTCTTCTACTCCTCAAGCTCCACAACAACCATTCTATACAGATTCTTGGATATTTTCATTGACCTATTTATATGATCAATTGAGTATTCAACATCTATTATAGGAGGAAGACCATGCAATTTCTTGGGACACACTTCAGAAAATTCCCTCACAATAGGAATGTCTTCAAGGATGGTTACCTCATAAGACACTATCATCTGAGCCAGATACACGTTCTTATATGGAAATAATATACACTATTCAGATGATGGATCTAATGAAAATTCACATTCCTCCTTGAAATTGTATTGAATCAGGGGACGATTCTCCAAATGGAGAATGATTTATCTCTCACATCAATTTATGTTGGCATTATATAAGGAAATCCAATCAATGCCATGAATTTCATCAAATTATACCAGAGGGAGTATGACGAGGTTCACCGGGAATTTCAATCCACAGATTATGATAGTGGAAGAGTTGTATTCATGGGATGCAATGATTACCACATTTTTCATACTCACTAACATATTTAATTCCATGATTTGTGGTGCTTCTATGATTTTTCTTCTAAAATATTGGAATATAAAAGAATGGGTAGAACCTAAATCAAAAAATATGTTTGTTATTCTTGAATGAATAACTAGTGTACCTGTTACCACTTCGTTTTCGAGGTTCACTTCGGTAGTAGTGATGCCAAAATCTCTATCTTTTTTCCAGGGATGTTGTTGGTTGCCTCCAAAAACCCTTTCCTTAGGAATGTTTTTTCAATATTCCTTAGTTCATTATAGTTGTAACAATGAAAAATGTGTAGAGGTTCGAATGGAGGATTCTTATCCTCTGTTGCAACCACATGTTTTTTTCGGTAGTTCAGAGCAAGGTGCACTTCTCTTCCAAAACTAAACAATTTCTGCATCCCCTTCAGGAAATTTCCATGGTGCTAGTTTTCTCACCTTTGGAAAGTTGGGTTCCAGATCTCCTTAGCACTGGTGGATTTACCAATCATACCACCAGTATTGAAGTCCACCTTATGCTTCTTATCCCCATGATACCCCTTGGATTCTCTGATCACTATTTCATACTTGAGAACACATCAGACCATTTCCTCATAGCTGCAGAAGTCACGGATCTCCAGTGCTTTCCATAGTCTAGGTTTCAGCCGACCAAAGAAGCAGTCAACCTTCCATTCAGAAGTATCGACAAAGACATAGGCATATAATACAGGCCTTGTGATGTATTCCTTGTACGCTCTGATAGATTTTTTTTTCTTTTTTCATGAGGGAAAAGAAGTCCCTTTCCATCTTAAGTCATATGGTGTGTGTAAATTATTTATCAAAAAACATCTTCTGGAAATCCTTCCATTCCTACGCCTCGATATCCTCCTTAGGATTCATATTTTTAATCAACATCTACAATTGATCGGATTCACCTTCCATACAATAAGAATCTAGAAGAACCATCTTCTATTTAGAACATTGATGGATGGAAAAGATCTTTTCAATGGAGTTGATCCATTGATCGGCGATTGAGGGAACATACGATCCATTAAAAGTAGGAGGCCTTTGTCTCATGAAGCTCTCGATAGAGACTTGTTCTTTCTTAGTGGGTCAGAACGTTCCTCTTGACCCATGTTTCTATTTAATCTTGGAGTTAACTTAGAGATAAGCATGAAAATGTTAGTTTTTCCCTCTCCAATCGGATTGGGCATCTCATTTTCACATTCATCACATTGATCTTCCCATCGGTTGTTAGCTCGAGTCCTCCAATTACTCAACATTAGCTGGAATAAAAAAGAATGTTAGGGGTAATGAATAAAGTGTAATCCTAGGATAAAACTGATAAGTTTTAAATTACTTTTATTTCCTTAACTTATGAATCTATATGATTCAATCAATGTTATCCATGATCTATATTCTAACATTTACTCTTAGTTGATTCTTATTATTCCCTTAATAATTGTTCAATCTAAGATTTTGAATTTACCAAATCATTTCTCCTGGGATATTCAAAACCAATAGTGTAGTAAGACCCATTTTCACGCACCCGTTCCCATTTGATTTTATCGCAAAGTGGCGTTTTTGGGTTTTACCCCTAGGATACATCAATGCCAGAGTCGCCTCTATCTACTCGTATCCAAACAGGGATGTTGTTGTTTGATAAACCACATAATCAATTCTCACCAATACATATGGATATTTTTATTATACTTGTTAATGTTTCTATGTCTTCACTAGGGTTTTTTAATCTGAACCCCAAAAATAAATAAACCTATCCTCTAATACCAACTATAACATTCCTTCATTTTATTAGACACTTAAACCTGATTTATTACAGAAAATATTCACTTGTTATAACATAGAAGATAAATAGGCCTAGTTTCTATAGGACATAGGAAAATTATATAAAATTTTAGAACATAAAATAGACAACATATTTATTGAAAACTTCTTTTACATGACCACTACATTACCTCATACTTAGCATTGCGTGGGATAACCTGAGGACATACATAAGAAAAGGGTAATCTAAAAATCCCAGTTAGGGAATTAACATGGAATACCATGAAGAATACAATACATGTTAGAAAATATTAATATCAATAGAGAACAAGAGAAACATGAACATAAATTCATGATTAAGCATGATAATCATAACATGGAAATATGGAAACAACACATTACATAGAATTATCTTGTGCCAAGGCTCATTTCACACAGAGCATGAGTAAACCCTCAATGAACATGATGCATGAGTAAAACCCTGTTGCACATTAATTAGAATGAGTCGACGCCCATTTCACATGACATATCATGATACTATACTTTACCGAATGCATTTGAGCTCTCTCAGGGTACCCCCTTCTTAAACATTTCATTTCAGGAATAAGTGTGCCACATGGATCATGTAACATGGAATCAATCAACATCATAAGTTATTCCTTGATTAAGTAATGTGGGATTAATACATGAAAGTAACATTAAATATGTATATGTGCATAAAGCTGAATACCCTTGATAGAGACATTGGTATTGTATTCACTGCACAATGATCTTGGCTTAAAAAACGTGGTTCAATTTAGGTAGCATAAAAGCGTGACAGATGGATTCATAAAAATGGATGATGAGATAGAAATGGATATATCATCATATTTTAATGAAATGGACAGTAAGGGGGACATATAAATATATGTCCCATCAAAGGTAATGGAATTCAGATGCATAACAAAAAAGAATTACTAGGATGTAAAAGAGGAGAGATAAATCCCTTATGGAATTTCGGCATGGTAACATGTGTACATGGGAGGCATTAATGAGAGATAAAGGGGTATCTAATTATACAAACATAAATAGGGAAGTATGGGGGAGGTGATAAATTATACCCCAACATTAGTAATTTAAAAAAAGGGCATAATAACATAAATAAAATTTGATAAAAACGAGAACGAAAGAAATCCTTTACTTGGAAGTGTGATCCCAAAGGCATGGGAGTGGCTTGAGAAATGATTTTTGGGAGCTGGGGGAACCTTGGGAGGATTTTAGATAGAGGTTTTAAGGGTTGGAAGAACTCAAAAGGCTTTGAGTGAAGAGAATGTGGGATCATGGGTGGGTTTATTTAGGAAAGGATGGATAATTCTTTATTCTACAGGTCTGGGTCACCAAACATTAAACTAATCAATACCAAAAACCAGCACATGGTCTTCCCAAGGTTTTTGACAATGGGGAGTGTAAAAAAACTTATAAGTATTATGGATAATCTTCTTAAAATAATAGGGTTTCTTATGTGCAGGTGAGTCACACTCTTAGGGAAAGCTATTCAAAAAGACAAAATGATTTATAAGTCCTTGAGGGTCTACAAAAGATATTTAAAATAAATCAAAAATATATAAAATAACATTATTTTAATTCTAAAACTTATTTTGGCCTAACATAATGTTTATAACATTTTATTACATCACTATTGGGTCATTATAATGTCATAAAACACATTCTATATTTAAATGGTATTTAATTTTTACCCAAAAATTCAATTGTCTATGAAAATTATGAAAAGTTCACTGTTGGATAATTTCAACATCCTGATTCCAATAAAATTATTCATTTTATCTAAATAATTTTATAAATATGTGAATTTTTACTTTAAAAAAATTTATATTTACCAAAAATTCATGGGTTCTGACAAAAACATTTTTCGAACCATAATAAAAATTACAATTTAATTCATAACATTATATGATCAATTATATTTAATAAAAAGTAATTTATTAATAATAAAATTTTACAAAAAATAAAATTTTATTAAAAAATCCATTAATTCATCAAAATATATTTCATTGTTGAATTTTATCTAAAAATACTATTTCTACTTAAAAAAACTATTTACAAAGTCACAAAAATAAAATGAATGCACATTATTTATACAAAAAATAATGTACATAATCATAGTTCTAGGTTCTTGTTACATAACCCCTTATAACACTCGCATAAGACCTAAGGGTATGGTGTGTGATAGTGACAGACTCTTGGGTTGGCTTGAATAACATCACTCGGGTGGTAATATCTATTATCTTTCACTTCTCCCGTAGTCGGTTCCGTTCAAGCTTAAAGTGTTCAAGCACAGCTTGGGTTTGGTCAAGAGTGAACCCCAATGATGCCAAATTCTTTCCAAGCTCTATCAAATGGGCTTTGTATGAGCAATGTCTACTGGATGAGGCCATCACTTCCTTTGTCTGAGTAAATTGGATTTTTCAAAGACCTATATTTATACTAATCAAGTGAACACTGTTCAACAGCTATATTATCAACGATCACAGTTCATAACAATATTTTAATATCCATAAACATAAAACCAATGAAGTGAAAATTTCATATTACCATAATAAAACATTTATTTATATCAACATGAATTTTCATTAGTGAACGTTTGGGTCGTTACATCAATAAATAATCATCAATAAATATTAATTATTTAGAATTTATAAAATTAAATCTATTAAGAATAGAAAAATTACATTTTTAAAAAATACGACGTTGAATATATATTCTCAAACCTATTAAACCAATATAAATAATAAATATTAATATTATATATTTACAATAAAATAATCATCAATTAATATGTTAATATATTTTTATGAAAAATTACAATTTCAAACCATCATTTTCAATATTGAAAAACTATTCACTAGGACCATATTAGTAATGATGGCCTTTTTTAAATTATTATATCAATCGCTATTATATAATAATTCCTAATTTCTAATGAATAATAGGAAACTGTTACTAATCATAGATGTCGTGGTATTTTTATTTCAATTTAATATTAGACATAAATTTAACAGATTATTGAATATAATTTTATAATGTTCTAATATTGAATTACACTATTATTGCTTTATATATTCCCAGAACATATATATTTTTATTTTTATGAAAATTCACAACTCAAATAAAAATTCTACAAATCTATCTGGTAATATATAATCATATTTATTAACATAATCCACTATGTACTACAAACATAGCACATGTCACTCAACCATAAATCATTCTAGTTTCAAATATTCGCATCACGGATAAAATTCATTTCATATATATAATAAATCCCATAAATATACTCCTCATTAAATGTACATCAATATTCCATGTACACACAAATCATAAAGTCCATATTTTATATAAATACGTTATTTGATTCATAATACTATTAGATTTCATATATTAATTCCTCAATTATATATGAATATTTTTGTAATAAAAAATAATTAAAAATAATAATGGCTAATATATAATCATAGTATTCTAGATAAAAATAGAGGATTTCGGAATAGATATGAATCATTTATGGGAATCATAGTCATATAGGAACCATAAAATTTCATAAGGGATTTTGAAGAATAGTTTTTTAAAAAATGAAATGTTTATATTAAATGACTAATAGATTATATATTATGAGGATTAATTGAATGAATAATTTTTTATGTTTATTTATTGTCACATTCATGAAATATTGGATTATTCATTCTTCCTATAGAAAAATTTTAAAACCACTCCCAACACCATAAATTCCTTAATCTTAACTAATAAACTTCGATTTGATGTATAATTAATCTCATGGATAAAATAATTATGTTTTTTAAGTATGTATATGAATTTATGAACATCTAGGAGATAGGTAAAATGATATTTTACATTTTATATTATTTGAATAAGATGTGATTTTTATTTTTATTTTTGATTTTATTCTTATACACATTCATATAATATGATTTCTTGTTTTTCGTGGCTTTTATCCTATTCTATAATCTTTTATATCTAATTCCATAATAGATAATGGTTTTCCTAGATTATGGGGGAGTTTCTATAATCATTAAGATGTTATATATATTATTTTATACGATAAGTTTTATGATAACATCATTCTTATTCCATTACATATTGTCCAATGAAATTTATTTCATCCATTAAATAACACAATGTGTTGGGATCTTCATAATGGATAACAATGAAAAAATCCAAAACCATAAGTTATTTATCAAAATATAGTATTTTTATATAATGCATTTAATAATAATTTTTCATTCGTCAATATAATTTATTTCTTATTCATGTAGTTATAATCCAATATATTAATGAGGATAATACAAAATTTATTTATCTTTTTTAAAAGGAGTTTTAAATAAAATAAGTATCTTTGGATACATATATATATAGTTATCCACATAATATATTTTCTCATTGAAGAAAAATATTGATCATTATGAATATATTTGAAGTTCCTTTTAAAAATATTTATTTACTGTTTTATTAAAACCCCTTATTTAGATATTAACTCAACAATACACATTTTTTGAAAATTTATTATGGTATTAATTTAGTATATACCCATAACTCCATGTAGAATTGATCGATTTATTTTAATAAATATAGTGTGGTTTTTTAAATTATCTAATTTAGTATTTGTAACAAAATAACATTAATTTCTCCTTGAGTCAGCACCCAAACAGATCCTCCACTAGCCTGAGAGTAATTTTGATCCCCTTGGGATGTAGAAACACTCTAGAGAATATAATATAGGGAATTGAATTTATTTTGATGTTAAATCAGATATACAAGGATTTTATTCCATAATTTATTTCATGAATCGTTCATTGGTCACACTTTTGTGCTTTAAACTAATAGTTTGAAACAAATGAGTTCAATAGGAAAATTGAGTCAGAAAATAAAAGCCTTAACTCACCACTCTAGATCCAATCACCTATCTAGCATCCATACCGATCTTGGAACCTCAAAAAATTTAAAATAAAAATCTATATACGAAGTATGTATTCATTAAATTAGAATTAAATTATAATTTTTTATCAATATGAGATGTCCTGGTGGATTAATAAATGGTTCATGAGGGTATATTACTTATTGGGAGAGAAAATATTTAGTTTCTATAGGAGTAGTATGAGGACCTTAGTTGGAACACTTTTTGTAGCAATTATGCAGGTCAATTGTATGGAACAAATAGAAGGATGTTGGTTTGTTTAATATTTTGAGATAGGTGAAAATTTGGTGAAAATATGACATTGATTTAATTTATTTTAAGCACGGTTACTGAAGTGTTAGTTTTATAGTTTTCCTTACCATGCAAGGTGGTTTACGTATTGGATATTGATCATGTGTGGGCTACTTATGGTTTGTAAAACCATATTCCATGCTGTGTTTAACAAACATAAAATATTAAATTTGAACATTTTATTCATTATCAGATGTGAGAGGAAACAGAGGGCTCAAAAAATCCATGAAACATACTGCACTAAATTTTATATCCTCAGTAGCTTGTGGATAACGCATCCCCGAGTTTTAATGGACCATAATATAGTATATTGATATAACCTATCTATTAAATTTGTGGGTATTAATATTGATAAATGAATTATGAAAACAATTGTTATCTATTTATTATAAATAAAGTTATAATTATTAATAAATAATTGTTTTCTGAAAAACTGAATTTTTATAAAAATGGATTAGCTGCGTTTTCCGCACATAATATAAAATAAAATTTAACCAATTTCAAAAAATATATTTTACAAAAGGAACTAAATATTTTAAATCATCCTATAAAATTTATGTTATGGTGTCTTTTTTGATTTTTTTTAAAATGTTTTATTTTTAGATGAATAAGGAAAATACTTATTTTACGTAAAACTACCTTTTATTTTAAATAATTTAAAATGTTAAATTATATGTTAAATTATTTTTTAAGTAATTTTAATTTAGCTATAATAAAATTTAACTAATTATATTCATTTTAATCAATATAAAATAAAATTTTGATATTATAACATTCAATACATATTATATTTATCTCATTGGGAACCCGCTTTTTCATCGTTTTGATGGGTATAATTTAAAATTGGATTCTATATATTTTATGAAAGTAAATTGAAAAAAATAGATTAAATGTTTTGAATAATGGTATTTATATTATATATTAATTTTAATTTATTTCTTCTAAAATCAATAGTGAAATAGTAAAATTTATTTACCACATTAGAGGTAACAACTGGTTTATCAATGATTAAACATAAAATATAATGGTTGAGAATGACAAAAAACATGTTCAAAACAAATTTTATTTCCATATTAAGACATTTATACATATAATTTTTTATTATTTCACATGATTTATGATTTTCACATGATTAAAACATTGGTAAAATTGAAACAAAATCAAAATACCATGTTTGTATTATCCAACACTCATAAACATCCACCCCCTATCCTCAAAACATCACACAAACGAAACCCTATTTTTTCAACAAATAAATAACTAAATCAATTAATAATACCATAAAAACATCCAAGAGTCATTTATTAATCATAATGAAAACTATTTATCCTTTCAATATAAACCAAATGATCATTTCAAAATAATAGGTATCTTTCACAGACATATGTTTTAATTTTATTTCTCATACATATTTTAATAAATATTATTAAAACTTGAATGTATATTAATACTACCACCTAACAAAGCAGTGTCATCTGTTTCACACAAACAAAATAAATTGAATATAATGATAAAAAACATGATGAATAAATGTGATATATATGACATGATATTTATTGTGCCACATTAATATATTACTCGATTTCTTATCCATTAACTCATTATGGGAATGATATTGTTGCTCAACTGTATGAATGAATTATTGTCTCCATGAACTGGTGTGATTCATTTTCCAGGTTTGAAAATATTAAATTTCACTAAAAATTTATATAACGTGTCAATATGATATTTATATAATTAATAATATTATATATAATAAATATCTATATCTAATACACTATTTCATGAACATTAATGACAAAACACACATGATAAAACCACACATTTCACACTTGAAACCATTAAAATAATGAATTATAATTATCAAATGGCTGGTAAAATGATCCCCGAGGATCCTATATGATATTAAAATTTTGAAACTGTTTTTGAAATAAATTAATAACGCCTTTTATTCCATTATACAGTATATTAAACAATATATAACTAAAAATAACCATGTGTTAGTGGACTCTGTCTCAATATTCTTTCATTAAGGCATATTGTAAAATTTTTCACCTAATTTATCTTATATGGTTTAAAAATATCCTCTAAAAATAGAAAATAATTTTTCCTTAATAATTCATGTTATTTTAATTTGATATTTTAATAATTCATTCTAAACGTATTTTGATCTAAAACAAACCATGTGCTCAATAATTTCATATCCCAATTTCTTTTCATTCAGTATTATTACTTTTTTATTGACATTATTGTTATATGATTATGTGTGTTTTGAATATTCACTATAAATTGATTTATTTATAATTGTTTTATATGTATTTAATTTTGATACACATAAAAAATTAATTGGTTAATTATAAATTAAATTTTATGTTCATTGTAAGGGATTATTTCACAATTTGATTTTTATTAGGATTATTTATTCTTGAATTTTTGTTATTGGAAATTATTTAATAATTTTAATATAATACCATTTAAATTTCTCCTCCATTTAGTATTAATTAAATTTTCAATTAATAGTATCATTTTATCTACTCTTTTTTAATCCTAATGATCGATAATAGGTTTTAAATTAAATCTGACATCATCTATCTCTTTAGTGGAAAATCATATTCATTCCATATCAGTGTTTATAAAAATATTTTCCAAACTATTTTACAACTCCCCATATTAGATATTAAATATATATCTATCCATTTAATAATTTTAATATATATTTTGAATGGAATATTTAGTTCACTTTCCAATGATGTCCCGTTTTTTCTGTTTCTAAAAACCCGAAAGGAATATTTTTTTAAATGTACAACATGTATAGAATTTACAGTCATCAAGTCCCCTTAATGTATTAAATACTACTATATATGTTTCAAAAAATATTTTCAAATAAAATTACATTAAAAATATTTTTTAATACTTACTATTAAATTTACTTACAATGTGAAATGGATATTTTCATCAAGATATATTTTAATGAAATTTATATGGTATTTCTATTAATCAACGTCATATATGCATTATTATACATATGAAACACTTGTTTTAATATTTATTTATAAAATAATTTTCATTTCTCTATGTAGTATATGACCATTGTTCCTAGGGAATGTATTGAAATTCTCTTTCTTGATTAATTTTCATAATCATTTTTTCCATTAATACATTCACTTTAATATTATCATTGTATAAAAAATTTATCCTAAATATCTATATTATTTATCTTTGAAATACTTAATAATTAAAAAACATATCATATGAACATAAATTATTTTACATTAAATGTTATATGATTGACTAGGGAAATTAATGTTAATATATATTAAAACTCTATAGAATTTTTTTTGGATAAGGAATATTTTATAGGAATTAAATTAATTATTCGATATATGAGGAATATCCCATGAATTAATATATGGGTGGTCCCAATTATGGATATCCCCTCTAGGAATCAATATAATCACGAGGAAATTCAGTTAGGTTTAATTAGTTAAATCAGTTTTTTGTGTACATCTACCCATAAATTTTTAACTTTCTTGTGAAAGGTATTGATAATTGAGGTAACATTATGCATGAAATCATGATGTATGATAAATAATTATTTCATCCACCAAATTTTATGTTATTATTATCGAGGACATTTTTTCATTGATATTATTTCATGATTAATTTTATTCTTAATTTATTGAAAAAATGGAATGTGTATTCAATTATTTACCTTTCCACACTGATTATGCATTATCAAATCATTTTAGTAAATGTATTTGAATAGAATATGTGATTTGATATTTAAATTTTCATGTCCAATAAGATTATTTATTCATAAAAAAATGTATTAAGACCATACTGATCATATAAAGTCACACTTATTTTTATTCTATTCATTGGAATCATGGAATTTTACCTTGAATGATATGAACTGATATTCAAAATGGAATAAATATATTCTAGAATCAAAATTCATTTGTACTTTATTTTTTTTCTAATAATCATTTATGAATATTTATTTCTAAAATTAGTAAAATATTTGGTTCTTCATGATGTGATTCCCTCTCTATAGTTCCAATGTAATAAGATAGATACTTTCAATGGGTTACTACGTTTCGTTTCATTAAAGATGGTATTGTTGTAGGATAAGTAGCAACATTGTAAAATCATTTTAGATAAAAAAAGTAATTAATAAAACTATATGATAGAATAGATGATGAATATAGTGAAACGTCTAAATGTTTTTTAAGGTGAATATTATGTGGTTTTTTTACTAATGCATCCATGTATGCATACTACAATTGGACGAGGTTCTGGATCTATTAAAAATAGAGTTAATTACTCTGAAAAAATTCATTTTAAATTTAACTATATAATTATCCTTTACACAAAAATGTTCCTTTCTACACACCTAGATTGACACTCTTGGGGGTTATTATTTGGATAATTTTCATTTTCATTACAAAACATTATTATGGATTCATATAGATGATAAAATGTGGGATGTATGTATAAACTAAAGTTTGTTAGACTGAAAATTATATTTCATAATTTATAAATGTTATAAATTATTAAATGGTTTTCCAACTATGATTATTTTTTCTCAATCTATTTTTTTTTTGAAATCGATGTAACATGAAGTAATTACATTGACAAAAATATAAAGGATAAAATTGTGACTATGATAAACCATATGGTACGTTGAATTAGGTTATGATATCTTGATTATTCCAAATGATTTATCCCAAAATATTACCAAAAATATATTCCTTAACTAACTCTCAGAGAAACCAATGTAGAGAACAATGAAATTCATTAAGAGCTCATGTCATGAGGACCATGAATTAAATAATGATTAATTTATAATATTTTAAGATTTTGAAATGATACACCTTAGATTTTGTCTCATTGGAATAAGAAAAAAAATTATTTGTGGAAAATAATATTATAATCTAAAAAATTTGCGACGAAAAGTCAACAATATAATGCATGAAAATAAAATTCATCATAGAGATCCATTTATAGTTTCTATTCTTCTCTTTGGGGAACCTGGTCATTATATGATCTGATTTTTTATTTTAATGGTTAAATTCTAAACAATTGATATACATACTTTGATATAAAATGATTTAATTATTATTTTTGATTCTTGAATTATATTGTAAAAGAATTTTTACAAATGGTATTTAGATTATAATGTTTACGAATCATCTAAGGACTATTTATTTTGGATGAATTTATGTATTCAATAACATGAGAGTTATGGATATCATCAGGGGTTTCTGATTTTATGATCGGTCTTAAGATAAATGTATTAAACACCACTTTTTATCTTATGGGGGTCTTACAATATTATAGATATTTTGAAAAAAAATTATGGCAATACAACACATTAGATTAGTGTATGTTTTAGGGAAAATTATTATTAAGTAATAATGCCCATAAATATTGTGGGTATGTATTTAAAGGTTTTGGTAACCAATATTGTTAATATTATCTTTATGATGATGTAATTATGAGATATTTAATTTTTCTTACATTATTGGAATTTATTGATATAGTTTTATAAAATGGAAAACCTGAAGGATGGTGAAAACCTGTCACATCTAGTAAGGTCATGGGGATCGAACCTAAAATCCAAGGGATACAATGGTGTTGATACTATAACTAGCATATGATATTTTTTGGTTAAAATTATTGTGTCTTAAATTAAAATTTTGATAGATAGTTATTAATGTTGAACATGTGGTGTCACTGTTGAGGTTTAGAGATTAATGTGTTATATTACATAAATTCGGCTAAACATATTTGTTTTGGAGAATATTTAAAGATTAATGGAAATACATGTTACCCTATTATATTTATTATGGTCATTTAAAAGATATTTAAAGGATTTTAGGAATAAAAAATTAATTTTTTGATATTCATTTCATTGAGTAAGAAATTAATTGTAAATTGATAATGGCATAACCAAATGATGAAATTTTTCTTATCAAATAGATAGATATCAAGTAATAATATTTACTTGTATTCATATAATGTAAAATAATTATTCTCATTTTGGGAAATAGTCTTAAAAAGGTTATCATATTAAATTCATATAAAATGAAAAAAGTGGTGTTTTAAATCATCAATGATTTATGGTTTTAAGGTCCTTAAAATTCTATTTATCATTTATTATCATGGGATCAATAACCTCTATCACTCTCTCTAATTATTTACACTTTTCATCCATGTACATATATTCACATGAGACTAATGTTAACTAATTTATTAACATAGTTTTTATTCATTCCATGTGTCCTTTTTTACTTCCCTTTCACTCATATTAATATGATTTTAACCCACAATACGATGCAGTTTTTACTTTCAAAGGGGTTTTTAAATATCAATCCTTGTATTTATGAGAGTAAGATAAAAATTAGAATGTTGAAATTTATTTATTTTTTTGGTGAACATAATACAACTAAATTATAAATAACAACATTTTATTTGTAATAAAAAGGTTACATGTCACAATGATCTTTAATAATCAATGAAATATGTTTTAAAATAATTTAATATTTTGATTTTTTGTAGAACATGAAAACCCAAGAAAAAATTAATATTAATAATGACTATTTTTATAAAATAATATTTAATGTGGTGGTTACAAATATTAACAACTAAATTATTAAAAATAAATCATTATAATGATTTCAAATAATATAAGATTCATTTAATAGAAAAAAAATATTTTCTCGAAATAACTGTATTTTTAGAAAAAAATATTTCCTCATACTTTCAAACATAATTTAAAATTATGTTTTACCTAATTAATTAATTTTTTTAAAATAATAATTTAATTTTTTTAAATCATAATATCTAAATTATATTTGGTTGAATATTTTGGATCTTTTAATAAAAATGTGTGCATACGATGAATAGGGAAACCAAATGATTTTATTAAAAAACAACAATTTTTTTAAAAACAATTATAAGGTTAAATCATATATTAAAATCTTTTAATGTAAAATTATATTAGTTATAATACATTTAAACTAATTTAGAACATATTAATAATTTTATTATTAATTATTTTATATTTAAATATTCTATAATTATTATTCTTCTCACCGTGGGAACTCGCATTTTCATCTTGTCTATGGGTAAAAAATTAAATTGGATTATTCTAATACTATGATTAAAATTCAGAATAATTGATTCTATATTACGATTAAAAATAAATTATATTTTAAAATATTCTCAACATACATTCTGACCATAATTAATATTTAAAATATTAAAAAATATTTACTATGGTTAAGGTGAAAATAGGTTTACTGGGGGTCATACTAAGATGATGAGGGATAAGGTTACCCAAAACCTATAAATAACCTGTAGTATTCCAATCATTATGTCTAGTAGTATTCTTTCTTTTTGTATCCCAATAATTAGGTCTAGTAGTCCTCTTACGTTTTACTTATATATACTTCATCTATACATAGAATCGTATGTTTCTCAACATTTTGTATTCCAATCAATTAGTCTAGTAGTCCTCTTAATTTTTTTTCTAATTTCCCTCTCTATCTTCGGTATTATTTCCATGTATTATAATATTCTATATTTTAGGGTTTTGTCTATTTCAATAATTTCTCACAATATTATGAGGATTATAGGCTAGTACTAAATGGGTATTAAAATAGTTATATAAGTTAGGTTGTCTACAATCATTCCTATTATGTTTTGATACTTATATCAAGCATCTTTCTGTTTCACTCTAAAAATTTTGTGGGATTCCAATTAAATTCCATATTAAATGAATAAATTTTATCAGATTGAGTTCGATATTCTTATAACACAATTTGAAATTTTATAGGCAATTACCTCAATATGAACAACACCATAAGTTGTTTTATTCAATTGTAATAAATGATTATTCATCATTATTTGAATTAAACAACCATTTTATATGTGATGAGTAAACCCTCAATAATAAAATAGATATATTGAATTGAAGGAAATCATAAAATATTTTATTTGGAATATATGCCTATCTATTTGATTGAAACACCACCTTGTGTGTGTTTTGTTTCACTAAAAAAATTTGAATTGATAATTGATTTTAAATGAACATTGAATGGTATGTTCATGCTACCAAACCAATTTTTAATTTCATAGGTTGGTCAAGGTATTATTATTATTGTGGGATATTAAGTAATTTTAAAATTATAATTGAAAATGTTAACAACCATTTAATTACTATAATGGTGTCACATTCCATGAGTGATAATTACACTTCTACTATGGTTTTCCTTCAATGAGATTATGGGATGCCAACTAATTCATTGATGTGTCTTCCAACTGACCAACCAGGCATAAATGTTGTCTTCATATTATGATTGTGGTTTCCACATCATGGCACAAAGAGTTCACCTATATATATGAAAATTAAATTTATTTCATTTGATCATTATCTTTGGATATGGACTTTTGTTATGGATCACCTTGTTTATTACCTTGGGAACATTCCAAGTGTAGCACTGAATCTACCTCAATCAGGAATCTAGTGATTAGTTAGAGCACTACCATAGGGTGAAATTCTATGGGTATACTATAATATATTTATATTAGTTTATAAAACATATATTTTATTGAATTATGGATCTCTACATAATGATCACTATATATGGATTACATGGTTATATGCCTCGGTTTGCATCACTTAAATATTAATTTAAAATCAAAAATTCATATAGATATTACCATATTAGAAATAATGAGGTCGTGCCATATGGGTGTTCCACTGAGGACCCAGAATGGCATAATTAATTTTTTATCAACATTATTGAATATTTTTGCAAACCCCAATATGTGATAAAATACTAAATAGTGCAGGATAATAATTTTTGAAGCCTACCATGTTTTAATCTTACCTTGTTTTTTCTAGTGATTAGTTCCTGATTTGACATCATGGATTTAATTAAGGGTAAGGGTAAGTTATCATAATGGAAACTTGATTTATATTCTATAAATGTGTACATGAGTATATGAAATAGAATGTTCTCTCGATAATATTCTAAATAGAATTAATCTTTTCATTTCTTTTGATAGCATATACAATATATTCTAGCTAACATGTTTAGTTTATGTTCCCATTGTAAAATATCATCATGAAAGCATCATTTTTATATATTCTACTAGATATTGGTTTTTCTAGTTCAATCATTATTAAAGAAGTTAATCATTTACATATATTTATTATTTAATTAATATATCACCACACCATGTTATAATCATGAGGTTATATCATCACGACAATATCATCACAGACCCTCATTGCTAGTTGGAGTCCTCTGGAATATTGAATTTTTCACAGGAGCCCATGTGTCAAATTAGGTGCAATTAATTATGAGTGAAAAATGTCCATGAAATTTCAAAAGGTATCAAATATTTCTTTCATCCTTTAATATTTTGGGATTGTTGAAAGCATAATATGATGTGTTAGAATTTTGTAATGAACCTGTTCAATTGAGTGACTATAAAATTTATTGTGATCAATCCAAATTACCATGGATGGAAATTGTGTATTTAGATTATACCAATTATGGTTGAACTAATTTCATTTATTGGTAACTCACCAAAAATTTTAAATTTATTATGCTTATGTTTTTTCTTTTTATCATTGACCTAGCATGCTAAGGATATATTTGATCATGCATCATTATATTAACATTAAAATTACATTCCATGAAAATATTATTAAATGTTTAAATTTTCTATCCATTTCATGTATCATTTCATATGTTCCTTCATTTTTATAATTGATATTAAAATAAAATTTATTCCATAAAAAAATGTTAAATTTTTGGTTATTAAAAGATTCAACATCAAACTTGATTTTTTTTCTTGAATATAATTATGGGGGAACCTTAACTAATCAAATATCACTTGTTAGAGGATTTAACAATTTGTTAATTGGGATAATCATATAATGATTGATACTAAATAGAATCGAATTCAAATTTAAAATTCTTTTTGGAATTTATAAATTTTGAATAGTGATCCATAAAATTGAACAATTATAAAAAGACTAATTGTAGTTATATGAAGTTCCCATTAAAACATATAAAGCATAATACTATATTTCTCTCTAAAATTAAGTCTTTTAAATGGAACATGATTTATATATAAAAATATTTATAAGAAACTAATTATTTATAAAAAATAAGTTAACTAGTTTCAATTAAATGTGTATTCTAATTGTAATAGAAAGAGTGTTTTTCTAGGATAAATTCAATTGGAACTCCATATACTAGAACATATACTATATGATATGAGGCCTTGACCCTATCCCAAACATATTTTAGGGTTGTTTGGGAGTGTATCTTATTAACCATTGAGATGCTTTATTTCTCCTAGACCTAGTGGTATGATATAGTCTTTCCGTGATGAATCGTGTTTAATAAGACATTGACCATATTCAATTCATTATAACTGATCTTTTATATTAGAAAAATATTATTATAAGGTATGTGTTTGGATTTATATAAATACTAACTCATTATATCCTTGAGACACATACCAAAAATGTGGGGGAGAGCATACTTCATAGGTTGTGCAACATAAAATAGTGGCATTACCTTGTGTAGTGCAACCTATAAAACATCATTTTATACAGAATCAATGAAAAAATGATTAGTTTTTATTGGCCTTATTATGTCTAGTTAATTTTATATAGGGTGAACCATGAAAAAAACATCAATATAAGATCTAACATTATAGTTACGGTTAAATTAACCTCCTATCATTTTGGGCGAAGGTAGTCCCCAAGAAACAATGTCATTGCTAAATTATACACTATATATATTTTATCATTTAGAGACCCCTATAGAAAGGAATGTAGATCTGGAACCTTAAATTTTTATAGGGTCTCTATATAGATTTGTATATGTATTGTCTCTAGGAAATCAGTATTGGGATATAGTGGTAAGAGATTTTGAGAGAATATTTTCTAGTTTTTTTATTCCATAGATATTGAGAGTTGATCAAGATAGATAGTTTATGCACAAAATGTTGAGAATGTTATTTTTAATAGACTACTATACTCATTTCATAGATATTCATCATTTCATTCCTACTTTACTTGGAGGTGATTTTTATAATGCTTTAATATTTGTAGATTGGATCACAAATATCTTATTATTATATGTGAATTAGATTGATTCGACTATATTCAATGTGTTAGTAAACTAGGATATAATCACAATGCATAACCTAAGGGATTTTTTAGGTGTGGGAGACATTGGTTCTGTGACCTCATATAGAAAATTATTATTATGTAGCAGTAAGATTCGTTTTGAGCCTTCTCATAGAGATAGTACTATTCATAGTGTGTGTTTGGGTTTCCATGTGATATGTCAACAGTGGGGTGTGTTGGGGAATATGAATCCCCACTATAGTAACTACTCATTCAAGAATTAGGAATGTGGTAATATGGGATATATTTATCAATTTTAGTGAAAATTACCTTTAGTGCCCATTGAAGGGGTGTTTTCATGGACACCATCTTCTAGTCATGGATCAATATCTACTTGTTAAGATGGGAGCAGGATTACCATATAAATTATAATACAAGGAGGATCCTGAGTGTAAGGAAGTTACATTTATCACAAATAGAACCATTAGTTTAGACCATTAAAGGTCAGTTTGGTTGGGAATTTGGGACACATATCAAGTCAAATATATATTGTACAACCTCCTCTCAGGGACCATAAATTCATGGATTATAATTTTTTTTTAGATTTTGGTCACCTCGACATTATTATCTACCTTATTTGACATAGGTTCTTCAAATTCATTCATATTGGTGGACATCATGGAATTCATTATCATTAAGAATGAATACATCTATGGACGTATGAATTATGATGATCAATTGCAATTGAAATAATAAAGTATACGTCAATGGAAGGAGATTCCCCTTTATAATGGGAGCTAACATTTCATATAGAACTCTTTCATCCTTGGGAGAAAATTATTTTATTTCATTCTTGGAATTGACTAGTTGGATCTACATCAATCTCATATTGACTATTATCATTGTGTTAAATTTTACACATCATCCAAAGGTGATAACTATATATACCATTATGAATGACATTTCTATGATAATCGATCTTGACCTGATAATTGTGTGATCAATGCAGTGATATCCATGAACATTAGCATTTACCTACATGATCAATAAAAATGTAAGACCATACTCTTTCTTTTGGGCGATCATTTTAACAATTAATTCACAAATGACATTACTCGGTTACATCTGATGACATATATAGATCATACCATTTATTTAGTTTTAAGAGCATCACAATGAACTATTAATCATTATAGAATTCCTCTTACAATGATTTAAGAGCTTCACTGTCTATTAAAGGATTTATAAATGAAATTGTTTATATGAATAAGTACTTATAATTGGGGATCACCAAATATTTTCATTAAGAAGGTGGATGGGACAATCATTATTTTCCTAGATTATGTTTGGTTGAATAAGAATATTTTTGAGAACTGATATATAATACAATGAATAGATGACCCCATCAATTTTCCACATGGAGCTTTTGTTTTCAAAAATATGAATTTTAGGTCAGGAAAACAACATGAAGGTATTAGGATCGTAGATATACTAAAAATTTCTTTATAAAAAAGGCATGTAATATATGAATATTATTTAATGTATTTCAGTCTCATAAATCTTCCTTCAATATTCCTAGATTTAATGAACAAGGTTTTCTATAGGTATTTTGATCCTTTTTTCCTTTTCATGGATAAAATCATAGGGTACTCACAGACTTGACATTATCATTCCAAAATCCATCAAATCATTTTTTGTAAAATTGATTGATAATTTTTTATATTCAATTCCTTCCAAATAACATTTATAGACTGATAATTTTATTTTCATGAGTCATACTATATTAAAATCTGTACTATTTTTTGTTATATATAATGAGATAGTAGTGGTTTAATTGGAGTAGCTGAAGTAATTGTTTGACATAAATTGATTTTTAGGTGATATATTGACATTATATTTACTTCATTATAGGGTTGTCATGAACTATATCTCCTATTATATGATTGGACATGAAAGGTGGTAATTTCTGATGGTGTGTGGCTTTTGTAAAAAAATCATGTTTTGAAACAAAGTCATACCTTATCACAAATATTGATTTTACCTAATCCTATTAAAAGATGTTCATTATATTCAATTGTATGAGGAATCAAGCTATGATATATTTTAATGAAGTCAAATCAAGTGGAATCATATGGGTCTCAGTAGTTGAGGCCTCATGAATCTATTTACATAATACAGGATTAGAATCTACAAGCAGTGGCCCATGCCTTGCATTGTGAGTGAAATTATATATTGGGAGAGAAATTCATTATATACACATAGAAAAAAGTATTCAATTACATCATTAATAAATTAGATTTTATATTCATAAAATGGAGATGGGATAAATAAATTTAGTCATTTTATTTCACAATTGTTTAAATTATTTTATCGGAAATGTAGTTATTACCCCTATGAGATGTGGGAATCAAACAGAAGATATTTCTGAATATAGTAGTGAGTGTATGTTGATGAATTTATTTTGATAGGTACATATTAAAACTCAGTATTTTCACAGGTAACCTATTATAAATACATTGGTAGTGTTTTAATAACTTCATGATATAGTGATGATAAAAATACTTTCTGATCCTGATATATTAGATATAAGGGGAATCATATCAAACACAAACCTTCCTTCTAATTGGGATGTTATTGGGGATGTGACCATGAGTTTTTGTGGACACATATTTCCCCCTACCAATGTGCGAGATGAAGTTTATTATTAATTTCATTCATGGTTATTTACTTGGTGTTCCACATATATTTAGGTCACGGTGGAAGACTATTATCCAGTAGGACCATTACAATCATAAATCAATATAGAGTAGAAGGCTTATGATGTAACTTTTTATTTTTTAGAGATTATCAGGATCCCATCATAGAACATGTTCCATATGAGTTATCATGGTTAGTATGAAGATGTATTTACACTTCATTTTACATAAAGAGACCATATAAATGGATGAACCTGGAGGCTTTATAGTTGAGGGATTAAAATCCTCCATGTAATTCAAAATTCTATTTCATTAGAAAAGGATTCTAATTTTAATTTTTTTTCTTGTAGTGTTTGAAAAAGTATTTGATTCATAAATACCACTAAGTCTATCATATCACAGTCACAATGTTGACCAGTCTATGTCTACTATATATGTGTTAGAATAAATTCCCTAAGAATGGACCCTTGATTTTAGAGGGTCTTGGGAGAAAAACCCAAATCATGTAGATTTATATTATAATAATTTCATCCAAGTGAATATACTTGATACTTTTCATGAGGCCTTATATAGAATGTTGTTTCATTCATCCTTTTTCTAGTTAGATATACGATGGGTAATACTATTGGAACCACATATCATTCACGAAAATCATGTATTAGGTACATCTCGTATAGAATTGAGAGTCTATAAAATAGTCTACAACTAATCCGCATGTTGATTTTTGTGGATTCCCCCCGAATTTTTATCTCGGTGATTGAGTTTTCTTTTTTGATTCAACTAGACATGGACATCAATGTTTTAGGAAAAAATTAAATTCATCAAATTGATTCTTCTAACCTTTTGTGGACATATAGAAGGTTGGTACAATAACTTATTATATTAAACGCCTTTAGAGATATAGGTCTGTAATTTGTTTTCCAAATTTCTTTGTAATATCATATGATTCAGTCGTGAGGCATATCCTTCAGCTAGAAGAGTCTAAGTGGTAAATTGATGCTTTATTTGAAAAATACATTTTATTTATTCTAGATTATAAAACAAACACTCTATTTGGAAGGTAATTTAATCTTGTATAAGTTTAATTTATGTAAAATTTTCTACAATATAATACCCATGTGAGAGAGGTCGATGTATATTTTTAGTTTCAAAATTATTTCACAGATTATGCTCAACAACACAGTATCTCATGGATGAGTTATTTGAGTGATGGGATGTTTTAATATCCTTGTATTTAATTCGATATTGAGAATTTAAATTTTGTTTTAAATATCTTGTTTTACCTATTTTAGAATTAATAAATAACTATGGAAGGGTTTCGGAGAATCCACGGCTTGTTCGGAGCCTAGATCTCCTATTTTGGAGAGTGCAGTATAAGGAACACATTTAGTTATAACAATACAGTTCAAATGTGCAGCCTAAAGAGGAAGGAAATTGTTTATTTATATCTATGGTGGAGTAAACACATCCCTGATAAAACTTCAATAAATTATTTTTATTGTCAGCAAGGTTGGAACATGGTTAGTCAATCCATTCTCATAAATGTCTGAGGGGGTGGAGGTTTTAGAGAGTGAGGATGAATGGGTTGCATATATTTGTTCAAACAAATTTACTAGACGTGATAATGGTGGAAATATTAGGGAGTGGGTTCAAATAGGTGGTTAATGGTTGTTTCAACCATGTTCCCCTTAATAATTAGTGAAATTTAGTTTCAAACCCTCGTGTATTTAACCTTTATTCCACTTTTCCTCCCCCTGTTTGTGTTAAACCGCTCCACATGCCATTGAAGCTCTACCTCTTCAGTTCCAATAAGATTTAAAAAATTTACTTCATATGGATTAGGAATCAAACATAATGCATTACATTGGAAGCCACTCAACATGGTTAACAATCCACTTCCATCATTTCCCATTCTCCCTCTCCATCATCCGAATTTTTTCCATGGAATACAATATTATATATTTCTAGTGTGTTTGTATATTTCATTGATTTATTCCATTAAATGTTATATTTGATAATGATAATTAAATATGATTCTAATATCAATATATGGTATATGGTAACACTATTTAATCTAATTTTTTTGGATATCTATATCATGTCCCATCTACCATGCACAAAAAAATAACAAAACAAGCTTACGAACCATTTCACAATCATTACTTTTTGGCCTACCCAACCATTTCCCAAAACATTCAACCAACCATGAATGCTTCATTATGACAGTTCCATACTCACGAGCGGTCTCTCGTTGATCTACCAAGTCGTCACAATATATTTGTTTCCCATATTCCTTTAAAACATTGGCACTGAGCACAAGGTCATATTTCAACCAAGCCTCGTACATATAGTTACGATTGTGCCATTAGACATTTTGCACCAAGAACAAGGTCATATTTCAACCAAGCCTCGTAAATGAAACAAGAAAACACACCACATATTCCCAGCGGTCCTTCCAAAACACCCTTTCAATAAAAACACCTTTTTAATGAAAACCATTGCCACCAAAACCATTTCAATTCCAAAAGATTTCAATAAAACTCCATTTTTATTGAAATCCAAATCAATATAAGTCATTTAAATTTAAAAAAATTTCATTTCCAAAACATTTAAATAAAACTATATTTTTATTGAAAACCAAGTCCATCATATTAATATCAATTTCAAACCATTTCAATTCCAAACCATCTGCACAAAACTCCCTTTTTATTGAAAATCAAATCCATCAAAGTTATTTCAATTTAGAACCATTTCAATTCCAAACCATTTATATAAAACTCCATTTTTATTTATAACCAAATCCATCAAATTCATTTTAATCACAAAACATTTCAATTTCTTCAATCATTATTTAAAATCAACATTTTAAATTCAAGAATCCAAATCAATTTTCACGACAATTCCCCAAGATTTCACAATTACATCAATACCATAAATCATCACTAATGAAGATTTATTCCATTCTTTTCACAATAAAAACTATTAAAATAAACCAATTTGAATCTAATATAATCACTTCTAACAAGGAGTCTAGATTGAAGCCTCCTACCTCAATGGTTTTGACGAAAACCCCAACAGACCAAGAATGCTCAAGAATACTGGTTCGATTCTCCAAAAAACCACCTTAGATCTATTATCCTAGTTATATCAGTACCAAATATCATCATAATTGGATTCCAAAAACATATATATACCCATAACGAGAGTAGATCTAAGAAACCAAGAGAAGGGGATAAGTAGATTTCATTAGATCTAAGAAACCGATCAAGAACTAAGAAGAATGATCACATATGTCAAGAATCCAGATTCGATTCGCCAAGAGAAGCCTTCGTATCACCTCTAGAATGATGGGAGAACCCTTTTTGTCATTAGGAGAAGTAAAATACCATGTTTTGGAAACATAGGAGCTTAAACGAGGTACTTAGACAAAAAAATGAGTGAGATCCGATTTTATAGGATCTCATTTAAGTGGCCACATGGTTTGCTCGCATGGTTAGACAAACCGTGTGCTAACCGTGTGTTAGCCTCTACCTCGACATACCCTCCACACAGGGTTTGGTCACATGGTTAGAAAAACTATGCACCGTCCGTGTGGAAGATACTACCTCCAAGACAAACTATGCATGGTTTTACCGCACAGATTAGACAAACCGTGCACCGTTCGTGCAACTTCCCCTTTGCCTCAAAACTCCATTCAATGTTCTCCCAAATCTACAATTCATCACCCTTAACTTTAAAACCATTAAAATCATAAAGAAAGGGTTATACACCAGATTTCGTGGGTACTACATTCTCCATACCATTCGACTTTTTGTCCGAGGAAAGAAGAAAACCTTCACCAAAGTGAAAGAGTTCCGACCACTACTATTTCATTTCCTATTCACATTCCCAAATCTCTTTCTGAATTTGAACATTCTGCCATAAAACCCGCACTAGACTGATTCTTTTTTCACACAAGAATTTTTCTTGCCTATCCAAAATCTGTACAAGGATATGTATCAACTAATCATCTGTTTCTAGTTCAACGTGATCCCATCAGATCACATGGTCCGGATCAGGCTGATACTATTTCAACTGAGATATATGGGTGACATTATTCACCAAACTAAACCATGGTGATAATTCCAACCAATATGCCTCCTATACAACCAGTTCTAGTATCTAAAAAGGGCCGATGTATCTAGGAGATATCTTGCCCTGCTTCCCGAAATGACGATGTCCTTGCCTTGTAGAGATCCTCAAGAAGACATAATCACCAACAACAAATGACAACGGTCATCGACGGTGATCTGCATAATATCTCTAATGACTCTAAGCCGTCTCCACCCTCTTTCTTTTCAATTTTATCTTTTCTATTGTTTCAAAAACAAGGCATGGTCCGACTTGTGATGTTTCACCCGTTTCCACCCAGTATAGTGGATAACGGCATGGACTCCCATATAATGCTTCTAATGGAGACATGTATATTGAGGCTTGGTATCTTTTATTTTATGAGAACTCCACTAATGGTATATGCTCCTCCAATGATCCACCAAAATCCATTATAGAAGCCTGCAAAATATCTTCCAATTTTAGTATCGTCCACTCGGATTTCCCATTCGTCTGAAGATGATACATCGTGCTAATAGTCAACTGAGTTCTGAGGGTTTGCTATAACGACTTCCAAAAATGTGATGGGAACCTTGGATCTCTATCATAGACTACAGAAACAAGTACACCATACCTCTTTACAACTTCTTGGATATATATTTTTGAATGATCTTCCACTATATGGTTTTCAAGAATATAGATGAAATGGGACGACATGGTTAGATGATCCACAATCACCCAAATGGCTTCGTGTTTCTCGACCATTCTTGGAAGACCTGTAACAAAATCCATTGCTATATGATCCCATTTCCACACTGGGATAAGTAAAGATTGTAACATATCAACTGGTCTCTAATTCTCTACATTAACCTGCTGACAAGTTAATCCCCGCGTGATGAACTCGACCACCTTCCATTTCTTGTTGCTCCACCAAAGTTGCGCCTTCAACGCCATATACATCACATGTGTACCAAGACGTACAGACCATCTTGAATGGTGGTAAGAATGAAGGAGATGTTCTTGAAAAACCATAGGTACAATCATTCTATCCCTCAAACACAAAATTGAACCCCAATCATGTTTCCAGCCATCAATGGTATGCCCACCAATGAGTTTTGAACATTCTACCAGAAATTCTGCATCAGATGTTGGTGCTTATTTGATCATCTTTACTAAATATGGAATAAGTTTAGCTGAAAGGAAAAGAGAAACATCACCTCGGTCTTCACATTCCATATGCATGTCGGCTAAGACTAACATCAACTTCCATTCTTCTAATGCTACTTTCGCCAACTAAGCATATGAATTTCTACTCAATGCATCCGCCACCAAATTCCATTTTCAGGTTGTATACATCAATTCAAAGTCAAAAATTTAAAGATACTCTATCAATCTCCTTTGAATCTGATTCAAATCTTGTTGTGAGAAAATGTGTTTTAAGCTTTTTTGATCACTAAACATTGTAGATTTCTCACCAAAAAGAAAATTTCTCCAATTTTTTAAAGCATAGATGATTGTAGCTAACTCCAAATCATTTGTTGTTTAATTATTCTCATGAACCCTCAACTACATTGATCCATATGAAACCACGTGATCTCTTTGCATGATAACACAACCCAACCCTGATCCTAAAGCATCACAATACACCACATACCCCTGTCCTGATTCTGGTAAAATCATGATAGGTTATAATGTAAGCTCAAGTTTCATTTCGTGAAAGGATTTATGAATTTATTCCATCTATTTTAAGGGATCACTATTCCTAGTCAGATCTGTCATTGATGAAGCTCGTTCTGAGAAATCGCACAGAATGTGTCGGTAGTAACCAGCTAGACTAAGAAAACGTCATATATCGAAAAAATTATTCGGTGGTTGCCAAGAGATAAAAGCTTCTATATTTTCAGGATCAATAGAAACACCATTCTCAGAAATGACATGGCCAATGAAATTTACTTCTTGAATCCAAAAATCACACTTTGATAATTGGAATACAAATGATGATCTCTCAATATTTATAACACTATTTGTAGTTGTACCTCATGCTCAACACTTGTTTTTGAATAGAACAAAATATCCTCCACAAAAACCACAACAAAAGATACATATATCTATAAAATATATGATTCAACGAAGCCACAAAGATCGTCGGTGCTTTCGTTAGACAGAAATTCATGACTACATATTCGTAGTGGCCATATCTGCTTCTAAAAGAAGTATTTGGAGTATCCTCCTTCCAAACTCACAATTAGTGATATCCTGATCATAAGTCAATCTTAGAGAACCACTAATCTCACCATAATTGATAAAACATATCATCATTGTGTGGAAGTGGATATCTCTTCTTTATCTTAACTTGTTAAATCTTATGATAATCAATACACAGCCTAAGAGTTCCATCTTCCTTCTTCACTATCAATGTCAATGATGCCCATGGAGAAGTACGTGGTTGAATGAAACCCTTGAGTTCCATCTCCACTAACGATACATTCAATTCCTGTAACTCTGTTGGTTTCATCCTATAAGATATAAGTGAAATAGGACTGGTCTGTGGAAGGATATATATATTATACTACACATCCCTTAGAGGTGGTAACCCTGAGAAGTTGTTGGGAAAGACATTTGAAAATTGATCCACCACAGTTGGAATTTGTTTTTCCTAAAACTCTTCCATTGATGACAAAGTCAACACTACCAAATGGTAAGTTAACGTTCCCACCATTGGTGACAACAAACTCTTTTCACCTTTTTTACCATCCTATATCCTCTGAAGAGATTTTCGATACCATCCTCAGTCGTGAAACTAACCATTATCCTATAATACTTGATTGAGCCTTAACAAATGTCAACCAGTCTATACCTAGGATTACATCATAGCCATCCATGTCCAACATCAAGAAGTCCCATTTTAACTCAACTCCATGAATAGTTATAACATATTCTCTACACACAAAACCTTGACGTTATCTTTCACCAAGAGGAGTTTTCAGTTTCAAAACTGAAGGCATCATTTCTTGTTTTAAACATATCAAGTCAACATCACGAGAACCCATGAAGGAATGTGATGTACCAGTATCAAACAACACTTTCACAAAGGTAGAATCCAAAAGAACCGTACCTATTATTGTAGATCATTAACCCTGATCATCGATAATCATTTTCTCACCTCCATACAATTGCTTCTTCGCTGCACTATTCTCCTTGTTGCCTTGCTGAGATTTTCCTGGTTGAGGAGTCATGGTATTTTGAGAATCACCATGGCTAGATCTGTTATGCTGATGAGAATGATTCGGTTGTCCTTGTCCTATCAAAGCATACAATGCTTACAACTCCTGAGAAGTGTCATGTGCACCCGACCTCAGTGAATTCATATAATAGTGTTATAGATGACCCATCTGCTTTCAATTGTGACATTCTCTAGGTTTTTCCATATACTCTCACTTTATGTGGTGAATCGAACCACATTGAAAGAAACCTCCTTTTCTCTGGGGTCGTGGAGGAAGGTCCATTGATCCCACTGTCTGGTTCTGATTTTCACTCGCACCATAGAAATAAGTATCCCTTTTCCTCTCGATCCCAGGGGTTGAGTTCCCACCATTTCCTATATGTATCATTATTCCTCATCCTATCGATCCTGAGATATCACATTCAGAAAAAGTCACTTTTTCACCATCTCTGTATAATTAGTAGTACATAAAACTGTAATCTTTGTTCGAATCTCTTATCTTAGCTCCGATTTGAAGATGTGTGCCTTAAAAGACGCACATGACTCAACCTATGGTGCAAGATAATCTAAATTCAAGAATTTTTCTGCATTATCTATGAAAGAGAGAATATCTTGTTTCTTGCTAAATATGTCCATTGTATTCTTGATCTTGAACATGTGAGGATAGAATTTTTTGTTGAATAATTCTTCAAAATCCTCCCATGTAAAGCCTTCATCCAATTTAGACTACACTGCTAAATCACAGCACTAACGTGCAAGATCCTCAATCATATAAGTCTCCAACTTTACATTAAGGTCTAGTAGTGTGTCGATGAATTAGAATATACAATTTATCCTATTTAGCCACACCTCCTTCTTCTCGAGATTAGCATCACCCCGAATGTTTAGTGGATTCTGCTTCATGAACTGGAAGGTATGATCTACATGCCATGGTTCATTCCGCTGGTTCCCCAAATCTATAGCTTGAAAATATTGGATGATACTCTAAAACAGCTCTTGGTTCACATGTGGTTTATGTGCAACCACATTCTCTGCATATTCTTCGGGTTGGATCCAATGACACCTATCAGGTTCTATTTTTTAAACCAATAATAACCTGCATCAATCTCAATATCTATCAACCTATGGATTATTATTTCAAATTATATCACATCATCAGTCACAACTCTATTTTCAAAATTAATTTTTTCCTATGTTCAAAACTTTTTGAAAACATTCCTCATGCCTTTTGAAAATCAATCAATTTTATGAATACACCAAATACCCTATTTTCAAAATCTTTTACTTGAAAACAATTAATGCATTTTATAAAAATTCACACTTTACAAAAAATAAAAAATCAATCCTCACAATGAGATATTCAAAACTAGTGGGAAGTTATTCCTCTATAATGAATGTCAGGATCATATCATTGGCTAAACCCATGAAAATGAGATTTCCAACATTCTAGAAGTGTTTCCATAACACTTATGTACCCAACACCCATGTAACTTAATGTTCAACATAAACAGTTTAGCTACATCCTTTTATGCTATGCATTTCATGTTCCGACAATAATACTCCTGTCTAGGATTTATTAAGGAATAGAAAAGAATGAATTTCAACTCCAAGACCAAGAACATAGATGGCCACTTATAAGGCAAGGACCAAACAAGATGATACCATTTGTAATGACCTTAAAATTCTCATTGGAACGAGAGTAAAATGAGTCATAATTAGTCCTTAAGAAGCATCCCCAAGGTGCAAAAGGTTGGAAATAAATGCCGAAGGGTTTCAAGTAGAAGTGAGTGATGATTTACACTTTTAGAAATAAACCCATAAACCAACCATAACAAAAAATTCACTATATAATGCATGAAAAAATGTAAGACCAATAAACACATCATCTATATCAAACCACATTAATGTAAGAAACAGTGGAAGACCAAAGTAAGAATCAAAGTACACAGCGGATGAACAACTCAAGACTCTCAAAAGACACTACAACTCCATGATCCACAAGCTCTAAGCTCGACAACATCTCCATGAATCACCACAAGCCACTAGCAATAAGATACTTTACCATTACCTGTGTCTCGGAATTAGACATCTGAAAAAGCACCAACGTGCCAAAGTAGCGGTGAGTATAAAACTCAATAGGTTTTCCCCACAGACTTCCCTACTCATTCCACTAGGATAGAAGAGTTAGCTACATTTATATAAAAACGGTTTATATAATTTTTTTTCAAAAGAAGTTTATAACTAAATATAAACAAGTTTCCAAAACCATTCTTAAATAAAGGAATTTCAAGAGAAATTTAAAACAATTTTCCAGAAATTTATTTTTCAAGAATAATAACCAAACAATCTTAAGAAATATTTCACAAACATTCCTTTTTGGCATTGCCAACCATTTCCCAACACATACTACCAACCATTCATGCTTCATTGTGATAGTTCCATACTCATGACCGGTCTCTCATCGATCTACCAAGTTTTCACAAGGTAATTGTTTCCCATGTTTTATTACAACTTTTACACTGAGCACAAGGTCATATTTCAACCAAGATTCATACATATAGTTACAGTTGTTACATTAAACGTTTGGAACCAAGCACAAGGTAATATTTGAACCAAGCCTCATACATACAACATGAACACACACCACATATTCCCAAAGGTCATGCCCAAACACCCTTTCAATAAAACACATTTTTATTGAAAGCAATATCCACGAAAACCATTTCAATTCAAAAACATTTCAATTAAACTCCATTTTTATTCAAAACGAAGTCCATTAAAGTCATTTAAATTTCAAACCATTTCAATTCTAAACCATTTCAATAAAACTCCCTTTTTTTGAAAACCAAACATATCAAATTAATTTCAATTTGATCCCATTTTAATTCCAAACCATTTCAATAAAACTCCCTTTTTATTGAAAACCAAATCCATCAAAGTCATTTCAATTTAAAACCATTTCAATAAAACTCCCTTTTTATTGAAACCCATATCCATAAATTCCATTTCAATCTCAAATCATTTCAATTTTAGAAATCATATTTTAAAATCAAAATTTTAAATTCAAGAACCCAAATCACTTTTCACAACAATTAACCAAGATTTCACAATTATATCAAAACCATAAATCAACACTAAAGAAGACTTATTACATGATTTTCAAAATCAAAACCATTAAAACAAACCAATTTGAATATAAGAAAATCAATTCTAACAAGAGGAGTCAAGAGTGAAGCCTCCTAACTCAAAAGTTTTGATAGGAACCCTAACGGTCGAAGAATGCTCATGAAAACCGGGTCGATTCTCCAAAAACCAGCCTTAGATCTCTTCTCCTAGCAAGATCAAGACCAAATCGCATCATAATTGGCATACACACACCTATATATACCCATAATGGTGGTAGATCTAAGAAACAGAGAGAATATGATAGGTAGATCTAAGTAGATCTTTGAAATAAATCAAGAACAAAGAAGAACGATCACATACCTCAAGAATCCATCTTCGATTTGCCATGAGAAGCCTTCAGATCGCCTCCGGAACGATGGGAGAACCCTCTTTGACCTTAGGAGATGTAAAATATCTATTTATGGTCGTTTAGGAGCTTAAAGGAGGCACATAGATGCAATAATTATGAGATCCACTTTAATAGGATTTCATTTATGTGACTGCACGGTTTGCTCGCATAGTTAAACAAACCATGCACTAACCATGCATTAGCCACTGCCTCGATAGACCCACCACACACGGTTTGGCCACACAGTTAGACAAATCTTGCACTACCCGTGTGGAATCTACTACCACAAAAACCAACTACGCACAGTTTTACCACACGGTTTAGACAAACTGTGTGTCGTCCGTGTGACTTCCCCTTTTCCTCAAAACTTCATTCAAAGTTCTCCTGAATCTCCCATTCCCAACCATTAACATCAAAACAATTAATAGCATCAAGAAAGGGTTACATACCAAAAACCGTGGGTACTACACTGTTCAAGTGTTTCACTAAATCTTCCTAAGAAATGACACTTAGGCTTAGGTAGAACAATCCCCATTGGTTGAAATGCCAAGGGAAACCCCAAATGGATTACATAAATTTTACAAAACCCAAATTCAATGGAATTATGGAAAAATATTTTATGATAAATATATATGGATCAAATTCATGTATACCTTGGGTTAAATCTTGTAAATATTAATTTAAAATGAAATTTTATCAAAGTCAATCATGGAATAGGATGAATTATGTAATATCATATGGTTATTCCATATAGAATCTAGACCGACCTGATTTATTTTTTTCTTCCTTACTGACTAAAAAATCAGAGGAATTATTTTATATTCATGGTCAAGATAATTTAATAAATTAGAAGAGGTGGAATCATACATTTTATTCTGACCCTATTTGATGCATCGTTTGGTACTCAGACAGATATCAAAGATACATGTCGGGACAAAGGGAATGTCAAATCAAAGGGAATCCTAATTTCTTTTCAATAATGGAGTATGAGAGTATAGGTTATAATATTTTCTCAAGATTATGTTGTAGATAATATTAATTATTTTTGATTATTTTTTATTATTTTTTATGTAATGTAATATGCATACCTATTATATTGTTCCATTTTGTTCACATGATTATATAGAATCAGGAAATCACTATTTTTGAATATTCTACTAGATATTGATTATTGTTTTTATTTAAATATTCATTATTCTTTCAATCACATGTACATCTTATTGATTCATCATACCATTGTGTTTCACACTTATAGTTGGGGTATAGTCTCCCTATTTAATCATCACATGCCTGTGCTACTAGCCATTAACCTATATTATATAGGGAGTTGCTCTCGAATCCATGTGTCCAACTGGGTTTCATTACTTATTATTCAACTAGGATTGAAACATTTGAATATATATAATTCACTACCATTACCCATATAGGAAAGAAGTAATGATCTCATTTAAAATAAAAAAATTAGTGAAAATTAAATGAAAAGAAATTTTTTCCTATCAAATAATGTAATAGGAAGTAGAAAATGAAGACAATTAATAGAATATAATAAAGGACTCAAAATCCTCAAAATTAGTAATGTCTCCCTAAAATTTCAGAAGTTAAAATCATGTCTAAAATATTCAATATTAAATAGGTATAAAATAAAAAGTATAATATGTCTCCTTCCACCAAAACTATGGAAATACCCTATTAAAATAGTTTTTAATCGATATGTTAAATAAAATTTATATAATGGGTTTAAACATAATTTAATAACCAAATCCAAAAAAAAATTCCAAATTCACATTTATAAATAACCAATTTTTTATTAAATAAAAACACTGATCTCAACAAATTTTTAATATTTATTTAAAACAAATGGATAATGGGGCCTACAAACCATGGGGAAAAATTAACCATTTTCAACTATTCCAAAACATATCATGAAAATTATATTCCTCATAAGTAACCATATTGATATAATATTTATTAATAATATTTTTTTGGAAATACCACACCATTTTATAATAAAACACAGTTTCAAACCATATATAAATAACTCATTTGAATGTAAAACTAATCACCCCAAGATCACATCTAAACAAATTGAAACAACTGTAGCAAAGAAAAGTAATATTATTATTCGAACATACAAAGGATACAAGTTCCAATACAACATGCAGAAAATAAAATGAACCCAAACATGGGTTCCCATATACCACCCTAGAAAATACCTTACAACTAAGGGAAACATCATATGAATCTAATAATAAATACCTATATAGTTGACAAGAAACTTATATTGTCCATAAATAATCAAGAAATTACTATAATGTACCAATTAGTGTATCCGAAAAAAATGTATCATGGGATTCCATTATAAACCATAAGCTATAAGAATGTTTTATAGATTATAATATTAGTTATTATATCAATGACACTAATGATATGCATCTTGAAAGAATTCCCAAAGTATTATAGATGAAAAAAACTAGGGTTTCCTCACATAAATGAATCCTAACCTTTTTTATGACTCCCACAACAGGTAAAATGTTTGTGATCTATCAATAATCACAATCCTAAATTATAAAATATTTAATCATACCCACACTTCACCTCCTGCACCACCATAAGAAACACCCCAATAACATTACCACACATAAGAATTATGTTGGTTTACAAAATAAAATAGTTAATAATTTTCACCATAGGCTTAATTGGGTGACTCAAAAAATTCGAAACAATTTATCCTGATGTTCTGACCAATCAATTTCTAAATTTCTCGGAGTTCTGTGAGAAATTTAAAAATTTTAAAACCCACATTTAAAATATCATTTTAAAATTGATTTATTGAAAATTAGGTGAAATATATTTTGGAAATTTGATAATTTCAACAAATAAAATTTTTAAAATACCCATTTCTTTTTTAGTTACAATCTAATGAGGCATATAATCCTTTCACAATACAATAATTCTATTCAAAAATAATTTAGGAATCCTCGAGATCAAATGGTATCATGAATTTAGATTAGGTTCAACCATCAAGGTTTAATAATACATACCTTTAAAACACCAACCACCCATATATAAAATGACATTAGTATAAAATATGAGTTTAAAACCATTTATTCACTTTAGTAATGATAATCAAGCAATTCAAACAAAAATTGGCATGTGACTTTAGTTCAAGCCATTTCAAAAAAATGGAATTTTGTATGTATAAAATTTCATTCAAATCATTTAAATGTATAAGAATAATTTTTAAGGATCTGCATCCGTAATTTTATAAGAACTTGGCATGCGTCATAAGACTAATTTATGTAGAAACTCCAATAAAATTCAATTTCAACCCCTATACGACATAAAACTTGATTATAATTTTTTTTAAAATAATTCTAAAAATACATGAAATATATAACATGTAATGAAAGTTAATATTAAATAAACTCATGCCGTAAATCATTATAAACTGAGACAAAACATTTTATAGATTGGGGAGAACACCAAACCAATGGAAAGAGATGATTCAAATGACCATTAATGTGACAAAAAACCAAAGTTATCTTGAAATTATTATAAAAAAAATAGCTATGATTCATTCAAATTGCAGAAGAAAAGGAGAGGAACAAAATCATATGAGAAAGGATAAATAAGGGAGGTTTAGTCTATAATATCTATTATTTATGAAGATTTACAATAAATATAGGATGACTCATCATGAAAGGGGGATATCATGTGAGTGGATGTCACTTGATTGGGGGCATCTCCCTAGCAGTTATAGTAAGAGAGATAAGGGTAGTGGAGTTTAAATTCCCTAAATCCAAATATGGGAAGTTATAGAATAATTAAAAATTTTAATTACTAGGAAACCCATAGAGTCTATCTAATGGTGGGGAAACTATGTGGTTCTTACTAGACACACGAATATTACAAAACATGATTAACCAATTACCATAAAATCTATATATCTCAATGATTAAACTAATCTGAATGTTAATACGCAACTATCATACCCCCATATACAGTAGCCATATGGATATAGATAATCATTCATAACACATCCATAGATAAAATGTTAGTTAACTTTTAAAAATCATACCCATGACTTCCCATGTTAAATTTTAATAGAAATTAATTTAAAATAATATCAAATGAAAGAATATATTGATAGTTTGGTGTTTTTGTTACCTCTATTAAGAATAATGATGCATCCAAAAAGTTCATAGTAATGTAAGATGTGAAAAATAAGAGGGGGACTTGTAACTTCTCTAAAATAAGTGATAAATGATGGGGAAAACTCAAAATCCCATGTACTTGGAAGCCAAAAACATGATTTGATTCCAAAAAACAAGTTGAAATACTCATAAAATGATAACTACCTTAAAAAATAAATCACCAAAGTGAATTCTAGAAGAAAAAAAATGATCGGTGACATAACATAGGTCTCACCACCATTTAGAACAAAAATAAAAAGTGAAACATAACACAAACACTCATAAAATGGGATCGTCATATAGATAAGAACAATTTTATACAAGGAACAATAGATACCATAAGATTCCACAGACCCTGTAAATCTATAACATGATCTTCTCTAAAATAGTAGCAGAATCTTTGAAAAATGCAATGGACCACAACTAATAGTATTATCAATGATCTTAAAATCATGTATTGAAAAAAAAACAAATCCAATACACTAAAAAACTGATGCTCATGAGGCCATACTTCCAAAACAATGGAATCTCAAGACAAAATAATAATAATTAATTAATATAATTAAAATCATATAAACTTCATGGTCCCCTACAATAGATCACAAATTCAGAGAAAAGGGAATAGGCTAGGACCTTATACCATGTCTACCCTCTCATAGTGAAAACAACCAAATCTGAAATGGCACATGCCATTATAGAATATCTACAAGATTTATCTGGATCATAACAACACAAATCGCTCAGAAATGGGTGTCCCAAAACAAAAAAATATATTAAAACCCAATCAAATCCTAGAACAAAAGGTTAACTCCACTAAAATCATCAACACAATGTATAATTAGAAAGTGGCATAAAATAACCCACTGATCACAACACAAACTGATATCCCAAAAGTATACCTAAGGATAATCCCTAGAATGTGGAGACATATTTTCTATAAGGCTAAAAGCACATCAAGAATTAATAATAATATTAAATATTTATCCCAAAATAATGATTGAAATGAATAGATGACGAATACTGATCGACATCAATTCAACCCACCAACTAGGTAAGTTTACCCATTCCTAGTTTCCATATAAACCCATTAGAAAATGAAATACCACATAAATAAAATGAAAAATTATATTTATAATATTATTGGTGTATTAAAATGATATTAAAAAAAAGGTAAAGTACCACTAATGAAAAATTTCCAACTTTACCTAGACCATTCTGTGAGGTATACCTTGTACAATATAGTACTTAAACAAATCAAGGTGGTATTACATAAATCAAATCAGCCAATCACAACCCCCTTAGTGTTAAAATATCCAATAGACACATAAAATAAAGGAAAATAATGATCCAAATCCTCATTATTTTTAAAAGCACTTTATTAATGAATAATTCTAAAAACAAATATAGAAAAAAAATTCAAAATTGATATATAAAACACTAACTACGTAATAAAATAATTGATTCATGCATTATTTCAAAATAACATGCCTTAAAAGTTTTCAAAACATTTCATTATTCATTCAAAAAATCAACCTAATTTTCATATGACGAAGATAAAAAATTTAAAACAACCCCAAAGGTATGATAAAAATCACTTGCACTGAAACCATTAATATGTTTTAAGGAAAAAAAATTTCTAAATAACTAACTACATCTCACTATCAATCTAAAAGGTTTTTTTTCAAACATAATATTTTATCAGGAATCTTAAATTAATTTTATAAAAAAAAATTTATTATTCCATCCAAACCACAATATTTCTCTATAAAATAATTTTTTTTCACAAAAACCAATTCACACAACATTCACACCAAAAGGATGAACATAAAAAATCCATAAACACAATTTAAAAATCATAATTACAGTCTTATTAATCCAACATGTTCATTCAAAAATATTATAGAATTTTAAATATTAAAAAAATTATAGTGATATAATTTGTAATCCAAATGTTTAGCGACATGGTAAAATTTGTCTCATTCACAAATGCACATAATAAAAATTAAGTCCTCTCTCATTATCATGAAAAAATATCTATTGTTCTCTTAAGTAAATGAAATCATGTGTAGATATACATCAATGAATATTGTGAGATAAATTCATAGTAAGATGATAAATTACCTGAGAGGAATAAGGGACATGAATAAATATTTTATGGGTGAGTATAATCTGCATAATCATAAAAAATCATTGTTTCATCATCATAATCATGATAGAAACATTTAGAAATAAAATTGATTATCATTTATGAATAATAATAGAACATCATTACAATGAGATTTAATGACACGTATAGTTTTGGAAAAAACATTAATCATGTTAATGAAAAAGAAATGTACATAAATCATAAAATCATAGTTATGAACAAATATAACATCCTTTTCATGAATAACAAAAAAATTATAATAAAATATATCACATTATGTTATGAATTTAGGATATATATAATTATTTTCTGTAACGCCCCGACCCCAGCTACCCAGAGTCGGTGCATTACCTCGTAACATTGGCATGATCACAAGAAAGATCAAATCTCGAAAGACCGATTGGTTTAGTAGCCTTGGAAACACTAGATATATTCATAAGTTTTACATTAAATCATAAAATGAAAAAAACTACTACAACAACATAATGTTTTCACAGTCCACACTATATCCCCTCATAATATCCCTACAGGTCATTCATAACTTACTTCTTCATATCCTGGGAAAAATAAAACATAGAAAAGGGGTGAGCTCAAATGCCCAGTAAGGATAACAATATAGCATAACATTCAAAAAAAAACATAGACATTTAAGGCAATGCATTACTAAAACAAAATCCTTTTAAACTTGAACTTCAACAAAGTATGGAAAAAGTAAAATGAAATAATGCCATTTACTTATTCACATGGATATTCTACTAATCGAATAATCACATGCAAAAATCAATAACCACTTTCATAATTAAGGAATGCATAATGTCAAACGTTAATTTCATTATCTAGGCCTCATCCCAAGACCTAGGGGTTACTTCTAACCGGAACCCAACCCGGAGTGCCTCTAATAACCGGACACCAACCCGGAGTGCCTCTAATAACCGGACACCAACCCGGAGTGTCTCTAATAACCGGACACCAACCCGGAGTACCTCTAATAACCGGAGACCAAACCGGAGGGCTTACTTTTACCAGTCCCTAACCTGGAGGGCTTACTTTAACCAGTCCCCAACCTGGAGGGCTTACTTTTACCGGTCCCCAACCCGGAACATACTTGTTTAGCACATTCATCTGAAGAAAAGTTTGAAATATAACATAAACATTCGGGTTAAAACTAGCATACGAAATGTAAATAGTTTCACCATAAACTATGAATGGTATAAAATAGCACATCCACATTAAAATATATCACAAAACCTTCAATACAATATAGAAGTTTTGTATTATAATAAATCAACTTCAAATAATCTTAAAATCCATCAAAGGATGTTGACATAGATGAAATCAAAATTCTTTTAAAAGAAGTATCTCCTTTTATTTTGAAATCATTTAAGATCCATATAAAATAAAACATTTTCTTTGAAAATATTCTTATAAGCTTGTAAGGAAAGCTTCGACGATTTTATAACGGCGGAAAATAACTGCACCCGCCGTATAAGTTAAAAAAAACATTCTTACCTCAATTCTGTCGAAAAGGTTAAAAAGGACCTTGTTTTGAAAACGACGGAAAGATTCCTTTATAAACCTCTTATAAAAAGTCAAACAAGGGTATAAATGACTTTAACCCATATTCTTGTAAATAGTAAAAATGTTTTGAAATACATTTCGAAGAAACATGGATGTGGATGATAAAGATATCCCAGTAGATTATTACGTATAATACAACCTCGGATAATGAAGAGATTGTGAAATAACCCTTACCTTGTACTTTTCCTTTGTTGGGGTAGGTTAACCTCCTGTATAATGGTGAAATAATTGTTATTAAATTATACAAGAATCATATACATTAATATGATATCATATATGATCTTTTAACATTGCTTTATTAATAATATCTTAGTATTATCGTCGTTTAGGGTGATAATCGATTCGTTCTTCTTAAATGTTTGGTTACGTAAGACATGTTTGTAATGGATAGATTATATCTTATTCATAATCAGAATGATATTAACATTATTTTTAACCCCAAAATGAGAATAAGAATTGGATGAATATGATGGAGAATGAATCTTATCGCGTTCGTGGAGACGGTAGTCCGTACGTACGCACGAACGCTACTTCCATTTAATTTTTATTTTAAAAGAATCAAATCCAAATGATACATAGGTATATTACTATTCCAGTATAATATAATATTTTATATATGTTACTTAAGTTCATTAACACCATCCTTTATACGTTCCATGTGTGGTATGAACGAGTCATATCATTTTAAGGGGGCGGTAGTCCGCACTTCCTCAAATGAAATTATCGTATGTATATACAACATGAAACGAATAATGATATGAAATAAAATGGAATTACAGAAGCTTATATATAAAATATATATCATTAATATCATATTTAATTATAGTGCCATCATAATGGCCACCATGAGAGGTGGTAAGATGTATTTGAACAATCATCGTTTCGTGAGGCGTTAGTTTGCCATCCACAGAAACATTATGTTCATCATCCATTAGATGGATTTGTGTGTATGTTTAGTTTGAATACTTCTTATAAAAACATCCTAGTATATTGAGGATACTGGTGTTGTTACAAAAGAAGGGAAATAAAAAGAGTTTGGGGGTTGGAGAAGCAAAATAATTGAAAATAATTTAAGAGAAATCATTACCTTTAATTTAGGTAACTCACTTTGGTTGGAACCAAAGGACTTCTTGAAATGATTTCTGCCTAAGGGGAAGCTTCAAGGAGGATGAGAGGGATGTGGGGAGCTTATTTGGGCAGAGTTTGGACGAGCCAAGTGGCTTGAGAGGTGTGAGTAAATGAGAAGGAGGAGTGCCCTTTTATAAGAGGGGTGAGGGGCACCTTTGGAAAAGCTAGAAATATTAATTTATAATAAATTCATATTCGGTTTACAAAGGCTCCAAAGTTGACTATTCAAAGGATGAGGTGGGGATAGGTCGAAAACAACTCATCCAATAGAATTTAGACAGGTTTGGGTACTTATATTAACCTTATCTTTAAATATTAACTCTAAGTTAATTAGTTTCACTTTTACAATGTCTCTTTGTATTTTTATATAATATGGTTAATAAACTTACTATATACATCCAAGAGACCCCCAAGTGCTCCATTAATGATTAACCTATCATAATATAAGTCTCTTGGCCGAACCTTAGATTTTTAAGAATTTAATATCTATTAATAATATAATATTTGTTTTAAGAACTCTTTTATGTCAATTTTGACACTATTCAATAGTTGATTTTTGTGAAACTCATAACAGATTGATTACTTCGAAAAACGTCAATTAAATCAATCCTAATATATCATATTATCCTAGAAAATTAGTTTAATTCATTAAAAGTTTCATATTATATTTATTTGGGTATTTATAATATCACTTATTTTAATTTTTCACTATTATAGTAATTACTGCATCATCATTGTGTCATAAATAAAATAAATTATTTAATGTCTAAAAATTATAAATAAAATATCATTATGTAGGAAATATTTTTATCTTTCTAATGAATATTTATAATCGAAAATCCAACATGTATAACCCTATGTAAAAATAGTTCTTCTAAAAGATGTAAGCTTATGCCATTTTTATTTTTATTTTAGCTTTATTAATATAATGTGTCATTATCACTTACAAGTGGATCCATGAGGTCCCAAAATAGACCCAAAGATGCCCATGGTCGACCATGTATCAACCAATAGGGTTAAGACACGTTTTAGGGTAATTTAGTATTATTATAATATTATTTTTTAACCCTTATTTACCGGATTTACCCTTAACCATGGTAAATAAAATATTTACCGCAGTAATTATTTAAAATGTCTAAAAATAAAAGTTACCTATTTAAACAATTTGAACATCCTGATTCCAAATATGGAATCCATTTTTCTAAATTCAAAACACAGAAGTGGCAGAAATTAATTTAAAATTAATTCCCGCTGTCAAAACAAAAAGCGTGTTTTTAAGAGATAATAACTATCAAAAGATTGACACTAGTTTATGTTCGGTTTAATTGTAAAATTATGTCCAATGACCAACATTATATTAAGTGGTAAAAATATATTCTAAATATACTTTAAAACCACTCAAATTCATAATTTATCACTATTAATTATTTTGATTAAAAAAGTTGTTTTTAATAAAAATTTAGTAATTTTCACTATTCATCAAAATATTAAAGTTATCCGAAAAGTACCAAAATTTCACCTTAGGCTAAATTTGATATTCCGAATCCAAAAATGAAGTCCATTTTTAAAAATAAAATATATATAATTTCAAAAATTAGGTATTACTATTCATAACTGCTAGTTTGATCGGTTGTGGTGTGTGTTAAAACACGAAGTTGCGTACAACACACGCTACTGTTTTATTCAAAGGAAAGCGTACCGTGGAAGCTTGGGATGTTTCATTTTAAATTTTTTTGATGTCCCCATTTAGTCAAAAAGTTTAAAATATTGTATTTAAAAAGGTTTTACTATTAAAAGTTGATAAAAGTGCAATACTGAAAATGAATCTGTTCTTGCATTATGACTAAGAAACTCATAATATGGATTCTAAAATTATAAGGATTATATAAAGTTTAAAATTTAGTTAATACTATTCATGACCTATTTTAATGGACTTTTTTTTTTAAGTCAAGGTGTGATTGAACTCTGTGTTGCATGTAGTACAAGTTATTGAATTATTTTGAAGAAATAACATACTTTGAAATCTTGGGGTGTTGCATTCTCCCCTCCTTCAATAAATTGCGTCCTCGCAATTTGAAATTGTTCTTCGAAAATAAAAGGTTGAAAATAGAAAATATATTTGTGGGAAAACCCACATCGGAAATAGGGTTACTAAAATTTAGTCTTAATATGAGGAAAAGAGAAATGAAAGTGTCACCACCAAATTATTATCTCGATTAGGAGAACATTGGTGGTAATTAGAGACATATAATTGGAGGAAAAAACGTAAATATTTATAGGTAGTGATTGAGGTCATCAATCACAAACAAGTATAAAATTGAGGTCCTTAAACTCATCAATCTATGATGATTTGAAATACCATCGGTTCCACAAAACATAGGATATTGGGATGACACATTTTTGACGTTTCAAAATATCTTAGTTGAAATCCCACATTGAAAAATGAATTAATGAGGCCTCTATTTAAAATAAAGAATGGAAAGTATGAAGATTACCGAAAATAACACATACTAGGGTTCCATGTAGGAAAATATGGATATGGAGGAGAAATCTAACCATCAATTATCTGATGGAGAGTGGTAGAGAACATGGCTATGAAAAGGCCAACAATCCCAAAGCCATAAATTAGTGATGATCTAAGGTACCATCTAGGACAACATTTTTGTTCTAAGTTCCTTTTCTTAACGTTGTGGAATTTATTTATGAGATTCGATAAGATCATAAGGAGGTATACATACTTTATAATTAGAGTTTTATCCATTAATAAATTTCTACCACAAACTCATCTTTCACTCTAAAACATAATAGAACGTAAAAAAAATTCTATTTACACTATTCGTATAGGGTTCCAAAATAATCGAATTTATAATTCATCTACAATATCTTTTAATAAAAACTAAATTATTTAATCCAGGACATCTCATGGGCCAGTGGTAGGTGATACACCCTGTCGCCCTTCAGTTGCGGGTTCAAGTCTCGCAGCTTTGCCGGACGCGACGGGTTGCCGCCCGACCTCCGGGTTGTCCTTTTATGGCAGTCGAAAATTAATATCAAACTTAGAATTTATTCAAAATACTTCTGTCCAAACTCACAGTCCAACATTTATAAGGAAGGTAAACATAATGTAGATCCTTTTTACCCTGTAATAGAATATTAATACCTTCATCATGTATTCTTTTAAAATACTGAAACATCCTGATTTACCATAATCCTTATTGATTACACTCATGCTCCCTTATTCCATATAGAATGCTGGATATACTTCATCAATCCAAAAATGTTTTAAACCCCACAATGATGGAATATACAAATCATTAATCAGCTTCAAGGTAGTCAAGATTATCCAATATAATTTATCCAAATCAATCATGTATTATTCTAAAATCACTACTTCGGTATCAGAACCATATTATGGTTTATCTTTCTCTCAACCATATATTTTCCAAAAATTTAACCTTCTATTGAGTCACTTTTCTTTGTTCCACACAATCTCAAGTCCTTAATGAAATAGTACTGCAGTACAATCCTTATATACTCCATAATTATTATAACAAGTACATTGTTGATACAACACTCAATTGACATAATCAACATAAGAACTCTAATCATTCCTCTTCATCTGTGGTAGTATCATAACTTGATTATTATCCAATAGCATCATTTGCGGCATAGTCTGATGACTGGGACATAGGTTCACGTAGTGTCCAAACTCCTTGAAAATGAATCATTGTACATTTGAAACCATTTTCTTACCCTTACAGTCACGTACTTTGTGCCCTTTTCCTCCACACTTATAACAAACTCACATTCCTTTCAGGCAAGCTCCAGGGTGTTTCTTTCCACAGTTACCACATATGGGAAAATTCCTCTTTTCCCTCTTCCCATTATCCATCTTTCTCTCTTCCATCCTGTTCTTCTCTTGCTTCCCTTCAAGGCCATAGGACTCAGCAAACTCTTTACTTATCTTATCAACACATGATATTATATCTTCATATGATGATAATACATGGGAGACTATTTCTCTTATAAATTCTAGCTTAAGACCATGAAATATATGATCCTTCCTTCTCTTTGGATCATGTGCATTTCTGGAGTTCTCATTCCTTCTACTGGGCACCATTTCTAAACAATGGGATACACTAGATCAGTTTATGAATCAAAATACATAATCCCATACTTATAAAACACTTAACATAAATTGAACTAATTATGGATATAATCCATAATCATAAAAATGTTTTCTTTGAGGACGTATATTCTCATAAACCCTTCATAATGATTTGTAAAGAAAATGAGAGTTATCCTAAGCATATCCCCCGGGAGTGTCGTAACCAAGAGTGCAGCAAGGCCCGTTGTCGTGCACCAGTTCCCGTTCGAGTCTAGCTCAAAGCGGTGTTTTCGGGTTTTACCCCTAGGTACATCTGTGCCAGAGCCGCCTCTACCTGCTCGTATCCAGACAGGGATGTATTGCTCGGAAAACTCAAAAAATCTCTACAATACCAAAATTCTAGGAAGTTCTTCTATACTAATCCTCAAAGTTCATCTTAGGTCTACGTTCTCTAATCAGAGTTTATCTAAATCTAGCTTCCAAGGTTTGTACTAAACTTCCTCTGATACCAACTGTAACGCCCCGACCCCAGCTACCCAGAGTCGGTGCATTACCACGTAACATTGGCATGATCACAAGAAAGATCAAATCTCGAAAGACCGATTGGTTTAGTAGCCTTGGAAACACTAGATATATTCATAAGTTTTACATTAAATCATAAAATGAAAAAAACTACTACAACAACATAATGTTTTCACAGTCCACACTATATCCCCTCATAATATCCCTACAGGTCATTCATAACTTACTTCTTCATATCCTGGGAAAAATAAAACATAGAAAAGGGGTGAGCTCAAATGCCCAGTAAGGATAACAATATAGCATAACATTCAAAAAAAACATAGACATTTAAGGCAATGCATTACTAAAACAAAATCCTTTTAAACTTGAACTTCAACAAAGTATGGAAAAAGTAAAATGAAATAATGCCATTTACTTATTCACATGGATATTCTACTAATCGAATAATCACATGCAAAAATCAATAACCACTTTCATAATTAAGGAATGCATAATGTCAAACGTTAATTTCATTGTCTAGGCCTCATCCCAAGACCTAGGGGTTACTTCTAACTGGAACCCAACCCGGAGTGCCTCTAATAACCGGACACCAACCCGGAGTGCCTCTAATAACCGGACACCAACCCGGAGTGCCTCTAATAACCGGACACCAACCCGGAGTACCTCTAATAACCGGAGACCAAACCGGAGGGCTTACTTTTACCGGTCCCCAACCCGGAACATACTTGTTTAGCACATTCATCTGAAGAAAAGTTTGAAATATAACATAAACATTCGGGTTAAAACTAGCATACGAAATGTAAATAGTTTCACCATAAACTATGAATGGTATAAAATAGCACATCCACATTAAAACATATCACAAAACCTTCAATACAATATAGAAGTTTTGTATTATAATAAATCAACTTCAAATAATCTTAAAATCCATTAAAGGATGTTGACATAGATGAAATCAAAATTCTTTTAAAAGAAGTATCTCCTTTTATTCTGAAATCATTTAAGATCCATATAAAATAAAAAATTTTCTTTGAAAATATTCTTATAAGCTTGTAAGGAAAGCTTCGACGATTTTATAACGGCGGAAAATAACTGCACCCGCCGTATAAGTTAAAAAAAACATTCTTACCTCAATTCTGTCGAAAAGGTTAAAAAGGACCTTGTTTTGAAAACGACGGAAAGATTCCTTTATAAACCTCTTATAAAAAGTCAAACAAGGGTATAAATGACTTTAACCCATATTCTTGTAAATAGTAAAAATGTTTTGAAATACATTTCGAAGAAACATGGATGTGGATGATAAAGATATCCCAGTAGATTATTACGTATAATACAACCTCGGATAATGAAGAGATTGTGAAATAACCCTTACCTTGTACTTTTCCTTTGTTGGGGTAGGTTAACCTCCTGTATAATGGTGAAATAATTGTTATTAAATTATACAAGAATCATATACATTAATATGATATCATATATGATCTTTTAACATTGCTTTATTAATAATATCTTAGTATTATCGTCGTTTAGGGTGATAATCGATTCGTTCTTCTTAAATGTTTGGTTACGTAAGACATGTTTGTAATGGATAGATTATATCTTATTCATAATCAGAATGATATTAACATTATTTTTAACCCCAAAATGAGAATAATACTTGGATGAATATGATGGAGAATGAATCTTATCGCGTTCGTGGAGACGGTAGTCCGTACGTACGCACGAACGCTACTTCCATTTAATTTTTATTTTAAAAGAATCAAATCCAAATGATACATAGGTATATTACTATTCCAGTATAATATAATATTTTATATATGTTACTTAAGTTCATTAACACCATCCTTTATACGTTCCATGTGTGGTATGAACGAGTCATATCATTTTAAGGGGGCGGTAGTCCGCACTTCCTCAAATGAAATTATCGTATGTATATACAACATGAAACGAATAATGATATGAAATAAAATGGAATTACAGAAGCTTATATATAAAATATATATCATTAATATCATATTTAATTATAGTGCCATCATAATGGCCACCATGAGAGGTGGTAAGATGTATTTGAACAATCATCGTTTCGTGAGGCGTTAGTTTTCCATCCACAGAAACATTATGTTCATCATCCATTAGATGGATTTGTGTGTATGTTTAGTTTGAATACTTCTTATAAAAACATCCTAGTATATTGAGGATACTGGTGTTGTTACAAAAGAAGGGAAATAAAAAGAGTTTGGGGGTTGGAGAAGCAAAATAATTGAAAATAATTTAAGATAAAATCATTACCTTTAATTTAGGTAACTCACTTTGGTTGGAACCAAAGGACTTCTTGAAATGATTTATGCCTAAGGGGAAGCTTCAAGGAGGATGAGAGGGATGTGGGGAGCTTATTTGGGCAGAGTTTGGACGAGCCAAGTGGCTTGAGAGGTGTGAGTAAATGAGAAGGAGGAGTGCCCTTTTATAAGAGGGGTGAGGGGCACCTTTGGAAAAGCTAGAAATATTAATTTATAATAAATTCATATTCGGTTTACAAAGGCTCCAAAGTTGACTATTCAAAGGATGAGGTGGGGATAGGTCGAAAACAACTCATCCAATAGAATTTAGACAGGTTTGGGTACTTATATTAACCTTATCTTTAAATATTAACTCTAAGTTAATTAGTTTCACTTTTACAATGTCTCTTTGTATTTTTATATAATATGGTTAATAAACTTACTATATACATCCAAGAGACCCCCAAGTGCTCCATTAATGATTAACCTATCATAATATAAGTCTCTTGGCCGAACCTTAGATTTTTAGGAATTTAATATCTATTAATAATATAATATTTGTTTTAAGAACTCTTTTATGTCAATTTTGACACTATTCAATAGTTGATTTTTGTGAAACTCATAACAGATTGATTACTTCGAAAAACGTCAATTAAATCAATCCTAATATATTATATTATCCTAGAAAATTAGTTTAATTCATTAAAAGTTTCATATTATATTTATTTGGGTATTTATAATATCACTTATTTTAATTTTTCACTATTATAGTAATTACTGCATCATCATTGTGTCATAAATAAAATAAATTATTTAATGTATACAAATTATAAATAAACTATCATTATGTAGGAAATCTTTTTATCTTTCTAATGAATATTTATAATCAAAAATCCAACATGTATAACCCTATGTAAAAATTGTTCTTCTAAAAGATGTAAGCTTATGCCATTTTTATTTTTATTTTAGCTTTATTAATATAATGTGTCATTATCACTTACAAGTGGATCCATGAGGTCCCAAAATAGACCCAAAGATGCCCATGGTCGACCATGTATCAACCAATAGGGTTAAGACACGTTTTAGGGTAATTTAGTATTATTATAATATTATTTTTTAACCCTTATTTACCGGATTTACCCTTAACCATGGTAAATAAAATATTTACCGCAGTAATTATTTAAAATGTCTAAAAATAAAAGTTACCTATTTAAACAATTTGAACATCCTGATTCCAAATATGGAATCCATTTTTCTAAATTCAAAACACAGAAGTGGCAGAAATTAATTTAAAATTAATTCCCGCTGTCAAAACAAAAAGCGTGTTTTTAAGAGATAATAACTATCAAAAGATTGACACTAGTTTATGTTCGGTTTAATTGTAAAATTATGTCCAATGACCAACATTATATTAAGTGGTAAAAATATATTCTAAATATACTTTAAAACCACTCAAATTCATAATTTATCACTATTAATTATTTTGATTAAAAAAGTTGTTTTTAATTAAAATTTAGTAATTTTCACTATTCATCAAAATATTAAAGTTATCCGAAAAGTACCAAAATTTCACCTTAGGCTAAATTTGATATTCCGAATCCAAAAATGAAGTCCATTTTTAAAAATAAAATATATATAATTTCAAAAATTAGGTATTACTATTCATAACTGCTAGTTTGATCGGTTGTGGTGTGTGTTAAAACACGAAGTTGCGTACAACACACGCTACTGTTTTATTCAAAGGAAAGCGTACCGTGGAAGCTTGGGATGTTTCATTTTAAATTTTTTTGATGTCCCCATTTAGTCAAAAAGTTTAAAATATTGTATTTAAAAAGGTTTTACTATTAAAAGTTGATAAAAGTGCAATACTGAAAATGAATCTGTTCTTGCATTATGACTAAGAAACTCATAATATGGATTCTAAAATTATAAGGATTATATAAAGTTTAAAATTTAGTTAATACTATTCATGACCTCTTTTAATGGACTTTTTTTTTTGTAAGTCAAGGTGTGATTGAACTCTGTGTTGCATGTAGTACAAGTTATTGAATTATTTTGAAGAAATAACATACTTTGAAATCTTGGGGTGTTACATTTTCTAAACCATAAAATCATAAAATTCTCAAAAATAATATATTTGATATGGAATGGAAACATTTAAAAATTAAATTCATGAGATTAACTGATGTAATGATATTATTTTTGTAAGGTAATAGAAATAATAAATTCATTAACAATGTTTTCAGTTCAAAAAATAATATGGGAGGCCAGATTTTGGAATATATTTATATCATTATAAAATTAGTAAGAAACAACTCAAGAGGACTCAAATATAATATCATAGAACATAATGTCTCCTTGAAAAAAAATATGGCTATGAAAAAAAATTATTGGTTTCAAAAATGTATATACATAAAGAGGAAATGTAATGAATAGTTAAATTAATATTTATAAGCATAACTGGAACATCCATACTGATGAAATTAACAATGAAGTGATAACATAAAAAGAGCAATGTTCACGATTCCCACTACCATAAATCATAATTGTTTCCTCTATTTTTCACCTCATATATAATAAAAATATGATTTTTAAAACATTAAAATATATGTTAAATATGTAAGTTTTGTTAATATTGATCAATTATAATATTTCTATTTTATTCCTTAATTATGTTTGAAAAAGGTGATACATTTATATATTATGTTTTCCTTAAAATAAAACTTTTTTCTTTTATTTAATGAAATATATTTTTTTCTATTTATACATTATTAATGTTAATTAAATAAAATTAGATATACATATAGTTATACATTTATATATTAAAAATTATTTATTATAATCTTCCGTAATGGTTTGGTTATGTAGAGAGTTATCAATTTCAAGTTGGATGTTTGACAAACCATTGACAATACATTTTCAAAAAAAGAGGATGATAAGTATGAAATAAAAATTGGTTTTAAATATAATCATTATAGAATGTTAACATATATAAAATTTATTTAAACTCTACACAATAAATCATCGATAATCTGGGTTTTAAAAGAATAGAAAAAAGTGAAATAGAATAAGAATAAAATAATAATGATTGATTAACATCATTTAATAATCATGATGTTTCTTTCTTTCTATGACATTATAGACGTTGAATTATTAGAGTTGTGTGTGTCCAGAATATCTGAAATGATTTTATTGGGATTATGATAGGGTGTTTTTGTAGGCCATTGTCTTTTTTAGTTATAAGTATCATTATTTTCCCAGGTTAGGGTGAGGGGTATTTATATTTGATGAGAGAATTTCCATTAGGATTATGTATGTAAAAAAATATAATTCTATGATTATATTGTAATTTTGAATATTTTTATAGTATGGGTTATATTTGAATATATTATAATGACCTTAGGACATTAAAACATTATATAATAATATTTTTTTATCTTAATAAAAAGGTAAAGAGAAAATGAAAAAAATATTTAATAAGACACATTAGATATTTATTCTTTGATAATTATTTTTTAGAATTATAAAATAACATTTTTTTTATTTGAAGGACTCATTTATCTCAAGAAAAATGTTTCTTGGTTGATGGAACATTTATATAATTTATTATTTTGTTATTATTTCATCAATTATGCAATTTAAATCACAATAGTTATGAAAATAGCTGTATTTTTTCTATTAACATAAAAGTTGATGTACGAAAAAAACTACAAAAAATGACCCTCACACAATTCTTATATGATAACATAAAAAAAAATATCAATTTAACGAATAAAATTTTATAAATAATGTGATTTTAATTTTTTAATTCATAAAATCTGATTTTTAGGAAATAAATTTTAATAAAACTAATCAAAAAATACATAAATGTTTTTAAATAAATAATATAGATATTTATTTCAGGATATTATATAATTAATATATATTAAATATATCATGATAAATATATTTTTTATTTTATTTTTTTCTTCATGACACATTTCAATTCTAATGGCCATGTTAATGTTCCAAACAACTATTTTATTATTACAAAATGACAAACTACTATTGTAAAATACACATTAATATTCATATGATCATATTACCTCCTTTATATTTCTCTAAATTATGTCATACATCATTCTATAAAAATCTTCCATGTTTAATCTATTTTTCATCTCATATATGATTGGATTACAAATATTTTTTTCTTATGGTCTTATTAATGGGAGAGGAAATTATACCAAACATGAATGATTGAAAATTTTCCATTCTACAGTTATACTTTTATAATTTCTTCCCAAATGTTTTGTTTTTAATTTTCATGGTTTTAGTTATTGGATAATTTAATCTTGTAAATTAATGAAATGGAATGTTTTTGGTTTCACAATGTGTTGTATTTGTATAATACTATATATTATAATACCAATAAGGTTCAGGATGTAGGTGATTCCAGTTCAATAAATTTACTAAATAAATGTAAACTAGAATGATCAGGCATTACATGTTATTTTAAACATATGGGACTGAATATCACCATTCATAGGTATATCTACCACTTATTCACAATAATCATGAGATCTAAAATACCAAATTGTACTTGTTTTCATGATATATACAATATAATATAACACACATTTATTAAAATAAAATATCATTTACAATATGTGGTATAAAACATTATTACCCACTTAAGAAATTTTCCCTATAAAATCTCTACTCATATTCTCGATTGAGAATAGATTATGGCACTTTTGTTTCATTACATTCCCAATTTCTCATTTCCCATATTAATATTTATGGTCTTTCAATAGTAAATTTACATGGAGATATTTCTTATTTCATAGAAAATTATCTCTACACTCCATGATTATCCTTATATTGTCGCCATTAGATTGTTTATAATCTACTTATACTACATATACATTTAGTGTATATATGGTATCAGGAATATAATTCCTCTAGTGGGATACGTGGAATGCTTCATGAACATGAGACAGTTCTGGTGGAATTGTTTTCTGTTAAGATGCCTATCTATGAAATCTTTCATTTCAAAAGTTCCAATATACCTAGGTCTTTACATTCCACTCTTTTCAAACCAATTAATAAATTCCATAGTGAATTTATAAGTAAAATATTTTATCTAAATTCAAACTCTAGATTGATTTTATTGTTGTATATAAAGTTATTCTAAAGACAATTATCATCTATAATATATTTTTGGATGGAATTAACCTTTTCTCTCATCTCTTAAAAAATATCAAATCCATGTATATTTGGTTCACTAACTTCATCCCAACATGTCTAGTATCTATATCACATCCCATTATTCACTTCATATGTGGAAAATTGAATATAAAAGTTGAATAAATTTTTAAATGAGAACTCTTCTGAGGGGAGATGTTGACCAAATTATCCTTCAATTTGTTTGAGAATGATATTAAAATTAATAATAGTTTTTAAATGGGCATTAAAAAGTTTCAATCAATTCAGGGGGATTTTCCATATTGAAATCTAATTTTGTATTCATTAAATGAAAAAAATATAAAATATAGAGGTGATTCATAGATCATGATTAGAAGTGGTTCCCCATGAAATGGGGTAACCAACATTACAAATATCATGGATGTTTGTGGTGAAAATATCATCCCAAATAATAATGTTATGGGTAGATAATATTAATCCATATAAACCAATATTTAATATCTTTTTTATGCCTATAAGATTATAGTGAAACATCAATATTGATTTTCTCCAATATCCATGTGGTAATGGTAAATGATTTCATAATCATTTTGTACTTTGGTCCCTCTAAAATTACATCATAACATACAAGGGAAATAGTAATGTACTCACCAACCTCTTTCATTTTATCCAACCAGAAGTGATCTCAAAGGTCATGGTACATCATTGAGCATCTATGATGGATCAAAAAAATGATGAGATGTGGTAATATCTAATAGTTCCTTCTTTATCTCAACAAATTAATTCACAAAAATTAGTGTTCTTGACAAAATAGAACAATTGTTGCCTATATATAATATATGAAACCTTGTTAAATTTACTCTGTTATTTATGTTTTGATTCTATAAATCATCCCATTATGGTCCTAGATCTTCTCTTCGATATATTTTTAGGAATTCATTTATGAAATATGGAAGATATTCTCTACCATTATCATTTATTTATCTATCCATTACACATCCACGAAAGGTAGGGCCATTAAAAATTTGTATCATGGATAGAGTGAGGGGTTATTTTTTATAGAATAATATCATCTAAAATAATTCACTCTTTGAGATGGAATTCGCTATAGAAATTATGGTTCTTGATCTATTTTAACCATCTTTTATAACAAATTTTAATCTCAATTTGTGTTAATTTATACTTTATACTTCTATGATATATATATATATATAACTTCTCATCAATGTGGTTGTGCTACTAAATCAGAAAAATGAAGATCACATATGCTAACTATAGAACATGAATCAACTAGTTCATCACACAAATCATTAACTTTCACGATTCATATTCTATCAACGTAAAATTCTATATAAATATTAAACAAATTAATTTCATTGGTGAATTGGTGTATACCTAAAACCCTTCACCGCATGATGGTAATTTTTATTCATAATTTTTATTATATTCATGTTCTTCTCTTTAATTCATTTCTCACATTATTCCATGCAAACAAACATTACCTATTTCCATGTAAATATATTATATAAAATATAAAATCATATGAAATTTCAGAAAACTCACACGAATTACCTATCTAATCTAATAAATCAATGAATTTACATTACACATGATTATATAGGATGTTCATTAATTTTAGATGTATTTGATAGGTATGTATCAATTCTTTAACTTTGGTTCATGTTCCCCATGTGTGTGAATTTATTTTTAAAAAAGATAGACATTTTAAACTAATAATATTTTTTCATATTTCATAATATTTTATTCATAATCATTGGACTCTATTCATCTCTCACCTTATTCATTCCTTAAATGATAATTTCATCAAAAATTATTACATAAAAATTAAAAGTATTATATAAAAAATTAATTCATCAAATTTATAATGATTTCAAGTACGTTATTAATTCCAGAGTGAATCATTATAAACTCATATGGTAAATATCTTATATGTAAGAGTGTATTTTTAATATATTTTTTATATACTTTTAAATGATGATCATAAAAATGAAAATCCACCTTTAATAATTAATGTGTTCTTAAAATATTATCAAATATTCATTAATACTTGATTAAGGATGTATGATCTGTATGGTGATATTATTTTTATCTTTAAAACTAAAACATTGTGACTTGTATCCCCCATTTTTTTTAACAGGGAAAATTAATACACCACAAGGATTCATATTAGGTCATATAAACCCTTTGTCCGTATTTTCTTACAAATTCATCATTAAACCCCACGATTTTATTCAAGGTCATCCTATAGGTTCTTTTGTAGAGTGTACTGGATTTGGGAATAAGATATTTTGAGAAATCCACCTCAAGTTATTTGGGATGGTAGGGAAACTCTATAATAAATACATTGGTTTGTTACCATACAATAAATAATTTAATATGGTTGTTTCTTTTATTTGAGACATACATTTTTGAAATATATGCTTCTAATATGGGTGTCAACACCCACACTTTTGATGGATTTTAAAAAGGTGATTTATGATCATCCTTCCATTTACACATGAGGATGGGATGGTAAACATTAGTGAATGTGATTTACTTTTCCAAATAGTTGATGTTATCACAATATAATGTGATGTAATTCATTTCTTGTATAACATAAAATCCCCCAAAGGAATGCCTTATTATTATTTATTGAATAAAATTTCTACTTACAATACTAGGATAATATTCTAGCACATATAGTGTAATTATTTGACAACTATGTGTTTTTACATATATCTAACCTTCATGTTATTGCGGTATTGATACAAAATTTATTTACAACATGAATTATATAATGTAATTTATAACCTTTTTTTCAAAAAAAAATATTTTCAATTCTCAACTAAATATTCATTGTAACATTAATGAATTAATTTCCACATTAAACCACAAAAGTTGTGATTTTATATGTGTTCTATTTCTCATTTTACAATGGTGGTCATGGAAAATGATCAACCTTGAAGGATTGTAGTATAGTGCAATGACATTCATAGTTTCCTCACTCAATATAGTTGAATAATTAAACCATTGGTGGCTATTTGGGACATTCCTTCCCTTCCTATATTTTTTTATTCATCTCTTTGTGTCTCTTCAACATTCATGGGATTTTCTTAATTTCCCACCACACTTTAATAATTTCATTTTCCCATTGATTAAATTACATTATTCGTTTTTCCACATTATTGAAATTTGTGTGGTCATATTCTTTCTTCCTTTTTTATATGATCTTACACATTGAAAACCTATTCTTTTATACTTATCTACATGTCCATTAGACCTTTATACAATCACTATCTCTACTTTCAGTGTACATCAAATTAATTCTTCATAACTCTTAAAATCAGGGATATATATATCCTTTCATAGGTTTTATTTTTATCCACTAATGAATATATCAATATTACAATTATTTTTATTTCATTACTCAAGTTTTTTTTGTAATCGATGTGAATGTTTTATAATAATATATCAAATACTCACACTCGTTTTATCTATACTCTAAGATTTATATCATTATCTCGATTTATCATAGTAGATGATGTTGACATGATGAATTTTACATTGTGTTCATTTTTTGTGGTGGTATGATGGTTGTTGGGTTCTCACTAACGAAGTGGAGATGGTAAAGTTGAGCTCTTGGGTTAGGGTGAACAACATGAGTAGACTTTATACATGATATAACATGACCCTTGGCAATTCGGGGATGATGCGGTCAATTTTTAGATTGTTTTTATTTATTTATTTTTCTATTTTGAATTTAGAAATATGGGTGATAAGGTAAATATCTTATTGAAAATGGGGTTACCATTAAACCGTAAGGTTTCTTTTCAAAAATAAATTGATTAGAAAATAAACCACTATAACGGAATGGGTTTAATAAGGGAATGGAATATATAAACTAATCAGTAAAAATTTTTTATCTCAAATTAATATGGTAAATCATATATTGTCATAAAACACCATAATTCTTGATTGGAGAAGAAACAAATAAAGAGTAGTAAAATATGGTGTTTTGAATATAGGAGTATCTTTGAAAATTCATTTTATTTGAATTACAAAAGATTTTGAGAGTTTATAAACATGTATATTCCCAAAATTAAAATGAGATTAACAATATAATAACATTTTTACGACATCATATTATCATACAAACTTAAAATAATTTTAAATATGTGAAAACTCATAATAAGGAGATAGGTTTAAATTCGGTTTACTATAAATCCAAGATTATTTCATCGCATTTCAACCTCCTTTTAGAAAACAGATTGTTATTAAGTTCGGAATCCCAAAGTAAAATGTGATATATTTACACTATAGATAAATTATTATCATTGTAATCTTTTGGGTAACTCCCTTTGTTAAAGGTGAAACATTTTAATGTTATAAATTTTTTAAAAATTGGGTATTTAATTAACATAAATATACATATTTATTGTTATTTATAAATCATTAAGATTAAATCCTGAATCTAAGAAAATAAATTTTTTATATTTTTGTATTATATATAACAAATCATTTTCTTCTATGATGTTTTAATTAGAATAAATTTCATAATGTCCTCCTTGGTGGTCAATTATCTTTTGGAAGAACATTTTCAAAATGGACAAAAGATAAGTATTAAATATGATTACATCATAAATAAAATCATAGAATTATGATAGAAGAATTTATTGAATTTTAATTTACAATTCATTTTATTTTATAGGAATTTAGTTTTGAAGGAAAAGGGTAAACAAAAAGAGAGGACAAAAATTATAAGAAATGATGATGAAATGTTTCCCTCTTCATGGTATTTATTTATTTTTACAATAATATAATATTTGGATTACATGTGTTGAGTGACCCCAAAAAATCCTTATCGATGATAAGGGGCTTATAATAATTTATTTTCATAGTAATCTGTATTTTTATGCATACGTGATGTTATTTCCCAAAGGGGAGAGAGGGGATATTTATAATTGATAATACAGGTGTTTTTCAAATAAAATATTTAATAAATATATAATTTCTAAATTAAACATTATAATATTGAGATTTTTTACATTATGAAAAATATTAAAATTAACAAATGAAATTTTATAACATTTTAATATTTTATAGTTTTAAATTAGTGGTTGAATGAAAATGAAAGGATAAAAATAAGAATAAAATTAACGAAACATTATAGACTTTTACACTTTAGAAAATACACTAACTTCTTCAAAATATAAATTATATTGTATTTATATAAAGAATTTCTCTCATTGAATTTTTTTTCAAGAAAAAATTTCATGAATTTATTAGGTAATTATTAAAACATGAATAATTTTACTTAAAAAATTGGTTATGATGAATCTGAATTTTTATTATTCACCTAAACCGTGATTTATATAAGAAAAAAAATTAAGCATAACCCTTATAAAAATTTTAAATACCATATCTGAAAATTAAAATCATTTTATGATATTAATTTTCCAAAATATGAATTTTTAGTTTTTTAATATAAAAAATATTATTTTGTGAAAAAAATTAAAATGAAATTTATTTAAAATGGTTATAATTTATTATATTCTTTAAATATGGTATATATTTCATGGAAGTAAACTATTTATATATTAATAAATTATTATAGACAAAATTTATATATATTATAATTTATTATTTTTATATCATCTTACTATTCTATTGGTGATGTAATTATTCCTAAGGGTCAGTTTAGTATTTCCAACAGCTTTTTACTATTCCAATTGTCACATTACTATTCAAATATTCATATTACTTCCGACAAAACATATTCATTAATTCATACATCAATCAATACAATTTTTTAAATGGTTCTATATTTTCCATTTCTAAAATGATTATTGTATAAATATTTTGTTTCCTTTCAATGATTTTGTTCTTGGGAGGGGTAATTCTAGAATATAGGGATCATCCAAATTTTCCCATTATACTTTTATTATTTTCTATTTTTTTGTAAAATTTTATTCATTCAGAATTTTCATTGGTTTATTTTTTTTATTAATATAATGATATCCATAATTGAAATAAAGTGTTTTGGGTGTCTTAATGTTTTTAATGTGATCAATAATATATAATTTAATATATCACACATTTATTCATGAAATAAATATCATTTGTTATGTCTATGCTCTTACAACATCACAAAAAATATCATGAAGAATCCACCACTATCGTGGTTCTCTCAAGTGTTGTATAAATAATAATCCAAATGTAATATTGAACTATTATTGACTCAACCAATTTGATTGATGGGATATTAGATCGAAAAAAAATAATTCTTATAATGATTCAAGGTAAATAGTTTGGGAAATGCCTAGTTTGTCAGGTCATATAGATAGACCCCATGCCATGAATCCACATTTTATCATAATCCCCCCAAAAATTACACCCCCATGGAAAATAAAACTATGAAAATGTTAATTTCCACATAATAACAAGTAAATCGAATAATAATATTAATTCAAAATTCACATTCCAAATCACATGGAAACTCTTATCTGGTAATTAAAAGAGGTACTGAACCAAAAAATCATGACAAACCTCTTGAGTCTCTATGACAAATAATAATTTTAACATATAATGAAAAATCCCAATAATAATAGGGATACTCTTAGTTATGGGCTCTCACAAAAAAAACTCTTTCCTATTATACAATTTATAGTGCGTCAAACTACGATTCCAGATAAACCTATACCTAACATGATCTAACTATATGGGTGGGTAATTATAACCCCCCCCCCTCGATGGAGTAAATATATAGTAATATTTAGATAATCAATGTAAATGGTTTCTCAGATATTTAGTGTTATGAAATAACATTTTATTTTCCCAAATTTAAAATATTCCCTATACAATTGATTTGTGTCTGTACTAAAAATATATAAAATTTTATAAATAGATTTTAGATATAAAAATATGATGAAAAAAATTCATCACCTAACCAACCCTATATTTTTAACATATCCAGTTATAATTGCACTCATTTGGTCATAGACTATCAAATGCACGACCTGTAACCATAAAGGAAAGTAGAAAAGAACTCATTTGAAGGGAACATGTGACCAGTAATTCTATGAAAATATGAGAAGGACCAATAAAATAATATAATAGCCACTAGTAGTTATATTTTTTAAATAAAACATAATTACTGACCTCATATACCCCTATATCAGTCAATGCTTCTAGATTAGTCAAAATGTGAATCCATGCCCGGAAACAAAAATGTATAATATGATAGGGATAAACTACATAGTAGGTTTCCACCTACTGAAACTATTAAAATTACCTATTAAATCTATTTATAAAATCCATGTTATATTTTAATGTACAAAATAGGTTTTCACAAGAATTATAAAATATAAACAAATAACATGGAACATGGACATTTTCAGACAACCATTATTTTTATAATATAAAAACCATACTCATTATACATTTTATATAAAGAATTTACACCAAGGAAAATTATTTCAATTTAACCATGGAACATAATTCAAATATATATTTTTCCTACATTCTGAGAATCTTATGAAAACTGATTTTTCATTAAAGATATCAACAAATCCGGATTTATTAACTATTCATAAAATAGAATACATTCTCCATTACAAAACAAACATTATTGCCATATAAAAATAAACCATTTTAATGTAAATTAAAAATCTCATAAGATCATAAATGTTCAAATAAGGACCATTCTATCAACAAAGCCTAATATGAGCATACAAAAAAATAATTCATTAATGTGCCACATGAACTTGGTGAAATAAAAATGATATCAAAAATTGGATCACATAAATAATCCTTAAAAAGACCTATGTTTCTTAGAAACATCCTATGAATCTAGTAATAAAGACCCAAACCAGTGATAAGTATCCAATATTTTCACTACTAAGCCAATAAATTCCTATAATATCATCATGAATCTATAATAGATGTAAATTATCATTGGAGAACATGTGTTTCTATTGGTTATAAAACTGTATTTTAAATCATATGACCGACTAACCACTCCAATTCATAGAAGAATTATATAAATGAAAACAATCCCTAGGTTCCCATAAAATATACACTATGTATTTCCCACAAATATTTTACATATTAAGTTCCTAGTACTCAAATGAAAAATCAATGTTAGTCATCCAATCAATAATCACACATGGAAAGCATAATAATTTTATATTTACTCAAACCTCATATCCTTCAGAACCATAAGAAAATACCAAAAAAATATCCATTCATAAGAATCATAAATACTGTGTATTCTACTACAAAACATCTCCCACCTACTAGGTCACAATAACAAGTGGGTGAAAATAAACAAATTTGGCTTAGTTATGTGACATACTCATTAAAATAACCATTTCACCTAATATTTTAGAAGGGATTTTGAAACTATCCATAGATAATCAGGCCATTTCCACACCATTTTAAAACCATTAATCATATTGTCTTTGAAAACATATTTTCCAAAGCAATCATGAAAAGTCATCTAGAAATATAACAATTTCAAAAAAATGAATTTTTAAAAATATTTACCCTCTTTTAATGAAATAAAATGGTTCAATAAACCCATTTAGATAACCACAAATCCATTATTGTAACATAATAAAATCCATAGGACTCAATGGTCATAAAAATATAAAATTATGGGAAATACTCTTAGTTTCTACAAACACACATTTAAAATATCAAACACTGATTTTTTTAATAATTCTAGCATGAAACATGCATCCTAAAAATTGAAAATATTTAGAATACCTCAATGATCATTTAAACGTACTATTATTAGGTTAAATAAGTAAATTCCACACATTTAAACTTTTTTAATGAAAATTAAAATTAATAAGATAATGTTTAAAAAACAATTAAATGAAATAGTTCAAATTTATTGACTAGTTTTTATTTGTCCACATGGGATATTTCATAATAAAAAAGAAATCATCCTTACACCATTAAAAGTTAAAATTCATATACCATTTCACGCCTACTGCATCATATAATATGTTTATAAAATATTAATATATTATTTAAGAAACACAAAAAAACAAACATGTAATTTAGTCAGGTTTCAATGTAAAAGTTTCTTCAAATCAAGTGAAATTGAATGTAAATGTGTCAACATTAAAGGAATATACCAAAACATTGGATAATATGGCCAAAAAGATCTATTTTAATCCCTATCTTAAAATTATTTGACAAATTAGGGTCAAAACCAAACCCATAGGGCTCATATAAATCGAATTAGCAATATGGTGGAATAAAGCCAAAGGGAAAAGTTGAAATAATAGAGGTGGGCTCTATATTGGGGATTTCGGTAATATTAATGTTTAAACCATAAATAATCACTATGAATGTATAAATATCAATAGAGTATGCATCACATTATGGGGGTAATTCTGTATGGGTATTCCATGACTAGTGAATATGGAGGTATATAGATCAAATGAAAATGAAAAATAAAATATCATAAAAATAATCATTTTAAAAAAAATTAATCCGCATTTAACCCTTGTAGTTTAGTTTCATTATTTTCTAAACAATGTTGAAACTATGTCTCTCCCACTTTACACTCTAAAATATCCTTTCATATTCAAACTATGAACTTGTACAGTCCAAATATGCATGCAAAAATCATGCCACATAGAATTTTTCAGAAAATAATCCCGATAAATCAGTGATACATAGTTATTACTTACCATTAAAAACCCATGTTTAGAGACAAAAAAAATCATGAAATAATAAAATCCCTAACTGAATATATATTAAATTATAAATTCTTCAATATTTATTTAAATTACTATAATATAATGAAATATAGTGGCATTTGGGTATCATAGGATTCCTAAATTAAACAAATAATATATCTTGAAACAAAATTATGAATCTTTTGATGGTTTTTTATAATAGATTATTATAAATAGAAAAAGAATAATTTATTTTGAAAAAAATCTTAAAATTTATAAATATTCTATCATTATTCTTATTTCCTTTTTGTTTAATTTTTTACCTATATTACCATAAATATGAATTTTATTTATTATTGTGACTATAAAATCATTTTTTATAACCTACCACCAAGAAAAATCATATATTTCTAAAACGGTGGAGAAATTTTTTACTTTATATAGAAAATAAATAAACTATAATATGGATATATTTTTTGGTATAGTGAGAGTAAAAAAATCAAGGCAAACATATATATTCATCCAACCACTAATCTCGGTATTAGACATTAGTTTACACATCTATAGACTAATAAAAATATCATTTTATATTTTAGATAGTCTCGTCTAAAACGGGATGTCCTAAATTAATTCAAATAGTCTAATGGGTAACCCACACATATGTGTACTCATATAGATTATGGGTTTCCATTAATTCAAAAAAAATGATGAATTTATCAGTCGTCATTCAAATAAATATCATTGATAAAAAAACAATCATCAATATTTCTTTTCTATAATGTTATATAACTTACTAGTAAATCAAGAAAATGTCCCTATCATAAGTTTATTAAACATGAAAATGATGTAATGAATTTACTCATTATAAAATTTAATGATTATGTATTGAATCGTTTATTATTTCCCATTTCATTATGTAATAATGTAATATTATTTTTTAGTATAATTTTATCATGCTTAATTATTACTTAAGAGGATTTAGCGCATGCATTATAAGAATAGAAAATATTATAATCCAAAAATTAAATGTTAAAAAATTAAATTCAAAAGTTATATCATATGGATAGTGATTCACTTTAAGAATGACGGTATTGCATCATGGTGATTTAGAGAATGGTCACACAAAAAAAATCACCAATACAAAAAAAATCAATCATTATAGTCTGTAACTATTTATATTATGATTTTTGTATATTTTACAGTTTTAGATGAAAATTTACTAATTATGTTTCTTATTGAGACGTGTTTATAATTAGAATACATCATTAGAAATAATTTCTTGTGGAATTTACAAAAATTATAAAATATCTGATGGAATCATAGTATTGATGAAAATATAATGATTGAAGCTCAACTTGAATAATTATTAAAAAATATATATTATTTTAAAGAAAGTGAAATTAATTAATTGAATACCCTTAAAATCCTGTCATGTATATATTGTGGTCAAAATGAAAAATATGATATTACATGGATAACTATAAACCCATATACAATTAACGATAACTATATGACTTAAAATATTTCCTAGATTCCATACCCCATATTTAGTTACCCAATATGGAAATTGAATACAAACATTGGATATGGGAAAACAACACATATAAATACAATTAAACAAATAATGAACATATTTGTACAAAAAAATTATAAACCTCAAACATCATCTATATCATGGATATTAGTATCGATTAGGGAAATATAAATTGAACGTGTCTTATAACCATATTTTTCCTAAACATAGTTTTGACACAGGAAATAATTTTTTTCAATAATTAATAATATCATTTTACGTTAACTATAATAATCTAAATGAGAATCCTAAAAATCTTGATTATATTCTAAAATTAAGGAAGGATATGTAATGTAACTTTTATATCAATTAACAATAAGTAAATTAAGTACATATCCAGGTAATATTTAAAAAAATTTCTAGGTTCTAAAAATAATTACAATGACAAAATTAATATTTATCATTTGTTTAGATTATATGAAGGAAGATAATGAAATATAAACAATATATAAAAATATAAAAATATATATATGAAAACAAAAAATATAGAAAAATTAGATAGTAAATTAAAATAACCATTAAAACGAAAAGATATATTGGTTTTCCAAAAAAATTAAATTGAGGGACTTATTCATATATTCGGCATCTACCGTTTATTGTCTTATTAAAATGGTCTACTATGGATAATAAATTTGGTAAAATATTTGTTATTTCCCATGAAGATACACATTTATGTATAATTTATAACATCCCTGACTCAAAATTTATCTTATATAGTCATCATTATGGGATTCATCTCATATTAAATTATTTTATATAATATGGGAATCATTTCCATATTTTTGAACTGCATTATAGTGTTTGTAATGACCAATACATTTATAAATGAAATTCCATTTTCAATGGATAGAATAATTATTATGAAATGTAGTTATTTATAGAACATGTTAAAAATTACTTTATTTTTATTTTGGACCATTATTAATTAAGTCCATACTTTTCATATGATGGTTAAAATACAATTAATCATCATAAAAATTAAAAATATTGTTATTAAATAGTAACAATAAATATTATAATATATTAAGTGTTATAAAAAATAATAATTGAAAATAATGGAATATTCAATGACATTAACATGTATGATTATACCCTATGAACCACATTAATCAAAGATTCCTTTGGAGATTGCATCACTGGGATTTTTCCTCGACCAATCCCAATATGAGAACCAACAACTAAAACATTTTCAAAACCATTAATGGGGGAATTTCAAGCATAAAACCAATCACCTCCCAACCCATGTATACTGAACCACCCTGGGAAATTTCCACTATCTCACACCTTATCCTTTGTAAATAAGCTACTATAATAAAATGTTATGTATCATGGAAATAGTAGTAATAAATTTTAAATATTACTTTTAATAAAATAAGGATTATATTTTTTCATTTTCATTATTAATAAATATATATATATATATATATATATGTTTAAAAAATAGTATTCAGATACAAACATATCAATACTTATTTTTTGGGAAAATATATAGTTTCGAGAAAAACACAGATTTTTATAGAATAATTAATTTTTTATTTAAGTTTATTATTTAATAAATATTAAAATTAAATAATATTTATTTATATATAAACGAAAATATATTTTAGTAGAGTCCCATTAAATTTTTATAGTGGTCTAACTATTACATATATTTTGAATACTAGTATTTTTCAGGAAATAAATAATATTTCCAAATGTAAATTCATATATTTATAAAACAATTTATAAAATAAATATTATTTTGGAAATTAAAATAATGAAAAAATCCAATGGTTATTTTTTAGAATTTTTTTAAATAGTCTAATTTTTAAATTTGAATTAATACGACATAAATATATAATAAGTATTATGACATCATAATATCTAATAATTAATGTTATAAATACTATAAAAATATACAAGACCAAAAATTGATTCCAAAAAAAATTATTTTTTTTGATGTTATTTTATTAATTTTATAACCTTTAATGAATCCTCAAAAACCTATATAATATTTTATGCTAATTGAATTATATCATTATCAAGACGGATCACTTCTACATCATCAATGGAGTAGTATGATGTATTTTGGTTATTATCCTAAATAAGTGATTCAACATCTCTTTGGTTAAATCTATGAGAAATTACTATGGTAAGTCCTGTGATTTTTATTTCTATATAGACCCATACTTTTCATAAATAAATATTACCTAATATTAGTAAAATATTGAATATATAACATTACGATTGACATTAGAATCATATTGTATTAGTTATTAGGAAATGTGGATATGTAAACAACATTTTATAATATATCTATTGTATCTACATATATATAAATCATAAAATTACTATTCATAGTCATATCATACTTAAATTCATTTTTCAAATCAATGGAAAATGAAACATAAGAATTGGTGATCTAAGTTTCCCTTTAAGTGTAAATATTGGATATATCAATGATGTCAAAAATTAGATTAAATTTTATTAAGTGAAAATTATATATTAATAAAAATATAATGTCATCCATATTTTAATATTTCATGGAAAATAAATCCTTATTTGATAGGATTAATATTGATTTTGAACTTATGAGGTCAAACTATGCCAATAATGATTCTTTGACATTCCCATAGAAATAATCTTTTTTGTATAATTATGAATTCAATAATTAAATATTCATTAATATATATATATATATAATAAATTTTTATTATATTTATGACTATCTATTTATTTTTTATCAATTTTCTTGAAATAAATATAAGATCAATTGGAGGTATAATGGATATTTTACAGAAAATTACATTTAAAGGCATATTGTCATTCAATTTTAATTACATTACATAGTAAATACAAATGAATGATTTAAATGAAAGTTATTGATTCTATAGATTTCATGGTGAATTAATATTCATATAATTATTATTAATAGTCATATTTTTAAAATAAGCTTATATTATTCTTCATAATTATATTTCATAAAAAACATTATTATTATATTTTGTGGTTTTATTTTAAAATAATATTATTCTACTTTTTTGAAATGAAATTAATAATAATTAATTAATATTTTAAATCAATAATAATTAATATTATGTAATATTATTTTTTAATTTTTTTGCCACTCTGATGAATATGGTAAAAATATATCTATCATCGTTAAGGTCAAAATAGAATTATTGGGGGTTAATCTAATAAAATATGTTCAAAAGATAACTAGATAGGTGAAAACTAATCGAAAGGATGGATCTCTAACCTAAAACAAATATTTTATAATTTACTTCTTTTTGGAGAAATTTTCCTAAGAATGTGACTTAACTATATTTTGAATCATTTAAAAATTACATGTGTCCCACAAATAACAATTATAAAATGGAACCTAATCCCATCACCTATTCACAACTCATAATCAATTAATCCTGAAAAAACAACAAAAAAATATCTCCCAAACAACCTTATACATATTATAGATGTTTTTGAATTTCGAAGAGGCTAAAATTTTAATCCTTAGGATGATATCCAATCATGGATTCCCTAATATAATGTAATATTGATAATGAAGATCTTTCTTTTTAATTCATCTTTTACCACCAACAATTCTTATCTATCTATTAAAATATAAAAATAGGAGTATATATCATATATTAATATTTTATTATAGTTAATTCATAATATTTATCTATATCTTTATACATAAAATTGAAAACAAAATCATTACTCACGTGTAAGGAAAACTACCATGTCATAAACCGAGGTTATTTATTTTTCATCACCTACTCACATTGATAGTCAGAATGATGGAACCAATGAATAAATATCATAATTATTACATAATATTTTATTATTTTAATTTAAAATGTGATATAATTATTTATCTATTGACTATATAAAAATGATAACATCATTCATGTGTATGTACGACTCTAAATCTACACGAAGAAATGTGATCCATTTTCCATGTCCAACATTCATGAATTTTTCTGATTTTTTTAATAAATAAATATCATATTTATAAAACTAATAATATTATGGTGAAAGGGAATCTATAACCTATGTGTATGAAATATAAGAGATGGTATTAAAAAAACGTGATAACACATTTCATTTAAGACCAACAATAATAATAAAAATAATGAACGATTATCAATGAATTTTCTATAAGTAGTTAAAAATTCATAATATATGATATTGTAAATATAAATATGGTTATATTATAAGTTATTTTTTTCTTTAATACCATTATTAATGATTTTATATAATGTTCAACAATGTGTGAATTTTAGATAAGATATTTCATCTCAATTTCCACCCAATTATGACATATTTTCTTTTATGAACCTATTTACATTTATTTGGTTAATATGAAGCATATTTTATGTATTTAACATGAATATATATTTAATACATAGTTGTAAATGAATATTTATAATGATTCATTGTGAATTATTTTACAACATTCATTATAAAAATGTCAAAAGGAATGTTTTCTTTTGAATGAACATGGTATTAACAAATATTAACTATTCCTAAACTATTTTACAATATTTATGTTCTTCTAAAAGTTATAATTTTTTTAAAAAAATTCATTAATGATAAAATATTTTAAATTTTACCATAATTTATCATTTATTCATTAAAAGGCATAATGTTTTTATAAAACCTATATTTCTGATTGATTGATAATAATATTTTATCTTTTATTAAGGGTGTGCTCATTAATTTCCCTTGAATATTTAAATTTATTTTTATCATATTTAATTGATCATAAAATTTATAATAAATTTATATATTATTTTAATTATGGATATTATAATTTATTAAATCAAATACCATTTCTACATACATATTGATTTATATAAAATGTTTCTATTCTGAGTGAGAAAATATTCACTTTTCATATTCTATACCATGAAGTGGAATTTAGAATTAAGTTTTATGGTTTATGAATTATATTAATTATTCAATATATGATGACTGAATTTTACATGTAGTGATTGGTGAGTCCAGGTTATAGATTACCCCTCGATGTATGGGAGGGTCTCATAACACAAATTAGTTTTCCAGACAAATTAAATGGGTTTTTGTTGTATATATACTAATCAATTAAAATATCATGACTAAAGGTCATCAATGATATCATATCATGATGTATGAGTTCAGGATGTCTAAAATTATGAATATCAATCGTTTAATTTTTTATTATTATCCAAGATATTATTGTAATAAAATTTTCCAGGGATTCATTTTATGATCATTTTTTTATTAAGTAGAATCTGTTTTTTATTTATTTTGATTTACATATTGATTATGTCGTATTCACACATGAATTATTCCAGTTCATGTAACCCATATAAATTATTTTTCCTCAATATTATTTGTTTCATATAAATAAGATATTAAGAATATATCTTTGAATGATTTTCATAGATGCATAACTGTTTTTTTTATACTTAATATTTTATTTTCAATGTAATGAGGGAAGCATACTTTTATCTAGATCTTCAACACTTCCAAACTAATCTATCCATTGTGACATAATAATTTTTATATTACTCTAATATAATAATTTTTCCCGTTAATTGATGATACTAGATTCATATATGTTATAGTCAATATATAAGAATGTTTACTCGCACCCATTGGAAATAGACTTATAAAAAAATAGTTTCAGGAAGATAAATCTATAAAAAAATTAATGATATGACTAATTATAGGAAAATATAATTTATATGGTTTTTTCAATTTAGTCCTCGGAACATTTCATTATATTAATTTTTTTTCTATCCTCATTTAAGTGTATCGGTGTTATGAGGCCCATAAATAATAAAAAAAACATATATATTTATATATTAAATCACACATATACATATTTTTGTAATAATTATATTTCTTCTTATTTTGGAAACAATAAGAAATTCAAGACAATAGTTGACTCTAGAATGTAGGGTTTACCCTTGGCCTGAAAATATTTGGTATGTGCTAGGAATTTTTTTCAAGAAACTATTTGTAGGATCATTATGTTAATTAGTTATTTTTTTTAATTTACTTATTTAATATCCCAAAACCTAATCATCCCATATAAATACCATATTATGGAAAATGAATAGGGTAACTACATAATCCTGTGAGATTATAGAGAATGAAATATTATTCATTATCATTTACAAAGTAGGATTGAAAATCAATGTTAAATGGAGGAAGGTGAATTGTGAGATAGTCTGAAGAATCAAAATGATCATCATCTTCATCAATAGGTATCATGTTCTTTTTCGATGATCAATATAAACCTGACAAATTACAAGATAATTTTATGTCATTTTCCCTTGATTTATTCATAATCGAGGATTTTCGTATCTTCTTTATTTTCACTACGATTGAAGTTATTTCCACGATACCTACTTTTTTTATTTATCTTAATTATTCTTTCATTTAAAACATATTCATACCATGTTATCTTGAGTGTGGAATTCTATTACGTAACTTCACATACCAATAAAATCGTTCTATTTGTTATCTTGATTTTCCCCTAATAATTATCATGTTCATCATTACTTACCTACGAGGTCATGGTTTGAAATTTTCAGGCCAGAGTACATTGTGATAGAACCATACAATCTTGGTAGATGCATGAATTAAATTGGGATAAGTGTATTTTATATATATCATGTTCTATTAAGGGTTTGAAAAATTAGAAACCTATATTGGAGGTAAGATCATGGTTATTCATCCATATGAGAGGCATCACATTAGTGTAGTGAAATAGGAATGTGTTGCACAAGGTTTGGATTCTTGTAATATGGAAAATGGTAAATTATGATTCATAATCAACACTAGATATGAGTCTTCCAACATGATGTAAAGAGAATATGGTGGTGACGGAAGAATGGGTGATTTATTAAAGACATCTATTAATTCAATAAATAAATAACAGACACCGTATAGTCTAGGAACACACAACTTGTAGTCCCATGGAAATAGAAGATAGGGTTGTGGGTGATGAAAAATATCACATGTTGTGTTTGCAAAATATACACCATGTGATTCGATTCTAGTGGATCATAGTATACACAAGGTTAAATTGGTACAATGTTACAACCCACCCTCTGGGGCCCATGCCGTAACTACCACAAGCCCACCTTCCATAGGCCAGGGGCTAGCGAAATGCATCGAAAGGCGTATTCCCTAAAACTGGGAAGGAATTTCCATTATAATATTAAAAAACACATAACCATGAACATAGAAATATATGAACACAAGTAAATTATATAGTAAAAGAGTGTGTACAGCACGAAAAAGGGGCAAGAATACTAGCCCAACTAAAAAGTACAAGAAAACTGAAAAGTACAAGTAAACTAGAATAACTCTTATGAACACCCACCAAGGATCCTACCTGAAGGTTAGGTACCACTCTCAAACTTGTCTTTGTGGTATGCCTCTTCTAATGTCCACCTCTGAGCTACCTCCAGTCCTGGTACTCTCGTCCTCAGTCAGCGATGTTCGTCGTCTGCACTAAACACAACAAGGTATGGGCGTAGCCCGTGTAGGGGTGATTATAACGATACTAAAAAGGGACCCTGAGACCCTATATGTTTTCAAAAAAATCCACAAAGGATAAAAAAATTATAGAAACAACAGGAAACCCAACTTAGGTATATTCCCATACATAACCTAAGTTACCAAGTAAACCCATCTTAATCATGAGGAAACACAAGGCCCAACTCAGAAGCCCAAATCTAAACTATCCCATGAAGGAAAAAACACCATGAATGTAACACCACAATGGAATGTACCACAAAGGTAAATGAAAAATTAATAACACCACAATGGTATCAAGATGAAGGTAAGTACCACAATGGTATGCCACAATGAAGAATACCACAAAGGTATCACCACAAAAGTATGTACCACAAAGTTATGCCACACAGAAGAATACCACAAATGTATCTCCCTAATGGTATATACCACAAAGGAACTCCACATAGAATATTAGCACAATGTTATGACTCACCACAAAAAAGGTATAACATAGGTACGGTAGTAAAGATGATTATATGTAACTACTGAATCATCTTACTCTATTAAGAGGCAGACCCATATACGCTCTTAAATCATCAGACCCACGTAGGATCCTATTACATCAGACCCAAGTAGGATCCTAGTATTGGAGACCCACTTAGGATCCTAGAGTAGTCCACATGTATTACTACAGTGGATCCATGCATAATTCTCGAACACAACCCCACGTAGGATTCCAAAGCACAAACGCACATAGGATCCTGTTCTCATGTTACAGCCAGCGATATCATTCCACACTAAGCTCACTTGTTTCTGATAGGGTCCACTCCTCAATATTCAGGTCAATAATCCAACTACCAATAATTCACTTAAAGATGTATCCCAACAGACTGCCACGTAATAAGGGTCTCAACGCAATAGACAGTCCGTCAGTCGGATGCCCGGTCAATATGTTATTGGCATTGTAATCCCAAGGGACCAGTTCGATTCATGTTCGATCTATCCTAGTCATACCGCAACATTATTCAAAACTCATATGGGGTATACCAAAAGGACCGCCTTGTTCCAAGGTTTCTGGCATCACAAACGGTTCATCAAATGGACACCTATTGCTCAAAATATGGCTGAAATAGTGAAAAGAGTTGAAGTTGGCCTTCTCCAGTCTAACCTTGTCGGACCAACTCGGGTCCGGACCTAGGTCCGAACCAGCCCGCTGGGCAGCCCGTGGTGTGGTCCAAGGTGCGGCAGCCCGCTGGGCTTGGGGCTAGCCAGACGGCCAGCCTCCTCTATGCGGCGCAGTCGAGCGCCATGCCTTCTCTGATGGCCAGCAGCGAGTCAGCTACTCTCGCCTCACAGTCGTGACCTTGTGTCACGGCTTCTGCACACCCGATAGCATGGATAGGCTCTTCCACCTCTATTGTGTAGTCGGTCACCACCGGCTGTAGCCCTTTCTATGTCATGGATGATGGGCAGCGGCCCTTCTCCAATGGTACAGTCGTGTCGCCGTCTTTATCGCGGCCAGTCGGAGAGCGTACCACCATTCCTGAGCCCAACCAGTGCCATTTTCTAGCACTGATCGCTATCCACCCCCATTGTGAAGAATTCATCAAAAACCACAATGGTGCTGGAGAGTATGGGCCATGTTCCTCTGGCATGCACCCTCTACGTTAGAGCGGTAGCATGCGGCTTATGGGGAGGGATTCAACGTAAAATATAATTAACAAAGATTAGTCAAAATCACACCCCTAACTTGATTACTTGTTGGAAGAAGTTTTGGGGAAGAAATCGGTGAAGGCGATGAGGGTGGAAACAATCATAACATCCACAACACGCTTCCGACACCGGGCTCGTGCGTCATCCCCGTTATTTATTCCGAAGTACATTCTTCATTGGAGATGGTGTTCATCATTGGAGAAGGCATTCTTCATTGGAGAAAGAGTTTCTCAAAAGTTCACCCCTTCTCTCCTTTTCCAACCCATCCTCTACAAGGTAATGATGATCCAATATAATAGGAATATGTATACTATATAATTCACGTTGGCACAATTGGAGTTGGCACAAATGGAGTTGGAATAATTAAATGGAATAATTATTTAATTGATGAGGCATAATTAATTAATTGGAGAGTTGAAGTTTTTCCCCCATTCAGAGGGATTCTGGTGGTCTCCACCACCATGAATTTAAATTGGGTGTTTTATAGTTCGGGTGGTCCCTACATCCCTAACTCATACAGATTGTATTCAAAAATAAAATAAAATTTTGATCAGTATTTTAATTTTATTTACTGAAAAAACACAAAAACTAAATTTCACCCTAGTCCTAATGTGGTCAAGGTGAAAATCTCCTTAATCGAATACCTACGTTGCGAGTTCCACAATGTCCTCAGATTTCAATTCTAAGCACTAGTTCACAAGTTAAAAAATAATGATCGCACATTTACTGAAGGTACTTAAAAAAAATTTAGAAATTCATTCCGGGCACACCGGGGATCAGAATCACGCACCGTTAATTTTCGCGGACTCATTAAATTCCCATATAATAAAAAACTTACATGGAAATTCTGAGTCATTACATTATCCCCACCTCAAGGATTTTCATCCCCAAAAAGACATATCACAAAAACAAGGAAAAAAGTGCAGTTACAGTGCACGAATCTGAGACTCCCCTCCCATGTGCACTCTTGCAGGATTCTATGCGGCCAACATACACACACTAAATGTATCGACCTCCCATGAAGGACTCTCTCTTGTCAATCCACAATCTCTTCTGGAACCTCCATAAATTTTTCCACTTCATCGATGTCTAGATCGCCATGGAGGTTGACGTTTGATGGGTCATGCACGTATCTCCTCAGCTGGGATACATGGAAAATGTCTTGTACCCAGAGAAATTGAGGGGGAAGTCTTGGTGGTAAGCCACATCGCCAACTCTACTGAGGACTTGAAGGCGTCCAATGGTCCTCAGATATAACATTCCATCAGGCTAATCCTCCGAAAACCTCAACGGGGTGAGACCCGTAGGAAGACGTGGTCAACATCCTTGAACTCCAAAGGTCTTCATCGCCTATCAGCATTAGACTTATGCATGCTCTGTGCAGTCATAAATTTCTCCTAGATGAACTATATCTTCTATCTGGTTGCCCATACCATATCTAGTCCCATGAGTTCCGATTACCCTGGGTTAGTCCAGCACAAAGGCGATATGCAATTTCGGTCATACAATGCCTCGAATGGTGACATACCAATGGTGGAGTGATAGTTGTTGTTGAATGAAAACTCTACCAAGGGAAAGTGATCCTCTCAGCTATTACCAAAGTTGAAGACGCAAGCACGCAACATGTCCTCGAGGGTTTGAATGGTCTAATCAGTCTGGCCATTTGTCTGAGGATAGAAAGTGGTGCTCAAATGAAGCTACGACCCAAATTCTTTCTGAAACCCTTTCCATAGCCAGGAAGTTATATTTTTATCATGATAAGTGAAAATAGTCAAGGGTAATCCATGTTTCCACACAATATATTGCACATAAGGGCGTCCCAAGCTGTCTAATGAACCCTACTCTCCGATTGGTAGGAAGTGGGCCGACATGGTGAGTCGGTCGATGATCACCCAGAAAAAATCATGACCACTAGATATATGTAGAAATCCTGTCACGAAGTCCATGAATATTACATCCCACTTCCACTCTGGGTCCTCCAAAGGTTGAACAAATCCTGCTGGTACCTAGTTCTCTGCCTTTACTTACTGACAAGTGCGGCACCGAGAGACAAACTCTGCTACTTCTTTCCTCATTCCCGGCCACCAGTGCTTCCATCAGAGATCTTGGTACATCTTCACCACAACTGGATGTACTGCTAGAGGGGATGTGTGGAATTCCCAAACCACTTCCTCTATAACGGAAAATGGTACTATGGTATATTCAATGAAGTGAATGACGTGATCACCACCCTCACAAAATCCATCATGTTACTACCCTTTGGATATCTGAACAGGTCGAGCCACACTGTTAGTGTCCCCACAATGTGCCTCCTTGAACTTCGGAAGAAGTGGGGGAGTGACTATATGAGACTGAATAAAAGATGCCCCATCTCGATCCAAGAAAGGATATCTACAAAGTGGCCAGCTACTCTGTTACCTCACCTAGTAGTTCTATACTTGATCTCCTGCTGGTTTTATCTGCTACAATGTCCACCTACCCAGTTGTATAGACTATCTCGAAGTCATAATCCTGGAGGAACTCAATCCAAATTTTCTATCTAGGTTCAAGTATTTCTGAGAGAAGATATACCAGATACTCTTGTGATCAGATTAAAACGTAAAATGCCCACCTATCAAGTATTGTCACCACATCTTCACAGTGAATACCATTGCTTCTAAATTCGGTTCATGGGTAGCATTTTTCTGCTCATGTTGTCTCACCTTAGGAGAACCAAATGTGATAACTGCTCTCTCGTGCATCAGGAAACATCCAAGATTGGTCACGGATGCATAATAGTAGGCTACATACTAAACTCCCTCCTTTGGAACCCTCCAGATGGGGTCACTAGTTAGCCTCTGCCTCAGCTCCTAAAAACTCTATTGGAATCACTCTGACCACCAAAGGGTTTCGCCTTCTTAATCAACACTGATAAAGGTGCTGCTACTCTGGAAACAATCTTTCACAAATCTATGATAGTATCCATCCAAGCCCTGAAATCTCTGTACCTTCGTCACACTCCTAGGAGGATCCGAAGAAAATACTACCTCAATCATCCCTGGATCCACCACAACTCCATGCTATGATATGATAGGTCCTAGAAAGTGAACATCTCGGATCAATAATGGACACTTCGAGAGCTTACCATAGGGAAGGTGCTCTCGGAGTACGCACAGAACTATCTTCAAATGATAGCCATGCTCATCCTCAGTAACCGAGTAGATCGGAATTTGGTCGATGAAGAATACTATAAAGAGATCATGGTATGGATGAAAGATCATATTCATGAGTCCCATGAACACTTCTGGGGCATTTGTCATGCCGAATGGCATAACCATGAACTTGTAGTGGCAATAATGACATCTGAAAGCTGTCTTCTGCACATCCTTGTCTTGTAATATGAGATAGAGATCGGCAGATCTGAATCCTATCATCGAGAACCACCATTCTCCCTTAAGCTGATCAAAGTGGTCATCAATCCTTTGGAATGGGTACTTGTTATTCATGGTCACCTGGTTTATGAGCTGATAGTCAAATCATACTCTCAAGCTCCCATCAGCCTTCTTGGAGAACAAAATCGTGGCTGCCCAAGGAAGAACAATGGGTCAGATGAACCACTTCTGTTGTAAGTCCTCTATCTATACCTGTAGCTCCTGAAGCTCAACGGGAGCCATCTAATATGATAGTGTAGATATCTATTCCATCCTGGGGTAAAAATCAATGTAAAAGTCCCCCACCTTATGAGGAGGTAGACCCAAAACATCATCACGGAAGACATCCACATAATAGTCCACCACAATAGGATAGCTCAGACTCTCCACATCACCCACTCCAAAGGTATGTCTAGCCAAATGATGAGTGGTCAGATGCACTCTCATATGGGTAAGTCCATCCAATGCTGCAAAGGCTCCCATATCGCCTGTGAAGGATAACCGTGTCCCATCCATGTTGGCACACCACACATTGAGCCTAATACCATTAATATGAGCACAGACAGTAGATAACCGGTACATTCCGAAGATGACATTGTTATGCCTCGATGCCACTACTAGGAGATCATAGACGAAGCTCTCAACTCCTAGAGTATGCTGGACCTCTGTAAAATCTATCTGCTACCAGCTACAGAATACTCCTCTTAGTGATGCCCAGTGGTGGGTCTCACTACTAGTGACTACTCAGCAAGAAAACTCTTAACTGAGAGGGCTCGCTCTAACACCCCCGCTTGTGTCGGGATGCTGAGAGAAATCATTGAAGCCCTGATCTCCCGCCTGAGTCCCTGTTCAAAGGTTCGAGCCCTGATGAATGGGTCTCGCACCACATCAGTGGTGTAGCGTGAGAGGTCGTTGAACCCCACTGAGTATTGATCCACAATCATGATTCCCTACTATAGATGAGGAAGCTCTTATATGTCCACTACGCGAAGGGTCACTATGAAAAACTCTACCTGAAATAGGCTCTTGAAGTCTGCCTAGAGAAGTGTCACCTCGTCGTGAACCTAGAACATCAAGATCCACCATCTACATGCTACTGGATGTAGAATAATGGTGACAAGGATAACCATAAAATCAGCTGTTGTCCCTATCAATCGGAGGACTCTCACTATGGCATCCTGCCAATCCTCATCCACTTGTGGGACTGCCTCGCCCCAGAACATTGGTGGACTCTGGCATTGGAACTCATGCAATGCTCTCAAGTGGCGTGCACCCTCTACTGCTTGGGTGGGTGGCATCGGTGGCCCAATGGGTAATGGTTCCTCTGGTGCATCCGCTGGTTCCTCAACTAAAAGAGGGCCCTACACCGAGGCCTCGTCAGTCGATGAGCTATCATCCCACACAATACCTGGATCCCTAGATGGCTTTTTGCATGGAGGAATCATAAAAATAAAGAGGTGTGACATGTTTATTACGTTATATCGAGTGATCTAACTCAAAAAGATCATAATTATTTTTTTTAATCACTCACGCAATAAGTGTTTTCATGCACCAAGTTAGAAATCAGAAGCCATGGTCCTGGTGTATGGATACGTCAGCTGCCACACCAACACTGGATTCCCTAAACTGATTACCTCACTCACTAGACATAACACTATAGCTGTTAAAAGATTAGAGTCCAATGTTCCATAGTAGAACCAACTCCTCTAATACCAATGCTTCACGACCCATCCCTCGGGGCCCGTGCCGTGACTACCCCATGCCCGGCTTCCATAGGCCAGGGGCGGGCGCCTAGAACTGAAAGGCGTATTCCCTAAAACTAGGAAGACATTGCCTTTATAAATTTTAAAACAAACAACCAAGCACAGAACATGATACAAACAAATGAAATCTATATAGTAAAAGAGTGTGAACAGTAAGAAAAAGGGGCCAAAATACAAGCCCAACTAGAAATTAAAAGAAAACTAAAATGAACAAGTAAACTATAACATCTCATGTGAACACCTGCCAAGGATACTACCTGAAGGGTGGGTACAGATCTCGAACTCATCTCTATGATACGCCTCATCTAATTTCCACCTCTGACCTACCTCCAGTCTTGGTACTCTCATCATCATTCAGTGTTTTCCGTCGTCTGCACCAAACACAACAAGGTGTGGGCGTAGCCAGTACAGGGGTGAATATAATGATACTCAGTAGGGACCTCATGACCCTTGAAGGATTCACAAAATCCACAATGGATAAACCAAAAAGAAAGAAAGAAACAGTCAAAACTACTTAGGTATATACTCATACAAATAACTACGGGATCATGTAAACCCATCTCAATCATAAGGAAACAAAAGGCCCATCTTAGAAGCCCAAAGATCAACTATTCCACGAAAGAAAGAACACCACGAAGGTAACACCACAAGGGTAAGTACCACAAAGTAAAATCCACACAGATGAACACCAAAAAGGTATCACCACGAAGGTAAGTACCCCAATGGTACGACATACAGAAGAATACCCTAAATGTATCACCATGAAGGAAAGTACAAAAAAGGTACTCCACATAAAAGAATAACATAGAGGATCCTAGTAAAGAAGACCCACGTAGGATCCTAGTATAGTAGAACCACGTTAGATCCTAAATCATCAGACCACCGTAGGATCCTAGTACAGCAGACCCATGTAGGATCCTAGTATAGCAGACCCACGTAGGATCATAGTGTAGTCCACATGGATTTCTAGATCATATCCAAGTGTAACTCTCGATCAGTGAACCACGTAGGATCCCAAACCACAGACCCACATTGGACCCCTTTCTAATGTTACAGCCTGCCATAGGGTTCCCCGAAAAAGCTCTCTTGATTCCGAGAGGGTTCTCTCCACAAGTCACAGGTCGATACTAAAACTACCACAATGTCCCATGATGAAGTATCCCAAAGTACTTCCACATAATAGGGGTCTCATCGTAATAGACGGTGCATCAATCAGACGCCTGGTCTGTATGTTATTGGCCTTTTAATCTCCAGGGCTAGGTTGGATTCATGTTTGATCCAACCCAGCCATAGCACAACATTATCCAAAACTCATGTGGGGTATACCAAAATTACCATATCGATCTAAGGATTTTGTCTTCGTAGATGGTTTGTCAATCAGAATCCCTTAACTCAAAATATGGTCAAAACATCGAAATGGGTCGATGTTGGTCCCAGCATGACCTGAGTCCAGCCCTAGGTCAAACCCGGCCCGCTGGTCTGGCCCGGCCCAGCCCGCTGGGTAGCCAGTGGTGCGTTGGCCCATGGTGCAGCAGACCACTGGGCTCGAGGCCGGTTAGACAACCATCCTCTTCCACGTGGCGCGGTCGCGCGCCGCGCCATCTCGTCCAGTCGACAGTGAGCCGACCGCTCTCATCTAACCACTACGGGCTTCTATCACAGCTTCCACACACCAGGAGGCATGAACACGTGCCTCCGCCTCCATCGTTCGACCAAAAACCGCTGGCTAGCACCCTTTCTCTATCGCGACCGACAGGTCGTGGCCCATCTCCGACGGTGTGGCTGTGTCGCCACCTTCGTCACGGCCGACCAGAGTGCTGGCAGCCGTTCTTGAGCCCTACCGGTGTCATTATCTAGAACCAGTCACTTTCCTCATCCTTCACGAAGAATGAATCAAAAACCACAATGGCTGTGGAGAGGTCGATCCATGTTCATTTGGATTCACCCTCCACGTTAGAGTGGTAGCAAGCGACTTATGGGGAGAGATTCAACATAAAATAAAATTACTGAAGATTATTCAAAATTCCACCCATACCTCAACTGCTCATTGGAAGATGTCGTGAGGAATAAATCAGTGAAGACGATGAGGGTTCCAGCGATAATTTCTTGTACAACATGCTTCCGAAGCCAGGCTTGTGCGTCGTCCTTGTTCTTGATTCTGAAGTACATTCTTTGTTGGAGAGGGTGTTCTTCATTGGAGAAGGTGTTATTTGTTAGAGAAATAGTTTTTCCAAAGTTCTCCACATCTCTCATTTGCCAACGCATCCTCTCCAAGGTAAGGAGGAGAAAATATAATAGAAATATGTTTATCATATAATTCACATTGGAATAATTGGATTTGGGACAAATAGAGTAGGCCTAGTTAAATGGAACAATTAATTAATTGATGAGGCATAATTAATTAATTTGAGAGTTGAAGGTTTTCCCCCATTAAGAGGGGTTCGGGTGGTCCCCACCACCAAGAATTCAAATTGTGGGTTTTTTAGTTTAGGTGGTACCCACCTCCACATATCATATAGAGAGGTTTCAAAAATAAAATAAATGATTTATCATTGTTTTATTTTAATTTAAACGAAAAACACAAAAACTAACTTTCACCCTCATACTACTGCAGTCAAGGTGGAAGTATCCTTAAAAAAATACCTATGCTGCGAGTTCAACGGTGTCCACATATTTCAATTCCGAGCACCAGTTTTAAAATTACAAAAATCTTCTCGCACGTTTACTGAAGGTAGTTAAAAAATGTTCACAAATTCATTCCAGGAACACCGGGGCTTGGAATTACGCACCGTCAATTTTCGCAGAATTGTAAAATTCATATATTAAAAAATATACATGGAAATTATAGGTCAAAATTACAATCACCGCCAAAAATGAATTCAATATCAGATCACAAGTGAATGACCTTATACTTGAACATGGATAGGGTAATAAAAATGTAACCAATGTACACAAGGACTGCAAGTGTACTTGGGAAAGGGTTGAATTACATTGGAATCCCCCAAATGGATAATACAAGTATTGTGCCACATGAACATGTAGTTTAATACCACATATATTTATATGCGATGTCATTGATTGTACATGATCAGTTTTCTAGATGAGAAAACACACCATGTGACCCTAGGTACATCTTGTGTACCTTCATCAAGAACATACACTGTGTCTATATTTTTATTTAGGACTCATATTTGGAACACATGTATCCTAACCAGTGTATTTTTTTCATATATAACATGATAGTGAAATGTTTTTGGTATCAATTATATGAAATGATGTTTTATAAGTATAAAACATCCCTTAATTATTGTTGGTCGATGGTAGTGATTGGTTGTAATCATCAGAGATATTTGAGAGCTAGTATTCCCCTTTCATACATGTTCATAGGTCCCCCGTACTCATTTCAGATGTATTTTTTGTAATCCTCCACAGAATATTTGTGATCATTTCCACTATCTAAGGATTGGTAAAAAACCAACTTGGATCTCTGCAGAAAAGAGGTCCCTCCATTATAGTTAGTTACCCATCAACTATGAAGCTCAGTAGTGAGGAGTATTCCTTTCTACTCAAATTCATATGAGACTACATTAGGTGATGGAAATCAATGATTTAAAATTGGATGGATATGGTGACTCATAACACGTAGTAAGGATATAGTGATGTAAATAACCTTTCTCTCACATATGGGATTATTTATGATAATATATGTTTTGGTTTCATTTACCTCATTATTATTGGATTAGATGACTATAATAGAAATCTTTTATTTATTTATTTTGGTTTTTTGGTGTCCAAATGGGTATTTATATACTCTCACCAACATGAGATTCTCCAACTTGTGGTTCATGTTACATAGAAGATAGAAATATTACTGGTGACCTTGTAGCGGAAGGATTCTATTGAGACTAGTTGTACATAAAATACATACATTGTTCAGTGGACATCCCTAGATATTGTGAGATAATATTGCTACCATCATCAAATTTCAATTATTTTTTAGGTTAGGATCTCATATGGTTTTCCAATTTATTTTTACCCTTTATATATTTTTACTATAATTTTTTAATTTAATTCTATCTAGAGGTAGCTGCATCCATGGTTTATATACATGATGTTTCAGATAAATTAGTATAAATCTAAAATGTTTCATTGACTATGTAATGTGCATGTGTACATGTACATAGGATAACACCTTTAAATCTTGTATCACTGACATGGAAATTTTATCTATCCACTACCTGAATGGCCCGAAAGAATTTATTTTTATTTATTTTCTGATAACCCCCCTTTAAAGGGATGAGGGGGAAACCGTACAAGGCCCATATGCTCAAGGATTACATGGAACGTAGGCTTAAGAGATTACATAACCCAAAGGTCTTATTAAATTCAACCAGACTATCTACAAGGAACTGCCCCACCCCGGCATATGCATCCTTATAGTAGCCATCCACCTTTGCATGTCCGCCTAGTTAGACTTCCCGTGCAAGCACATGCTAGTACCGATGGCATAGCCATACCCTATCATTATAACAATCCGTTTGGCTCTGCACTGCTGAGTGCACTTTCTCTGAATCCTCTTCTGGGGCTGCTCTTTTTTTAGCATGTCTAGGGCCTGCATATATGTGGCCCAAAGGCCTTGGGGTGGCCCTAAGTCCATATGGTGGCCCAAAGGCCTTCAGAATCAACTAGAATGAAAGCCTTTGGTGGCCCGAAAACCTTTCAGGACCTGAGGACCAAACTGGTGGCCCGAAGGCCCAGATGGATGAATAGTTCTGGCTACTATAGTAGCGAACAGTACCTGGTACAGTATTGCTACAGTACTTCTACAGTGCCGCTACAGTATCCTGAAAATATGACTCCACACAGATTTGATCATAGGACTCTTGGATGCACCCAGTGAGTCCACACCAATTGGGTTGAGGCTCACGTTCTATTTTCTCTATCCAATAACATATTCAAAGTGGGATTATAGTTTCAAACCTGATATAGCACCATCCATCTAGACCCTAGAGGTTCGGGTAATAAAAAAGTGGTATCTAATGTTGTCTTTCCTCTGGGTTGGGGTTTGGAGTTTTTCATTACTATGAGGACTGGTTTGGGGTTTTAAGATTATAACATTGAATTGTCTCAGGTGTGGATCTCTTGCCAAGAAAACCAATAATGGTATAGTAGGTGATGAAACCATTCACATGGAATTAGACTACATGTCTATTGATTCATCCTAATGGGACATCTGCTATGTGGGCCGAATTGTATAGGTATCACTTAGAAGTAGTTCCTTTCCATTTAATTTTCTTACAATTCTTTCTCTAAATATATGATCATATAACCATGGGACATCTTCATACATTTTAGGATTCCTCTATGATGATTTTCATCTAGGATAATGAAGCAGGACTGTAAAGATAATTAGTTCAGTGATGAAGAATGGTCATCTCGATAGGGTGTTTCCCCTAGTGGTCTATATTGATTATGTACTACATTTATGATAGTAGATATCTGTAGAATGTAATTATGGAGATACAAGTTGACTTAGCATATTTCATTTTTTTCAGTTATAGATACATTTGAAATTTTATAGAGAGACAGACCTATAATTCATGAAGGATTGATTTAAGTCGTTGATCTGAGATTTTTGGCTTCTTCAAACCACAACCAATTAGATTGTTCTACATGCAGTCAGCCTTCGTCAAGGAGTAATAAGTAATTGGGGGAATCTAAACAGGTAGACTCATCATGAGAGAACTCTCTCAATGTTAAACTTCTAATAGCTTTTCAATACTGATTATTATCCTACATGATTGTTCTTAGTACATATTCATGATCTTCTCAAGAATCATCATATTGATATAAAATTTTCAGTGTATATCATGGGGTTTACTAAAGTCAACCATTGACCCATCTACATGGTTAGATATTTATTCTCTAGTGGAGGAAGATTGATCATTGACTTAGTGGAGACTTGTTTTTCAACATTTTTCCCTTTTTCATTCCTACCAATGTTCGATTACTAGAGTGGGCTCTAGTTTTGGAGAGATTCCTTGAAGAGGTACATTGGTTTTATTAAAAAGAATGTGGTCATAATGTGGTGGAGTCACCAACAACATAAATTGTGAAATAGAAATCAATGTCACAAAATAGGTGGCATACCCATACCTAGACATAGAAACATGGATCTAATTTTTAGTGCTAACATTGAGGATCTAGGCAATCATAATAAGAACAATTCTGTGATTTAGATACATAGGTTTACATGGAAAATGATTGACTAACCTGGCGTGTTAGAGAAGGTATACATGATATAGATTGACCTCCATAGAGGATGAAGGGTAATTATTAATGATCAATTATTGATGATCAATGGTCCCTAGGGGTAATGTTCTATAATAAGAGTGTGTGGATCTCCAAATAAAAGAAAATTATAGTGGATGGTGTTTCTTTGAGCTAATTAAAACATCACCATTGGGTGGCCCATTCTAGGATTATTGGGATGAATGTATTGGGTTCACAAAACTATAATCAATATTAGGATATAACCAGGCTACTCATGTGATTATTCAAGGTAGGACCAATGTCTCTTCTATTCAATGTACATCAATTGTCTGCACTGGTGTGGTCTATTCCACCATCAATAAATCACATCTGGGAGAGATACATCTTCATGTTGAGACTAATATCCCAGAAATTATTGATAGAGATTCTTAATTGAAAGAATTATTATATATAACAAATCTCTTGGTAGTATGAATTTGAATTCTATTGAATGAGATTATTATTAAACTATATGACCATCGTGATGAAATGTAATAATGGTATCGTGGAAATGGAAATGTTGTATTTGGTGTTTCCCCATATTTATTATCATAATATTATATTTAGATGCATTTGGATAAATTTGACAAGATTTTAAATCACAATAAATGGGAATCTCATTAATGAGTGAAGCTCATGAGATGGAAACTGCAACCCAACACCTATTAGTTGGAGGGTTTATCCCTCTGTGAAGTAATCTCTTCCAATATTTATCATGAATATGTTGTGGATGATTATATGAATTTGTTATTTGAGGATATTTTAGGACTACCATAGAGGTAGTAGATAGACTTATGCATCTACTTTTACCCCATGGTCATAGTAATATAACCTACGACATATCATATGGCCCCTATACAGCTCCAGGAGCTCAGGGTGTAGATATAATCGCTTCAAGAGAAATGATTCATTATAACTATTGTATTTTATAGGGGGAATATTTCATTAAAATATTATAATTTATATTATTACATTATGTTGATTGTAATATTCTATAGTAGGAAATGTTGATCAATCAGTACCCCCTATTGGGGACTGGTGACCTATTCAAAAAGTTAACAGTAGTGTAGTTTTTTATAATTTACTGTTGTTTACTCCTCCAATTATTCATATCATGAGATATTTAGGTATTTAGATTATATGTGACTAGAAATATTTTGGTGATAAATAAAATGGATCTCTATAATGAGGTGAGTATACCATCCTTTTTTTTGGAGATGCACATCCGATTTGGTCACACTATATATTGAGGTGATGTGGGAGTTTCACACTTCCCCCTTTGATGTATATCTCTGTATGGTAATGATGAACAAGGATAAGTAGTGATATTTTTATGGGATTACATGGGGTAGATCCTTGATGAATTTATGTTAGTTTTTTTACTTAAATTCATTTAATTTAATAATTTTGTTATATCTTTGGTAGGGGATTCTCCTAAGAATGGTGTTTTGGCCACCGTGTAGACCATTTCCATGTGGATTCTCAAATTTTATTTGAGAGACAACCATCTGGTAAGATCTTAGAAGGACATGAAACTTCAATCAAACCACTAAGTTATTAGTATGGTCTTTCAATATCTATATAAAAATGGTTTAATTATTCTTAATGTTAGGTGGTATATTGTACCTTTCATATGATATTAATGAATATATATAGTAGTATGAGAAACCTTGGGCTGACCATGATGGAGACACACCCTATTTAGATTTATTCCAAAATAAATTTTATGTTCATTAATGGACTATATTAAATCTCGAAATATTAGGGGTCACTAACAACCCATATATTCTAGCTTTGTGCCTCGACATAATACTCATGTTTAAAGGATCCCATGTATGATGTAACTCTCAGTGTTTTTGTATAAAATTTTTTTAAAAAATTATTTTCCTTGAATAATCCTGTTACACTTAACAGTGATTTATGATTTCTTCACTTAGAACACTGAGTTAATCTTGTGTTACATGAAACACTATTTTATCTTGGGACACACACAACACTAAGTTCTAACAAAACCATGATATGTTATTAATATAGTTATTTAACCAACGTCGTCATAAAAAAGTCCTTAAAAATATAAATCTGAAATATATTAACTAATTATTAAATATTAATTATACTAATTTCATATAAAATAAAAATATTTATAAAACATTGTACTTTTTTGAAGTCGTTATATTTTTACAAAATAATATTTTCTAAAAAAATGATTTTATTTCTATTTATGACCATTAATAATCATAATTTTTCAAATTCATAGAATTTTAATTTGAAGATTTTTTATTTTTTAATTAAATATGAAAAAATAATCTTACTATTCATTTTTGAGATTTTTTTAAAATTATTCATTTTTTATTGAATTGTGAAAATTAGTGAATTTAATTTTTAAACTACCTTTTTATGTAATATAAATTTATATATATATATAATGATAAATTTTATTTTAAATTATTTTTAAAGAAAAGTTAGTTCTTCTATATATACATTAACACAATATAGGACATTGTAATATGTTTTATATTGAATGTTGTTATAAAAACATTTCAAACATTTCAACATATCCTCTGTAAAACCCAACATTCTTATCATTTATTTCTGAATAATTTTGATTTGAATTCTTTCACTTGTGTGAAATGAATTTAGAAAAAAAATGATTACATAGTTGGAATGAAAATAATTTTTATTATAGAATAATTTTATCTTAATTATTGAAAAAATAAAACAGTATTAATAGAAAAAGAAATATTTACCACGGATAAGTCAAAAATGTGTTTTATGGGGGTTAAATTAAATATATATGGGTTAGAAATATTCAATGACTTAAAAAAAACATTTTATATCCATATTTAGATATAATATCTTATAGAATTTATAATGGAACATTATTATATTATATTTATATTATTATACATTTTTGGAAATATAGACATTGTAGGAATAATTTTAGGGAAACACCAAGGTGGATACCTAAAGAATTGGTAACATTCATAATGTATTATTGTTTTATTTTTTTCTCCACCTTGTTCACTTTTTATTATAACCTTATTTTATAATGAACTCAATATATTCCAAATAATTATATATTTTTATGATATGGTTAGGACTAATAAACATCACTACATCCATCGAATGGGCTACCAAACCATCATTCATATGTATGGTGGACTATCGCCTCAGAGACTTATGTCATTAAATTATCCTTTATAACTTATATTTTCATGATATAATGTTGAAATTATTATCTGTATATGATATTTATGTTATTATTATTATTTTTCAAATTTCATATCACATAGAACTATATACTCTCTATTTTGTGGGAATACAATGACGCCACTCATGTGTACAAAAACTGTTGTCTCATCAAGATATGTGAATAGTTCATTCATTACATGTATGGTTTTAATCAAGGGTTGAATGAAAAATGTGGTATATATATATATATATATTAAATAGATATTATTCTATATTAATTAAATATCATTAACCATTCTTTATTTCAATCATACAATAATATAGAAATAGTTTTCATGTGTTCGTATGACCTACCGTCTTCATGAATGGCGTATTTTATTTTCTATCACTAAATATTATGGATTACAAAAAATACATATATAAATAATGAATATTATATTTATTTCATGGTTAAAATTCTTAATGCACTGAAATATTTATCAATGTAAGAGTTACAAAAGTAACAAATCAAAACACATATGAAATACAAGGCATTAATTATTTGAATCCTAACATTACCATGTAATTATCAATAAATCTGTATTTAATGTTCTTAAGTAAATAATATATGGTATTATATATATAAATAATTTTTTGAAATATTTTTTTAATCAATTTATATTTATTATAGTTGAGGTTACAATTTGTATGATGGAAGTCAATACTTAAGGTAATCGATTTTTATCTCAATTTTCCTTCATTCAGATGTATGTTATATTCTCTAACTTTATTATTTTATGAGTTTTATATACTTCCCCATCATCATGTAATATCATGAATTTTATTGACCTCATGATATTTTATGTTCTATTGTATGTTATTCCAACATGGGTCTTATGAGTTAATGCTACCCAAGTGGTAATGACTTTATATTACAATTTCTTCATTTTATGTTCATTATATATATATTTATAATTATAAAATATTTTGATTCATCTCTCAAGAAAATAATTTCTTTTATTATCATCTTTTTATTATGTATATGTTCATGTAATAGTAATTTTTTTCCACTCAATAGTACATAAAATAATCGATAAAATGTTATAAATAAAATCAGACATTATTTTTTTCCTTTGTCTAGAAATCCCTTATATTATAAAAACAAAATTTAAAAAAAGTATTATCCCATTAGATTTTTAAATAATTGTTTTCCCCATTTTACCTTTTTTTAAAATAATAATGAAATTATAATATCATGTTCCAAAATGTTCCCATTTGGATTATTCCAAAACCGTTAAAGGAATCGTTGTTCTTACATGTACTAAATGTATAAAAATTCCCATCTTCATGAAGAATATGTTTATTTAATATCCATTTATATGTTTTCAATGTATTTTGAAAATAAAATAATTCAAAAAATGATTATTTTTTAATGATTTTTTAAATCTGATAGGATGTTTTATGGAAAAAAAATTTTTGTTATCATTCAAAATCATTTTCCATTTAAGAAACATCCATTTGTGTTATAAATTCCATTATGGGGATATGATCCCATTATACAATTATTATTCTTTAATGTAATGGTTTATATTCGGGATTCTATGTTTTTTGTGAAATATATTTATCTTCCATGGGTTTTACCATGCTAAATTTCTTATCAAATTCCCTTAATTTAAATTTGATGTTGAATGATGAAATTATGAAATTATTATGAAACCAGAATCTTTTATATAGATTATGATATGTTTAAATGCTAATGAATCCCATTTCGTATCAAGAGTTATTTAATGATGAGTGTTTTATAATGTTGTAGATATTATGTGTATGATTTTATTTATTTGAATTGTGGGAAATATATATCCCTCTAATTAATTGGGAAATAATTAATTTTAAATAAGCTCATATATTATACGAGAGGTTATCCAAATCCCTGAAGATGGTACATGTGAGGTCACCTCAATCCCAATGTAGGTACACTAGGCTTTAGCACAAGACTATTATGTAATGGAAGTCATGATGGGTATTTGTGACATCATATTTTTTATGATTATATATCTTCCAAAACTCTATATATTATACCAATTATATGTCCCAAAGGCGCATTTTAATTTATTTCATTATTATTCATCTCTTATGAAATGTTAATATTTAATCCATGACAAATTATTATGATATATTAGATGAAATATTTGTCTTTAAAATGTTATTATCATGTTCCCAAACTAATATGTTCATTTTATTCTTATGTATCTCTATTTTTACCGAAATTGTGCATCTAAGGACACCCTTTCTATTCATTCATTTCCCCTGGTTATGAAGTAATGTATTAAATATGATTTTCTTAATGAGGGTTATTGATAGAAATATCTTAATAAGAAATGATGATTTTTACCTATGGACTAGTTTATTGTGTTTCCATGTTTCAAAAGACAATAAAATATTATGGTTCTTAGGTTTGAGTTTTTATAAGGAAATAAATATTTAAAAAAATTGATTTAATTTCTATTTTGATAATATTGGTTCAATATAATTGGTGACATTGGATAGGATTAGATATCCATTAGAAACTAGTACAATAAAACCATATTGAGATCCCCAAGGATATGCCCACAAATATGACTATGGATTAGTCAATGAATATGAACATTCTTTGGAATTTTGGTAAAGGATAGTGTGAGATAATTCCATGAAATCATATACCTATATAGAAACTACATGTTGATATAGATATAGAAAAAAGGTTTCTATGGGTATTAAATTGGAAATGGTGTATTGAGCGTGACTCGATCATCACCTAGTACACATGAAGGGGCATTTTCATACCTATATTGTCACTGCCCGATGATATACATTGAAAAATCGAAAACCCTTCACAAATAATAGTAAATGATGTTAATAAAAGATGACTATGAATAATCTAGATGAAACCAGTGGAGTCATAGATTAATGAATGTGGAAGGATTTAGACATTAAAAATGTAATTTTTCATTATTATGTGGTTACTATTATGATTATGGTGTCATACACTATGTTTTTTGGTTCTATTAAATGGATTAATCCTGAAGAAACCATGTAAATGTTTAGTTTGACTAATAGTGAAATGATCATTATACTGAGAGTCCAAATGGTATAATTACTAAAAAAATATTGTTTCAATTCTCACACAACAATTATCAATCTATGATTTGTTCTCAACATACAAATGATCTATATGAGGCCAATATTATATTTAGTACTTTATTAGAAATTAATCACTTTATTTTAGTGGGTTTTTTGATCCACATGGATTTTCAAATTTGATAAACACCATTGAAATGATTTTTTCTTTTCTCAACTGTTTAGAACATAAAAAAATGATTTTGGATATCTACTATTATAAATGGTGAAGTAGATCAATTTTGTACTCTTATCATGATTATAACACAATGAGATGAAGTTAAATCCACGCATTGGAGAAAGATAAATATAATATTTTTTGAATATTACATTTTTCATATTCTTTGCATTATGATGGAAATGAGTTTATTGATCTAATGAAAGAGTCTGAAGAATATGTTGGTAACTATATGGAAAATTTTACAGGTCTTGTGAGGTTCACTTTTAGTACTATCATACAGCCTAAAATTGAGGATGATCAATTATATAATGTATTAAAACCTAGTCTCCATAAAGTGTTATCTATAAGAGACATCATTTGTTATGAGTATATTAATCAATGTTCTATCATGGTGGAAATGGAGGACAGAGTTACTAATCATTGTCATTGTATTGATAACAATAGAAAAAAGGAATTAAAATGAAAATAAAAGAACCATGAATAAAAAAATATGGGATTTATTTTATATTCAATGTGTGGGATAATGAATAGATGGAATTGTTTCAAGGGGTCTAAAATTTGTCTTATGTATGGAAGGAATTATCATGAAACTGCTAAATGATGATGTAATGGGAATAATTTATCCTATGAAACAAAAACTAAAAATTCTACCTATAATGAACTTCCCCAAAATTTAGTGTTTTAAATAAACTTTTATGGGAATTTGTATAACATATGATGAAATTCAATTGTTAATGATGGTGGTAAACATAATATGCCTCTTAAGATGAGAGAAGAGAAGAGATCTCATTTGATCTGTCAGCACCTCCTTTTTTATGAACCCTAAATCATATTCCTTATGCTATTAATGAGTTCTATATTTTATTAAAACATTATAAAATATATGGATGATATATTATAAATTTAACATATATATTTAAAGACCCATCGCGAAACAAGAATAATAGTTAAGGTTGAGTCACGACCAACAGTAATGGCCAAGGTGAAAAGATGGTTAAGTGTGGGATTTACCTACCGTCAAAAAATAATTCAGCACCAAGATATAATTTGGAATAAATAAAGAAAACATACCATCGAATATGCCCTATGCAAGTTTGGATAAGAATTAAAAACACCTACAATCGATAGATGACTCGTCGTTAAACCATGAAATTTGGATATTTGTCAAGAAGTCCTATTGTCGGAATTAAGTCACCATTATAGAGGAACTTCTTTTAGAATGAATGTTTTTGAAAAGTGTTGATATGACATAACACTAAGATGAATCACTTGTATGATGACTCATTTTTTCTGTGACCCACTGCCAGCCTGACTCAAGTACAGTCTGTGGCATAACATGTTATGTCTCATAATTAAAATAGAATCACTTCCGCTATCTTTGATTATTTTTTATTATTTATATATAATGTATATATTATTGAGTTTAATGCTAGGAATTATTTAATTAATTTTTATTAAACTATTTTTTTGCTTCATTAATGTCAGTGTTTGTCATCTATTATGAGGATCAGAAGATTCAAATGATTCTTCAGGCATAATACAATTTAAATAAGTAGAAGATTACCTTATGCAAATATATATATCTATGTATATATATATAATTCACATAGGACTAAATTGATGTACTAATAATGTAATATGAGAACATATCACAAGAATTGGAGTGAAGTCAGTTATTGAGTGCTTGTGTTAATAACCTACACCATTAATCAACTTTAGAAGAAGAAGACTAAATTAAAAATCTAGAATACTTTCTATAAACTCATGAGATATAATTTATAACACTTTGTTCTACAAGAAATTTTAGAAACACAAATTGAGATTTATTCCATTCTATAGTCAAGGAGTCACCAGCTAGATAACATATCATATAGAGAAAAATAATCACTATTAATATTTTTATATTCTCTTTCTATTTATTATCTTTATATAATAATCAGTTTGGGTTACCCAATTTATTTAACCCACACTAACTCTACCTCTCCAACGGAAAGATACTATATGTGTTATCAAACTCCATTTTAAAATGTTTACAAACATTTTTTTAAATAGGTCCATGTGTGTCCTTTTAATCAATTTTTTCAACCGATATTGTGGAAGAAGGTCATGTGTGGATTGTAAAGTTTTTTTTCTTGTATACTAGATCAATGTTTTCATTCATAGATTATTTTATATAATATCCATGGCATCAGGTGATACACAGATGGAGAGTATTAGGTCTCCTCTTAATACTAATCCTATTTTTAGTATTCGTCTAAGTGATTTGTTTTTATATTTTATTTCTATCATTTGAACTAAATCTTTTTTAAACCAATCTAAAGCATTACATTAATATTTAGTCTTATTTTGTGTTTATATATGGTTAAGATTAAGTAAATTTATTTCAAATGTTAATGTATCTTTCATAATAATTTTAACTTAAATATATCCAATCATTGATAAATAAAGTAATTGATCAAAACATGTATTGATATACAATTTTTAATAACAAGGATATTTAATTATTTGTGATATTTTAATTAAACCTGTTTCTGAGAAAAGAATTGGGTACTCAATTCAAACACCTCTTCAGATAATCACTCTGATAAAAAATTTTAATCAAACGATTTCAAAATATTATCAACTGTGATTTTAGTTGTATTGATGTTCCTAAAAATCTATTATTTCTAAATTTTTTACCCTAAATGGATATTACACAGGAAGGTTCTGTTTCCAGAATACCTCCCTTTTAATCTAAATAAATATGATCAATGGAATATAATGATTAAAATTGATATAGAAAGAAATGGATTTGAAATTTGGTCTATAATAGAGGGTAAATATGTTTTACCCATGTCATATATAAATAATTGGTATTATGAATCTATGATTTCTTACCACAAAATTTACAGATGTTTAAGTGTTATTTACTATTCATTAGGATACAAATAATCCAATTAGATATCTTCTAGTAAAAATAATTTTGAAAATTTGGATACATTAGCTATTTCCCATAAAGGATTAACGAATATATAATAAATTACACTAAATAAATATTAAATAATGTTTTATACCTTTAAAATAAACAAAGATGATATAAATTTTAATGTGTATTTAGGATCAATCTGTTACTCAATATAGTGATCACATTGGGGAATGTAGTTTCAGATAATGACCAAATCATGATTCTATAGAGTTGTCTTCACCTGTGATGGAGAGGGACATTTGTGTCAAAATGGAATATTCTGACATAAATAAACTACTAGTAATAAAAATAATTCTAATGGTTATAATATTCAATTATGATCCTACTGTCAATCATTAAATAAGATAATGATCTACTGATAATGTCTATTTCTTTTAATTATTTTATTTCAAATCATAAAGAGGATGAAAATTTTCATGAATAAATTTCTAGTGATAATGAAGCACCAATGGGAAGTGATATGGAAAAGGCCCATATGACTTGAAGGCTTAATAAGTTATGAAATACGAAATAATTATTTAAGAATCCATGATACAATAGAATGTATGGAAACATTGGAACATGGAAAATGAGGAATAAATGAGCTGACAACAAATTAGATATTACATGTCGTATATGTAACAAAAAAAGTACATGTTAAGGAATATTTTCCATAGTGAAAATAAAGAAGTTGTATGGGAAAAAATATATAACGTAAAATAAATCCATAAAAATAACATGATTTTCCTCATAGGAAAGTGTTGGTGACTCAAATTCTACTCGTGATGAATATACGGATAGAGCTTACATGTGCTTCATGGAAAACAAACAAGATATACCTTCTATATCACCTAGGATAAATTATGATCACTCTACAAATGAAAAGGAATATGAAGTGCCTTTATAATAAAATTTTAAATGCTTCTACATTAATGATTGTACCTTTAATAATGTTAATGTATAATATAATTTTAAGAAGAAGCAGCATGTTTTATTATCTATTGTTAGAGATGACCTTAATGTAGATAAATATATGAATAATCAATTGTTGAAATAAAATAATGAATTAAAATTTCCATATGAGACAGTAATGAAATATTTAAATGTTTTAAAATGGAATAAAATTCCACACTCAAATTTGAATAAAATAATTGATCTGATGTACCTTACTTGTATAGGCTACCAATCTATCCATATTATTAATTTAAGATTATATTTATTCCAAATAATAAATCTGAAAATATGATGCTTTTAATTATTCTAGAGAAGAATATAATGTTTTTATATAGAATATATAAGAATGATCTTAAAGAAAACCCATTAAAAAAATTTGGGTTCCAGAGATCTTAATCACTCACATATCTACGCCCAAGGGAATATGGGTAACAAAATAATTCTTAGTATAAACATTGTTTTGTTGGAAATATGGTTGAAGATACCTTATAAAAATATATGGTACTTGTAAAATTGTTTCTCCAGACATATAAATGTAAATTTATTATGATTTAAGAACATGATAATGGTTAGTCACAATCGTTTCTCCTTTTGTGATAATCCTAAAGTAAATATCATTAGGCTCGACCGAATCTTTAACACTAACTCAGTTTTTATTTATAAATATATTTTTCCTGATAGTATATATTATAATAAATTTATAATCCATCAATTATGTGTTAATGGTTTTAATTTGATGTTTTGAAACAAATCTTATAATGTTTTAAATACTTAAAATGATTTAGTATTTATTTCATTAATAAATGATAATGTGTGTGTAGTTAATCATGATTATTTATTTAAAAAAAATATATTTATTATGATTCATTCATATAGAAATTTGGAATTGGAATTGGTGACCAGGCCACTATAACATTCACTAACATAATAAGCCTAATAGGAAAGGTTGATTCATGGGTGTACAAAAACATGAATCCCTAAAAGAAAAATTCTATAACCCCAGTAAAAATGGAAAACAACACAAAGTGCGATTTAAATTAAATAATAAATATTTAAATTCTAAACATATTGAGTTGGTTAATAAGGAATATTTCAGACTATCTAGAGTATCTTGTTTAAATATTAGGCACGATGATTACATCATTTCAAATGATATTTATAGTTCTGCTTAGATATTCACTGTAGCTCATAAAATTGAATCATTCTCTTACTTTACCAATTATTATAATTCTATAGAAAACCTATTTTTTATTATAATTATGAGCTTTATAAGTGAATGTGGTAATTTTTTTGACAATAAATTATTTGAATCCTTTTTCTCATAAAATTGGATAATTTTATAACTTCTATACTCGAAGTACCCACTTAATAGAATGGATTTATAGAAATATGAAATAGAGAACATTGAAAAATAACTAGTACTATACATAATTAATATGACATACCTATAAACTTTTGTAAATAGCATGTGAATACAACATTCTATATAATTAATAGATATTTGATTAGACATTTCTTGAAGAAGACCCCTTACAAAACCTGGAATAGTATAATTATTATGGTTAATTACACTAGTGTAATTCATTGAAATTTATTTATTCATAAAAATAAGGATTGTCTTGAATGGTTTTCCTCCAAATACATTTGTGGCAATTTCAATGGTTTTTAAACTTATAGTAATTTATATATAGTTTTTAGTAAATGAACCAGGACACTGGAATACTATTTTTAGCTCATGATTGATAAGATATATCGATATGATCCTTAGACTCCATTATATGTCTATTAGGATTATTCATCAAATTTGAACATAAATTCTAAACCTTCAAATTCATCTATAATTCATGTTGAAAAAACATCTAATTCTGAAGAGCATTAAGATACATTACCTCGAGAGGACTTTAATGTGACCAGGCCATATTTTTTTAGAGATGTTAAGACTCAACAATATCATCGTTTAGATACAATTTTAGGAGATTTATATAGAGGTAAGCAAGCTAGTGCTTCCCTATTAAACCATTATGTTAATAAATCTTTCTTGTCAAATCCTGGTCCTAAGAACATCAATGAGGAAATTAATGATAAATTATATTTAATGACCATGAAATAAGAAATTATTATGTTTTTAATAGATAATTTTTGGGAACATATTGATATACCCAAATAAACATTGAATAAGTGCACTAAATAAGTATTTAGAAAAAATGTAGATAAATATATAACTGTTTTGACAAATACAGATCTACTAGTTCCACAAGGGTATAGTCAAGAAGATTATATAGACTATGAAGATACATTTTCACCTATATCCAGACTTGAATCTAATAGAATTATTGGTTTCTATTCATCAAATTTAGACTAAAAACAGTATCAATGGGATGTAAAATGTTAATTATTTAATTTTTATATAGTTCATGATTAATTTATTGACTATCCCTAGGATTTCAAAATCCTCATTTTCTAAATCATTTTTTATTTAACAATAGGTTTCTATGGTTCAAAAAAATAAAATTGTACTTGGTAAAAACTATGTTTTAAATTATATCAAATGGATATGAAAAATGAATTCATAATTTTTAAATAGTTGACTATGCCTTTTTTGAACAATACTCTATAATTTAAAATGCCCATTTTCTAAGTTTTTTATATAAACTAATTCTGGGTATGGTTTAAAAGATTCTCATAGAGCTTGGTATGATAAGCTCAGATATTTTATTATTTCAATAGTATTTTCAAAAGGTGCAGATAATCCTACCCTATATATTATATTAAATTAAAAATATGTTTCAATTTTCCAAATTAATATAGATTATATTATTCTTTATCTTTAAAAAAAATATTCATGTATTGATTTATAAGTAATGATAAAAAATAAATTTTTAATGAGGTTAATGGGTGAACTGAAATTCATAATTATTTTTCATATTTTTTAAAATAAAGAGGGAATTATATTAAATAAATTTTAATATACTTAGGACCTTTTAATGTGATTTAGTATGGATGGGACATTGTATAGTGACACACTTATGTGTACCAAATTTAAATTTGATCTTAATGAAACATGGCAATTAGTGAATCAAACCATTTATCTATGTATGATTGGATGTCTTCTCAACATCAACTAATGATGGCCTAACATTATGTTTAGCGTTTGTATGTGTGATTGTATTAAGAGAAATAAAATTGTCACATGTGGTTTCTAGAAAAATAATTTTCAAATACATCAAATATAAAACTAATTTTAGATTAATTTAGCATATAAGTAATGCATTTAATGTAGTTAGTTAGTCTATTGTTGGTGTTAGTAGTAGAAAGTAATACAAAACAAGCACCTCAATAACATAACAAATTTTGTGAAGGACTCTAGTTTCCTGGTGCAGAATGAAAAAATATTGTGTTGCACTGCCTACTACTATAGGTCAATAGATAGCTAAAGATTGTTTTTTTCTCATATATTGTGGGTGAAACAAAATCTAATAGACAATGGTTATCAATTTTATCATTTCCAAATATACTCTAACAACCCATTTGCTATAAAAATATTTTAAAACCCTATATAAAAAAATATTCCAAAACATATAGATGTAGTATATAAATATTTGAGGGGATATTTACAAGATGGGGATAAAAATATTGTATACATTAGTACAAAATAACCGTTTAATTATATTTTTACTATGTCCATGATTTTTGAGGTAATAAACTACGTCGAACATGAATTATACATGATAAATTTGGGTTAATTCTAAATTATTTCTGACCCTGATTTTGTGTTTTACAGACAATTGGTTTTTGAACCACTATTTTAGTTTTACCCACTATTGGTGTTTTACCCACTATGGGTGTTTTAGAAACTGTTTATTGTAACCCAATACTGGTGGTATACATGATGTTATTTTTACCAACCGTTGGTTTTACCTAGCATTAGGCATCTCGATCCTTTTTCAAATTCTCATTGTTAGTTTTTTAAACAGTCGTTTATAATTTTTTTATAATATTTATTTATATAATTTTTCATTTAAATCTATTATTATTTCTATTTAAGATTTTTTAATCCATAAAATTACTTAATGATATAAAAAGAAAATTTTCTAGTGAAAATGATCTCACTCTGTCACAAAGTTTCTTCAACACTTTTTCAACTCATTCCATCTCAATCATACATCTTCCTTAAAAAATTTAACTGATATCTGTGTTTATAATTAATAGGTTCCTCTAATCATATACATGTGAGTATAATACTTTAAATAATAAGAAAAGTGAATCATGACATTCAGTTGTTGTTGATACTATGAATCTAGAGATTGCGAAGAGAGTTGAAGTTCCTGAAATAATTATTTTATTCTGATTGGATGATTCCATGAAAATATTTGGTGCGTATAGATTTGGAATACCATTAATAGGTTGAATGTTTCATTAATAACCAGACACATTTTAATCTAAGGATTTCTAAATAGTTCTATTAGTTCATTGATTTTAGTTTAAAATATGTTAAATATTGGGAACGAACAAGAATACATTTTTAAAAAGTTATTTATTCCTCGTGGTAGTGGGCTAGTTTTTTCATTTTTCCTCATAACAGAGTTGTAAAATACTCTGAAATAACTATTCTAGATGATGGTGAAATAAATTTAATGGGGACTATTTGGGAAAATAAACTGGAAATGGGATATTGAGATGATAGATTATTGTGGATCTAGATACATAATGTCAGTTTCCTTTTTGGTTTATCCCGCATATGATATTTCCATGGAAATGTTATTTTTTTAATATTAGGTATCATGTTTATTATATTTTTTGTCTTATGAAAAGAGTAAAGATGATTGAACTCTCTAGATATATGAATATACACATGATGGAGATGTGAATACAATATTATTGATAACATTATTTAATTTATCCAAAGATTATTTCCACAATTCTAGAAGCCAACGGTTTGATTAATGAATAAGAATGATATAATTTGAAGTATTTAGGTTTCTGTTTGACGTGAGTAATTTCTAAAATTATAATAAACAATTATAATCCATGGAAGAATTATTGGGTCAATGGTAGTGAATGAAATTATGAAAAATCAATATATTTAATCATCCAACTAGATAAAATAAACATTTGGATCATGGGTTAGAACCATATGCAATGGTGGAGCACTCAGTTGAGGAAAAATAGGCTAATATGATTGGTAATGTGGAACTAGAATATATAGTGGAAGCAAGATGTCATCCATATCTTCATAAAGTATTTTTTGGAAAAAAATCCCTCAAAATTATATTGAATCATTTTTTGGATGTTTGTGCTTATTGAAAAAGAATGTTTCCAAGGTATTGTGTGGATCTCCAAAGATATTGATGACATTATATATTTAAAAATAAGTGAATCACTTATTTTGATTCAACATAGTGTGAATATTTTGAAGCAGGGATTTGTGTGTATGACAAGCATCGCAAATGGTAAAGGTGAGGAGAATCGTGAGTGAAGAATCACAGTGGTATTCGGTAGTGGTAAGAGGCTCCATGATTTGGATGAGCATCATGAATGTAAAATTTCCATGGTTTCTTGTGAAGAAGGTATCATTAAAAATGAAATAAAGAAGCTTCATGAAATAGTGATGACGGGTCATGGATTGTTCTATAATTTTTGTAATGCTTATAAATAGGTCTATACCCCCTTCAGAGGAGTAGGGAGACTTAACGAATATCATAAGGCTCTGGGATCATATAGGTGGTTCTCAAAGGGTGGGTCATGAATCTGATAAGTGAAGAACATTTTTAGCACTATAACAACCATCCTAATGTTCTAATCATCATGAATTAAATGTAATTTTTGAAGGCTATGTATGATTCTTCAAAGGAAGGAGCTTCGTGAAAGATATTTAAGCTTCATGAAATATGAGCTACACAAAGGTAGTAAGACCCGTGAATGTTGTTCCTAAGGTGTTTCCTAGTAAATTTGTGGTTATGAGGTATTTCATAGTTGGAGGAATGTTTATCTTCAAAAAATATTCTACCTATAATTTAGGATGTGTGAATTAATGAAGATTAAGGAACCATTATGTCCATAATCTATGTTTGAATCCCTTCCAAGAGTAGTTGGAGAAATAATATGAAGACAACGATTCTTCCCATCGACACATAGCTTGTGTAATATACATATAGAGCGACCCTTGGGAATTTAGTGAAAAGAACTCACACCTTGTAAAGGAAGTTATCATGAACATAAAATTTATTGTGCCCCAACCATCATTATTGGAAGTGAGACATAGTTACATTGGTACATTCGGCATATCGTTGTTGTATGCTCGTTGTAAATAGAATAGTGAGGGTTACCCATGTAAATGTTTATGTGTCATTATGCTTTATTTCATAGAATAAATTCAAAAAAAATCATCATCAGATAAATAATGAATGAATAAGATCAACATTAACAAGCAATTAAAATCAATGTGACCCTTATAATAAATAAGTCAAGGTCTGTTGGGTTAGGCAGAATTTAGAAAAGAATATCAATATCATAATTCGCCCCCATGGTATCTAGGTCCATTTTGGACACAAAAAATTTCATCATAGGGTAGTTTTCATTTATCATTTTTATTTTCATTGACTAGTATTAGACCAATGTTTATGTAAATGATTCAGGGTGCTCTTATCATGCTGTGTCATTGAAAATGGTATAACTTCAAATAAAAATCATAAGTGTGGTGGTATTCCTTAGTGTGGAATTGTTTTTGTAAAAAAATTTATTTAGTTTATGGAATCAAATAATTTACTAAAGAAGGGTTTGGATGAATTATATAGGGAATATATAGAATCACTCAATGATATTTGAGGAATGAGTGGAAAACATTGCCTTCCATCTAATGATGAATCTACTAGTGATGAAAAGTTACAATATATAAAAATGTGGATTTGATCCATTAAATAAAGTAAATGGATAAGAAATAGGATGAGGAAATTAAATCTAATGAAATGTGAATCCATAAATGTGGAATTGAGGACAACAATCTAAGTGGTTTAAATCAAATGTTTATTAATGTGATTACTGATATGAGGGTGAATAATGATTGTTAAGCTGAGGAACTACAAAAGATGTCTAAAATGATAAAAAAATAAAATTATGTTGAAAATTAAGAGAATAAAAATTTAGATGAAATTCAGAATCTAAAAGCTGTAATTGATGATCTTGCAACATATTTGTCTGAACTATATCATAAGAACCAAAGGCTATAACAAAAGAATGTACGATACTCTGATTCTATTGGTCATGATAAATTTAAAATAAAGGACCAATGTGACATGGTTAAAAATCTCACATGTGAATTGGAAGATGATATTATTATATGAAAAAATCACAATAGAAAAAATAAAGCGAAACTTATCTCTAGTGATATGAATATATTAATATTCAAAGAATATATACATTCAGTAACGAATGAAGTAGAAAAATATAATAACAATAGAATTCCCAAGTTAAATGATGTCATGTACTTTCTATTATACTTTTCTATAGTAAGTGATGACGAAATCAAATAACATATGATGCATTTGTGTAGAAGCATGAAATTATTGCATCAACAAGAAGGACCTCTAGTTTGGGAAAACTGTTATTGGATACGATGAACCCTTTCCAATGCATGAGATGAAAAGTCCTATGAAATGTTCCAAAGATAATAAAAATATTTTATGTGCATGATATAGACATGGATATGATTTTATAGGAATTAGTGGTATCGTGTGCTATTTATATTGAATTCCCGATCATACTTAATGTTTTTTTGAAGTCTTGGAATAGATTTCCAATTGTGATGGAATAAATATTACAAAATCATAAAATAAATAGAATCCACATAAATTTTTTAAAAGGAATGCCTCTTATAAGAAAGAATACATAAGAGGCTATTATTGTAAAAGATATGGACACATGAGTTGTATAAGTCATGAGGATTAAAGAATAAATGTCACCAAAAGAAGAATAAATCTGAATGCCTAAATATCTAAATAATGAGATGATGAAATGTGGTATGATTTTAATGAGATATGTTTTATACGTTCTGATAATGGGATTTTAGAAAGATATTGTAGTAAAGAGAATGAAGGGATGGAAATGTAACTGTAAAGAATATCCCAAACTCTGGAACTGTATAATGAAAAGGCCTATATTGGAATACATAATGATAACTTTAGAAATATGTTTAAATCCTTTGGGGAATCACAAGGAGCTAAATTTAGGGTGTATTAATCACCTCTTCTACTTCACTCACATAAAATATCTATGAAAGAATGTGAATGAATCTTAATAAAAAGGGTTGAGTTACTCTAGTTGTGAGTAAGAAGAATTTATATTAAGTAAAGTACCCACGGGTAGTAAGAAATAGTTTGGAGACTCTAATTACTAAGAAAAAAATAATTAATATCTATTTTCTCCATAATATCACATGTTTAAAAAGGAATTAAGTGAAAGAAGGGGAAATAAACCTCCAATAGAGGAATATGTAGTATAATATTACATGTCGAGAGATTCTTTCTCCGATAAAGAATTAGGGAAAATGAAAATCAGGTGGACTCTCAACGAAGGAATTTTATACTAGTGGTTATAAACCAAATTTTGTGAAAACGTGCAAACCAATAGAATCCAAATATCATAATAAGACTTAAAATGTTGGTAAATGATTATTAATAATATGGTCATAACAATTGAGGTTGGATGGGAAGTTGGAACAAGCACATAATATTATAATGCTATGAATTAATGTATAAATAGTTTAAAACATCATGATAAACCAAAATCCTCTTCTAGAGGATTAAATATAATCCCCACTCCCTATGTCAATAAATTCTATTAACTGATTTTAAAGTCTTTTATCTTCAATTGGAGATATAATCTAAGTGGATGTGGCATCAAATGATGAAATTTATAGATGTGTTGTGATCCAGAATGTCAACTAATTCATATTAGTTATATGATCTCGATAAGTGATCTAGAAGATTTCCTTTAATAGTGTTATTTATATATGGGTATATGAGACAGGAGGAAGTAATTGATCTCAATAAATAGTGATTGTGTTATTAACATTTTATATTTTTTCCTAAACTCAGTTCTGACTCAGTATGCATAGAGGTTTTTTTAATGATTCATTGGAATGTCCCACGTGAATATAAATGATATAGGAGAAGAAGAATGAATGTTGGTCTAACGAGTGGGCCCGATAATTGGAAGGGCGTCACATCGTAGGGGGAAAGTAAAATCTCTTAATAAATTGTTGGATATCAATGGGATATAAAGGATCAATTTTTATGTTACATGAAATCCTAATGAGATATTGGAGAAGTAGTTGAAAAACTCAGGTATTCTATGATTATCTATTTTTCCTTAATAACATGGTATCCGTTTAGTATTTTTAGGATACTAACAAGATCCGAGAGAATATCAAAAAGGTTTAAAAAATAAGATGAGAAAATGAGTTGAATGAAATGATGTAACTATAGTATAGATTTAAGAAAATATCTAACAACATTGGGACTAGTAGACTGATTAATGGGTAGAAGAAATTAAAGAGTCCTGGGCAGTTATAGTGTAAAATTATGTGCTTGATCAAATTGAGAAGAATCAGACATGAGAGATTGTTTTGATTCTGACAGTCAAGAATTTCATTAGGAATTAATGGGTGTTTTTTAACAAGATGAATTAATATGGTGTATTAATTAGAAATAAAGAACAAATTATATACAAAGTTTTCTCCTAGATATAGGGTATCTATGTTTATGAAACATTTTCACTTGTTTCAAGGATAAATACAATCTCATTATTCTGGGTCGTAGCAATGCAAATAATGTTCAATGTTTTCCATATGGACATAATGTTAGAATATTTGAAATGTTTTATAGAAAAAGATATTTATATTGATAAATTATAGGGTTTCCTTATTCATAAATATGAGATGATAATATTGGTAGAAGAAGGTTTTATATGGTTTTAAGCAAGAACCAAGAAAATAATATTTATATCTTGATTAATTTTTGAAAAACATTTGTACTCAACTTTGTGGAGTTGATTACAATCTATATTTAAAACATTACTGTAATAAATGGATGATCTTGTTGGTATAACGTGATGACATACTGGTTTGATGATAAAATTAAGTGTAATGTAGATTGTTTTCAAGATTCACGTAAATTGAGTTCTAAATGTCAATGATTGGTGAACTAGAATTTTACCTTGGATTTTATGTAACACAAGGAAAATGAAATATTCATTTCTCAAAATAAATAAGAAAATAAGGTTTTGAAAATATTTAGAAAGGAAAATTACAAGGAGATGAAGACCTCAGTGGCTACCTAGATGAATCAATCAAGGGATAATGAAGGAAATGTTGTTAATGTTATAGAATAGAAGAAAATAATTTATAGTCTTCTTTACATGATAACATCATGAACTAATAATGTTTTTTACACATTCTAATAAGAAAATTATCAATATAATTCCAAATAATCTCATATGCCTTCATTGAAATGAATACTTTTTTATATGAAGGGATCTCAGGATTTAGGATTGATGTTTAGTGAAAAATATTAGCAATAGTTAGTGGGATATACAGATGCAGATTTTACACGTTCAGCAGATAATTGAAAATCAACATTAGGAGGTACTTTTTAGTTTGGTAGATTTTGTATTTATTTTCTGAACGAGAATAAATATTTAATTCCATTGAGAACCATAATATTTGAGTATGTTATGGGTACTCAATAATGCATGCAGTTATTGTGGATAAAGCAGTACCTTAGTGATATGAGAGTTGAAGCGATGTCTCCAATCATAATCCATTATGGTAATTGAAGTTAAAATATCTTCTAAAAATTTCAATACATAATTCGAGAACAAAGAAAATTTAAATCAAAAATAATTTTATCAAGGAGAATGTGGGTAAAGTTATTGTGAAGATTGATCATGTGCCTAAATATCTATAGGTTGTAGAAATTCAGACAATGTCTATACCCATGGAAGGATTTGAAAGGTTTCAACTGGCTTTGGGAGTTTAGTCCACTTCCTTCACATGAAATGGTGGTGATATGGGACCCTCTCTCCCTGAGGAATAATTTTTTCCCTAATTTTCTAATATGTGTTATAGTCTATGTTATAGAACTAAAAAAGAATTTGGGTTTGGGTTTGTTGACAAAGGGGGAAATTGTTCTATTTAAAGGGTGAAAATGTCTTAGGTAAAGACCTTGGATGAAGCTATGACTAGTAAACTTGTGAGATAGGGGGAGTAGTGAGATAAATATATTTTTAAATCTGACGATGCTAGAAGTGTTCAATCAAAGTATATAAATCATGGATGATGGAGTTTGTGATGAAATTAGTTGAGTGGTTTGAAATGAAGTTGTTTATTTATGATCATTTTTTATTATTCTTGATTCTCACATGACAATGGCTCATATTGTATTTGAGTGTCTGTTGAGTAAATATACAATTGATATCTGAATCCCATGAAGCTAATGGTGGTATAATATGGAGGAACCATCAATTAGGTATAAACTTATGATAGATATTTCAACAAACCAAGAGGGGGATATTTTTCGGAAAAAACCTCTATGTAACATTGAATCATTTTTTAGTTTTTTTATTTGTTGACAAATAGGGTTTCTAAGGAATATAGTGGAACCCAATAGATATTATGGACATGGTATGTCCACAAAAATACAAGTCCATGTAATTGATTCTATGGAAGTGGTATAGAAAATTGTTTTCAAAATGTGAAGCAATTTCTCAGTGTTTTCCAACATTTGGGGTGAAATATTCAGATTTTGTCTAGAATTCCAAAAAGATGATTTTCATGAAGTCCTTAGGAATATATTTAAAATCCATTAATTTAATGAAAGGCTGGAGCCTCACAATTTCTACTTGATCTTCTCAAAAGACGAGCTTTGCGGAGGCATTGAGCATTTTGAATGTTGTTCATAAGGTGTAGCCTATTAAATCAATGGTAAAGAGGTATTTATCATTTATATGATTATAGAACATAAAAAAGAACCTACCAACAATTGAAGATCTGTAAATTCATTAAAATAAAGGGATCTATAAGTATATAAATTGTTTTTTACTCCCTTCCAATTGTAGTGACTGAAGGAAAAGGAAGACATTGATCCTTTCCACTAGTACTGTTCTAGAGGAAGATACAATGTGAGTGACCCATTGTAATGTAGTAAGAAGACCCTAAACCTTGTAAATGTATTTATACTAGGCATATAAGTTATCTATCCCAAACCATCATAATTTTTATTGAGTCTTAGAAACTTTTGTACAATTAGTACATCATTGTTGAATTCTCCTTAGTTATAGGCCTACAAGGGTAAACCATGTAACAATTGTTCTGTTCTAGTGCATTCATTCATATATTACATTAAAAGCATCATCATTAGATATGAATGGAAATAATGTGATCAGAATTATAATTTATGTGAAAACAAATTCGTTCTTATAATAAAGTCTTCCAAATCGATTGGGATATGAATAATTTAGAACAAAATATCAATACCCTAATTCAACCGCCCAGGGTATCTAGGTTGCTTTTTGATCTAATAGGATCCCCAGTAATTAACTATGGTGATACTTTTCCACATATATCTCTCAATTCCATACAAAATCTCTTGAAATAAGGTTGTGAGGAAATGGAAACTGACATTTCTATTGAATATCACATTAGAAGAACATCTAAGACTTAAAATTAAAAAGGTGATTATTAAGAAGATGAAGATGGCGAAGATGATTAATAATAATGAGATTAATATAAAAGATATGGAAATGGAGATCATGATTGTGATGTGAATGGTGGTGGTCCGAAACTTCATAGTTCTAGAAATTGAATTAGGGTTGAGGATTTTGAGATTCATGAAGCTCTCTCTATTCCCTAGTTGTCTCTATATCTAAAGAGATACCTAAAATTGATAAAGATATTAATATAAAAAATCAATATTAAAATGAAGAATTAGTTTAGATGGATGAGTACCCAATCTTAGAGAGACACCCTATTAATGGAGATCTTTCTCTGCCAATAGTTGATGTTCACATGGGTGATGAAAATACAAATGTTGAATAGTCAGTTAGTGAACTGATAGAAGTTAAACCTATTTTTGTGGATTATAAAATTGTTGTGAAGAGTTTTGATGAGCAGATACCAATCATGTTTTATCCAAAAGCTATATATAATCATGTTGGTAAGACCTAATCTAAGCCTTCAATTATATTAATAGACCCAATTCTTGAGGAACCTGATAATTTCTCAATGTATGTCATACATTGAATAGAATAAATGGTTATATATGACGAAATTCCCAATAATAAATAAGTGATGGATCCTAAGGGATCATTTCTAGATAATATTGATGTTTCATGTGAAGTGAACATGATTTCTTATAATTTTTAATCACGTACCGTTGAGAGGTTTTATCACCATACATTTCATCTATGCTGGTAGATGGTGCCACATAGGGTGAATTGGAATCCATCATATAAATGATTCGTTCTTATTTTATTATAATACTTTGAAATTAAACCCCTCGGTTCTATATTTTTTTTAGATGGATTCAATTTATATTTTTTATCTAGTGATGAATCATATTTAGCAAAAAATAATTGATATTATCCAAGAAGTTGAGATAGAGAATATAATGTTTTAAAAAAATTATAATCCCTGAGATCCATAACAAATTAGATGAGTAAATAATTTTTTGATTTCATGTTGTCTTTTTTGGAGAGGGAGAAGAACATAAATTTTATAGATTCCCCATCCAGTGCTCCACCTCCTAATATTTTTGTTGAAATGATTCGATCTATTTTGAGAGAAGGGCTTAATGATTCTACTACCTTAGGTGATGTACCAGAGATGCATTAACAATGATTCCAAAATATTATACATAATAGTCATCATATTAATATTATGGTAATAGAGTTCCTTAATGAAATTAAAGTTTATAGAGAGATAATAAAAATGGTTATTAAGTATTATCCTTCTCAATTATATAATAAGCATGATCTGAAATCCCATTTCATGATTCTATAAGAGAACCTAAGGATTCTTCCAGTCAGTCACTCCATTTAGGAACAATTAAATTGGTTGAATATAATGACTCCATTAATTAATATATTTATGGATTAGAAGAAGTATTTAATCAGTGTTATGACAAGGTCAGGAAACATAAATATTTATTTCATAAATATTATGAAAACATTTTTTCATGTTTCTAGAATTGTTGTAGTAGATCATGATTCAATTCATGTTACATCTCATCTGACTCTTCAAAATTATTACCTAGATTTATTACGGCCTTGTGTAACAATAAATGCTAATAAACTTATTCTAGATCATTTTCAGAAATATAATTTGTATCTCAATAAATTAGTTCAGCATCCTAGGACAATTATCATTAGTGATAATCATTGTCTAACAGATGTCCCTATAACGATTTCTCAAGTTCCCTCAGCCTCACCTAATTATCCCTCATCATTAGAGAATGTGTAGGGTAAGACTTGTCTTGATCCTTCCACTCATCCCAAAAAGATTTGATATTTGGGTCTCAATCATTGATTATAATTTTTGTATCACATTTTGTTGAATCATTTTGGTTGTATTTCAATTACTCTTTTCAAATATAAATTCTCTTAGTATTCAACATCTGTTTCCTTACATTATATATATAATTACTGAATTTTGAAAATCTAAAAAGTATACGTAATAGATCTATAGAATTTATATCTTCTAATATTTTTATATATTTTGTTTATTTATTCTTCCAATTATATTTATTTTCATCGATATTATTCTTCTACTTTATAAATATTACATGTTCTTAGAAATTCTATTTTGAAACCAAATATTATTCTATACATGTTGTATTCAATTCCATAATTTTCGATCACCATTAAAGGGTGGTATTTTTTGACCCTCCTTATTTTAACGATCACACAATATTTTTCTTTGTTCTATTACTGTTTGTTCTGGGTTGTGACATCATTTTACATTATAAAGTAAATAGATGAAATTTTTTTCAATGTGTTTATTTAACCACCACTAGAAATATAAATACCCCAACCCCACTAGCCCATAGTTCGTACCAGGACTTATTACATTTGCATAAGATACAATAATTTTAATTCTAATGTACAAAATATTTTATTTCTCTTTAAAAACTAGATACATATTTGAAATTCAAAAATTAGATTTATACCTCAAATACAAAAATTATCTTAATTTTGTTGACCGTTATTCCCCCTTTGTGGAACCCTATATATAATTCATAATATGCTCTTTTGAATCTAGGGAAAAAATGAATCATATTAAGTGGGTGAGATCATGTTCTCAATAAAGGTAAGAATACAATATAAGCTATATATAGTTATGAAATAAACAATATGTACATGTAAATAACTGAAACACATTTCATTTAATTAATCAAATGGAATAATAATAATAATAGATTTCATAGTGTTTGATGCATGAACTATTTAGATAAATAATCAAGATAGTTACTTCTAGATCTATACTTATGACATCTTTTGTTTATGGGTGGATACCCATCTAATTTGTGTCCAGATCAAACCTATTGTAACCTAAAACTACTTAAGAAAAAAATGTTATGGGTTTATTTCCAAATAATTTTATATCTTGATACTAACCCATGAATTTAGGGGCGAAAATGTGCTCCATCAGAAACTTAATAAGTCTATGGAATTCCACTTATTAGGGGGGTCAAACATAAAAATAATCATCCCTTGCATTGAAAAACTATCATATAAAATGTCAATATATTGACCATAAAACATGGATGGTATGAAAATAGCACATCCAGAGTCAAATTGTTCTCAAATATTAAATAAATTTTGCTAGAGAGTATAATAAGACATCAAACTCAAAGAAACATTATATTAATTAGATTATATTAACATATATTAAAATAATTTAATGATTTTTTTAAAAAATTCAACAGGAAAATAATCATTAAACATTTCAAGGTCTCTCATACCAACATGAAACATTTTAATTATAACATATGTGAAGGAATTATGTTAATAAAACATATTATATCATGATAATAAATAGATTAATGATATAATATTTCAATGTAATATTATATACCCCAGTTAAAAATAAGTGGTGAATATGTAATTTATCTCATGGAAATAAAAGTGAGATGAGAAACATCTTACTTTTTAAGTTAAATTACGCAAACATTCAATAACATCATGTATAATGGTTTAAATAATGTTATAAAATTATACCAAAAGAATACTTATAAATATTTTATTATATATTAACATCATATAATACCCAATTACAAATTTTAAAATATTCTTTCAACATTTTCATAATTGATTGTGATAATTTCGTGGCCTTTGGAGTATGTTTTGACATATTTCTTGTTGTTACTATTAATTAGAACATTATTTAATCATATAAAGAATGTAAAAACTAATTTAAATACCATATATAACTATTATATATGTATTTATAAAATTACACAATATTTTGAGATAGTAAAAATTGAAATACATCGTTCACGGAGATGGTAGGTCATACCTATGCATGAACTCTAAATCCATTTCATTAAAAATTTTAAAAGAATGAAATGTAAATGATATATGTTTATATTATCATTAATCTATAATATCTATGTCATATATGTCATATATTTTTATTTTAAATCACCCCCTATACATTTTGTGTATAGCATGAACTAATCACACTGTTTTGAAGAGGCTATAGTCTAATGGTCCAAAAAAGATATTATCTTATTCCAAAAAATGGACTGCATAAAGGTATTTGTTATAAAGAAATTAAATATTCTTATAAACATTATAAATAATTTATATATCAATTATAAACTACAAAACCATTATTATTCTGACTTTTAATGGTTGTAAATGTAAGAATGTATGACATCAGATCGTGAGGTGGTAGTCCATTTTACACACGAACGATGATTGTGTATCCTATTTGATCGAAGCGTGTGGGATTGTAGAAAAAACACTTAATATTTGAATATTTATAAAAGTATATTTAGGATACTAACTTTATTAAATAAACTTAAAAAATAATGCATTTAATAATGAAATTATAAAAATGCATTTGTTGATGATTATTCCCATTTATTTGAGTATTTTCTTTGGATTTGAAATAAATAACATCATTGGTTAAATTAATGAAAATATTCTGGATTATATGGTGAATTTATGAAATTTTGGACGATAAATTTTTTGGGCCTGGTCAAGGTGGGAGGCTAAATGTGGATTGAGGATGTTACAGATGATATTCCCTTTTATAGTTGAGTTGATATGATATTTCTGAAACTCCCAAATTATTAAATTAATATAAGTTAATTTTTATTTAAAAATGGAAAAAAAATTATTTATAATTTAATTTGAGTATCATTAAAAAGTAATCTAATATAATAATTTTTCTATTTGTTTAGTTCATATTATTACTGTTATATTTATCTTCTAACCCTTACTGAGACCCTTTAACTCGTACAGAGACAACTTGGCTTTTTTACACTTTATAAGTTAATATGGTTATTATAAAATGAAAAATTCCCTCAATGATTCATTGTTAAAATTATAAAACTTATCCCAATAAATTTATCAAATTATTTATTTTTATGAATTTTATAACATTTAATAAAAAAAATATTTATATTTAAAATATCATTTATATCGATTTTCACACTATTTACTTCATGACTTTTTACAAATCATAAATATACAAGATAACGTTAAAACATCAAGAAAATATCCAATACATGTCTAGGATGTTTATAAAATTCATTGGAATATATAAATTATATTACATTATATTTATCATAATATTTTTATTAAGATTTATTTTATATATACATTAATTCAACAATTATTACATCATCATTATGAAATCCTTATATTTTTTTTCAATACATAAAATTTTTCAATAAATTATCACCATGAAGGTAAATATTTTATCTTTTACATTTTAATTTATAGTAAAATATATCATATATATAACCACATTTAGAAATATAATACTTATTAAAATCATGAGTGTGACATATTAGACATCCCATAGAATAAAATACTAAAAAATGGGTAAAGTCATCCAAGTGGCACCAAGAGGCACTAAAATCAGTATAGGGATGATTTTGGTGGACACTATTTTATCCTATAAATATATCACATGTTTTGGGGTAATTTTACAGTACATGTAATATTACTTTTACCCTTAATTTCCTGATTTACCCCTAACTGTAGTATTTAAGAAAATACTAAAATTTCAATTAATATTTTCAAAAAAATAAAAGTAAAATATTTATATAATTTGAACCAATGGATTCAAAATATGGAATCATTTTTTAAAAATTAAAAAAACAATATTTTTAGTAATGAATTTATTATTACTCTTACTGACAGAATGAGAAAAAGAGTTTTTAATGTGCCAACATCCAAAAGATTGAAATGTTTTCATATAATAATTCTATATTAAATTAATTAAAATGACATAAAATGGATTTAATGATAAAAATTAGATTTAATTATAGTTTAAGTCCAATTATAATATAATTTAACTCTATATATTATTTAAAAAACTATATTATTTTCAATGGAATAATTTTTCAATATTAATCACAACATGAACCTACTCGTAAAAATGAGAAAAGTTAACCAAAAATATCATTTTGATGTCACTCAGTAAAATAATAAAACACTTTTTTTTTAAAAGTATTTTATAATTTTTTTCAGAAAAAAATTTAAAACCAGTGTTTCATCAAAAGGTTGTACAACTAATTTAGAAAAATATACCCTTTTATTGTGTAACATTGATGTTATTCTTATCTTATGTCTATAAAATCATTTGGTTGAATGTAAAAACATTTTATTAACTATTAAATATCAATATTTATTAATTTGGTGAATACTATTAATTATCACCAATATAATGGCTAGTATATAAGTTTTGTGTAAAATAATGATATTTAATTGCATATCATTATTCATTAAATCATTTTGTTGTATTTAAAAATAGTTTTCAAAAAGGTTAAATTGAAATTGACAAATAATATAAAATCACAATGTACTAAATTCTCCCATACTTCAATAAATTGTTCCTTTGAAATTTACTATTTCACATAAAAAATTAAGGTTTGATAATTTAAAATTCATTTCTGGGAAACACACCATAGAAATTAGATTAATAAATCATTCTATTAATTAGTGGGAAGGGGAAATGAGAAGGTCCCAAAAAAAATTTCATTGTAGTATGATAACATTAGTTCAATGTGAAAACTGGGAAATGGGAAATAAATCTATCCATCATGTTCTGATCTATAGTGATATTGTACATTTTCATGTGAAATTATATAGTCAAAAAAATTGTGATGGGTTAAGTGACCATTAATTTATCATAATGAAAGGTAATTAGATAATTTTTTTAACTAAAAATTATTTTAGTAAATTTGAGGCATTATTTAACAATCTAGATAATAAACTCAAGAGAACTCACTTTATTTTAGTCCTTTTAAGAGTATAATCCATTTATTGTATTTTTTTCTATTTTTATTTAATTTTATACACCTGATGATGGATATTTAATATGAATTTTTATTTGTGATGATCTTTTGATGAATCATAAGGTTTACACGAATTTACATGATCCTAAAAATTTTTACCAATCATAAAAAGGAAAGAACAATGTGATCAATAAATGAGACATTAACCTCAATCAATAATATCTAATGTTTAATATAATTCATCCAACGAGTAGTTACTATAAGAATTATACAAAATACTCATTCTAAAAGTCAAAGTAGAAACAATTAGTAAAAATATTACTATATTTCAAAAATTATATTCCCCAAACAGTTTAATATGAATCCTAATATCACATACCAAATATATGAATAACCTTTTCTCTATTAAAGAAATAATGAAAACATCCAAGATTCAAAATCATTAATGTATAATTAGTTTTATATCATCCTTATATATCTCATGATTATTATTAGTATAGTATCATTGATAAAATGATTTAATAGAAATCCCATTGAGATAAGAAAACAAATACTTTTATTATGCCACATCAATAGTAGAAACCTCATTAGATTAACCTTGGTGCATATTTTCATTTGAGGTATATTTCTATGACACTTGCGAAATTTATTGTCATATTTCTAAATATCACTAATTTTGAAACACTATATTTCTATATTTTCTTTCTTCCCATATCATTATTTTCTAGTAACCCTTTTCTCCAAAATTATAACAAACACCCAATGCATTAATGCACTTCCCAGAGCGATACTTTCCACAATTATCACATATGGGAAAATCATTCTATAAATTATTATATTTTTCAATATTTTTCTTTGAATCACTATTCCACTCTAGAATCCTAGTGATGTCATAAAACATTAATAATTCATTCAATATTATGATATCACATGAAACTATATCTCTATATTATGATAATTTTTTAGAGACTAGTTCCCTTTAGAGGAATGGATTTATCCAATCAAATAAATGGTCAATATTACTCTTTGGGTTATGTATGATGTCTACAACATGACTTTCTAAAAACGTAAAGTTGGAATCATACATTGAAAAATTTCAATCTTCATTTTCCTCAGACTCAAAGGTTTCTTCTCCATATCCTCTCCCTCTTGGAAAGGGAAATATTTTTCCAAGAAATCTTCCTTATAATAATTCTATTCTATTCTCTCTATTCCATACTCTTAATTGTTAGGTATTTCTGAAAACCATTGATCCATGTATTTTGAGATGAGATGAACATTCATGATAACATTATCCCTTTTATTACATCCCAATATAATAAATATATTTTCAGAGTAACTTATCATATGCTCAGCTACAAATGAATTTGTAGTCCCATTGAATAAGGGATGATGTTCTCTCATGAAATGGTCTAACATTTTACCTCCAAATTTTCTATCAACTTCTCCAAAATGGTATTGTTATTTCTCATATCTTGAGTCAGCTATACTAGTGTAGTTGGATGTGGTTCACAATTGGCTCTAAAATAATTATCTTTTATAAGACGGTAATCACTACCAAGATTATCTTCATTTATATGGTTTCCATTCTTTCTACTATGTTCCAATTCAAAACAATAGAATAAACTATATTAAATAATAAAATTTTGAATCATAATTTATCATTATAGAATAAGTATGTTACATATACTAAATTGAAAATTTAGTAATAAATAATATATAAATAATAAGTTATATTTATTTTACTATCTTTCCTAATTCGTTCGTAGGGTTTTACTTTCTTACCAATGTCCTCCACAATCTGGTTCCCAAGGTTTCTACTAAAATTTTTATGATTCCCGCTATAATGAAACTGGGCCCACATTTCAAGAACAAGTGAATTACATTATTACAATGACATAATATATAGAAATTATAATCCAAATGTATAAAAAAATTTACCAGTCTTGGTAAACTGGATACATAATGGAAATTCTAAATACATTTTAGAAATTAAATAATTTTTGTATATTCTATTATCCCATTTTATATAACAATGCATGTCAGTTATAATTTACACCTCATAATTATTGGGGTAATGAATCATATGATAGGGGTGACCTAAAATTCTCAATAATGAAAAGTGTATAACTAATGCTATGAGTAAATATGGAATAAACAATAAGACATAATAAATTACTGAAACAGATTAAATTTAATTAATCACATGAAATAATAATAATTATGAATTGAATAAGGTTGAATATATTCACTATAATTATATATAATCTAGATAGTTACTTTCAATAACTATTTTCATGAAAATATAAGTATATTAATATAAACATGTCATATTTTTCTAAATATATATCCTCTAGAAAAGTTTAACTTCATGGAAACAAATTTGAAGGGTTTTTCAATAGCTGATTCCATATCATGAGACCTTGAAATTAATAATGGGGATATATATGCATCCATTTCCATCACATACTATGTTCAATTTATAATACATTTAAATGGTGTGAAACATAAATAACATAAACACTCGTATTGAATTACATACATATGAATTGTGAATTACTCTAACGTAAACCATGAATGGTATAAAAATAGCACATCCATAGTCACACTGATCATAAATACTCAAAAAAAATATTATATAGAATCAAAATATATAAAGGACAAAGAAGAATACGATTCAATGAAGTAATTTGACATAGATCAAAAATAATTTAATTATTTTGATTGAATTAACATAGATGAAAATAATCATTACATATTCCAATGTACCCCATACAACATTGAAAAATATTAAATATAATCCCCTTAATGGATTAACATTATTGAAAATAATAATATCATGAGAATAAGTCATTAATGATATGACATGGAAAATTAGTTGTTTATACACCAATAAAAAATAAGTTATTAATAAGGAATAAGTCTCATATATGTAAAAGTGTGATGAGAAGCAGCTTGGATTGTTATTTAATTTAGTTGATTTTTTATTAACCATGTTTATAATGATTTAAATAATTACTTTAGATTATTCCATTACCATAACTATATTTCAAACATCATATATTTACTTCTTCTAATATATTATTACCCATTAGTTAAAAATCATTAACTATTTTCATTTTTTGTGTTAATTACCTTGTTTTTCAAGAATGTTATGACTTCTTACTTGCTGTTAATATTAACTATATCATGATTTAAACATATAAAGAAACTAAATCATGATTTAAATATCATATATATCCACTATATATTTATTTTGAATTATTATTAATATTTTGATATAATAAATGAAATTCACCATTCATGAAGATGGTAGGTCATACGAATGCATGAATGACACATTATAAATATTAAAAACTCAACAATAATATAAAAATTATAAATATTATATATATCCTATTTAAACTATAAATCTACAATTATTCCATCCTTGAAAATGGGGAAATTGAATAATTATTGGCCTCAGTTCACAAGGCAGTAGTCTGTCATATAAATAAATGATAATTGTGTATCCCATTTAATGTAAGGCTCAAGGGTGTGTGAGAAAGTGAGGGACGAGGTTCCCATTCAAATTGAGGTTATGATAAATTTCTGAAACTCTGTAAATATTAAATTAATATATATTAATTTTAATTAAAAATATATCCAAATTGAAATAATTGAATTATAATATGAGGATGGGTCTAAATCTACTAATCAAATATTTTATAGATATGGTTATTTTAAATTATTACACTGGTCATTTTCCTTTAACCCTTATTTTAACCCTTTAACATTTATCGTTACTACATGGATATTTTAATTTTTAAGGGAAAATATAGTCAATTTAAATTTACAAAATTATCATAAATGAGTCACGGATGAAATTTTAAACCGTATACAATTCCTTTTACTGAATTATATATTTATTTTAATTTTATACATATTGATAAAATATTATTCATTTTAAAATGTAAATAAGATCAATTTTTTCAATATTCATTTCGTGTATTTTTATAATATATAAATACACAAGGAAAAGTTGAATCAAATCATTAATATATTGCTAATATTAGATTTTTTTCTAAAAAAATAAATATATTAAATAAATTATATCAAATTATATTTATTTTAAATTTATTATTAACATATAAATGATATGTCCATTAATTAATCAAATACTGCTTCATTTTTATGAAATCCATTAATGTATATATTTATTCCCTAAATATAAAAAATAGATTATAATTAAGAAGTTAAAAAATTTATATTTCAAATGTCAATTTATAGGTGAAGACAAATTATGTATTACCACATGTTAATAATTAATATTTATAAAAACCATGACTCTGACATATTTTACATCCCTTAGAATAAATTACTATAAATTAATTATAGTAATCCAAGTGGCTCCAATAGGCCATAAAATCAACCCATTGGTGATTATTTTGCAAACGAGTAAATCCTATACAATTAATAATACTTTTTTGGTAATTTTATATTAACTATAATATTATTTTTTCCACTAATTTTTTGATTTACCCTTAACCACCGAAATTTATAAAAATATTACAGTTACAGTTAATATTTTCCAAAAATAAAAGGAACATAATTACATAATTTGGATCCACAGATTCAAAATATGTAATCTATTTTACAAAATTAAGAGAAAAATAAGTTTACTTATTTAACATAAAATTAATAACATCGATGGAATGTGAAACCGGTTTTTTAAAGTGAAAATCTATAATTTATTGGAATGATTTTATGTAAAAATCCAATGGTAAATTGATTTCAATAACCTAAATTAGATTAACAAATAAAAATTTTATGCAATTATACAGTAAAAACAATTATAAATATAATTTATAAATATATATTTTTCAGAATAAAAAGATGATTCAAATTAAATTACAGTATTTTTCACTATTTATCAAAACGTGAAACTAAATAGAAAAATTAAAAATGGTCACCAAAAATAAATTTTGATATGGATTTTATAAATAAAAACTTCATTATGTCAAATATTATTTATAATATTATCAAAAACTAATGATAAAATAATTATACCCACAAAAGGCGATAAAACTACCATTAAAAAATATATACTTTTAATGATTCAAATTGAATTTATTGATTTATTATTCCTATAAAATCATTTAAATATATGTAAATACGTTTGTTTAAATATAAAATATATAAATTTAATAATTTGGTTACTACTATTATTTCATGCCAATATAACAAGTGAGTTATAATGGTCATGAAACAATATTATATTTAATTTTATATCATTTTTTGTATAAACATGGTGTTGTGTGAAACACAATATATTAATGAGATTAAATTTTAAATAAGGACATTAAAAAATGTTTTGGTGTTACAATACATGACACATTGTTGAGGATGAGTCACCGCTAGTAATAACTATCTCGGTGAAAATATATCTATGTAGAGGATAGACCTATTGTCAACAATATGTCACTACCAAGATGGAAGTTTAGAGAAGTATGGAAAAAAGAATACCATATGAGAAAAAAATAAAATATTGGTTATTTGTTGGAAACAACTATCATTAAGAGAAAACTCATTGTTGAACCAATAAATTTTGTTATGTGTTGAAATGGTCTACCTCCCAAATTATGTCACTATTAAACATGACCTTCTATCAAAATAAATAAATTTGTAAAAGTGTTGAGATGACCTTCCACTAAGAAGACTCACCAATCTCATAACTCACCAATGTATTTACTTATTTCATACTTTAAACACATCGAAAATAAGTCACAAATATTGTTATCTCTGCATTCAAGAAGACTCACAAAAAACTTTTTTGAATATTTTCAATAAACATTTTATGGAAGAAATTTAATCATATATAACAATGAGAGTAATTTGAATGATTGATATTATACCATTGACAAGATGCATTAAATTGTCCTCTAATCATACAGTATGTGGATAAGAATATTCAAATGATTCTTCGCACATGATTTTGGTAAAATAAGTAGAATAATCCCTCATGAGAATATAATTAGATCATAAGCAATGCGAGAAATAACTATACATGCGATGTGAGCATAAAAATGTTACATTAACTAGAGGAAAGACACATGTTGAGTGGTTATAGAAATAGTATTTAATAGACATAAAATATTTAACAAGTTAAAAACATTAAAAATCAATATTACATTCTATAAAATCAGTAAAAATTGACTACTAAATGTTTTTCATCAATAATTTCAAGAAAAATGACTCGATATTCATTTCAACATACATTCATTTAGTCAAAATCTAATGGTATTATCAAATTGAGAAACACAATCCATATAAACTTTTTTTCTTTTTATTTTCATTACATTATAAGATGTTTTGTTTACAATATTTATTTAACCAACAATAACTCATGTGCTCTAACTTGAAGATACTATATATCTTCTTAAACACACTTTATATCTGTTTACCCACGGTTATTTTGGGAGAGGTCACTATGTGGCCTATGTATCAATTTTACCACTTTCACTGTGTACTAGGTCATGTGTGGATATGATGTCTTGTTTTGGTTGTATACACAATCTAGGTTTTAGATGATAGATTATTTTTTATAATCTATTTAGAAGCGAGTTATATCCAAGTGAAGAGTATTATGTCTTGGATAGAGACTGAACCACATGTTTTTATTTTGTTGTGTTCTATATTTTTTTAATTCGATTCTTTAAAACTGAATAAGTTTAAAAAAAGTTATTGTGTTGATAGTAGATCATCATTAGTGTTTATGTTTGGTTAATATTAAGTAAATTAATATAAAAAGTTATTGTACTTTTCAAAAAAGTTTTAATTGAAAATTAATCAACCATTGAGATACTTATTAAAATATCAGTACTTTTACCGATCGTCTATTTTGATTAATTGGCCAGGTTTAATTATTTGGGTAATTTTATTTAATCCTTTTTTAATGGAAAACTGTATTTGGTACTCAATCCACCCCCTCTCTAAATACTCACTCTAAACAATATGATCTTTTCGTTTGATAATTTGTGTGATAACGATTTTGTAAAATGTAAACATTCCATCCATTCCAAAATTGTTAATGTCTTCTTTGACTCAAGATCTACTGATTCATTCATATCTGATGAATTATCTAAGGCTATAATTATGCCACAAAATAATTAAATGTATAATCATTATTGTATACACATAATAGAAAAATTATCACATATTATTTATATTATTCCTCTCGAGTTGATGCTGACGATAATCTGCTTCTTGTAAATCATTTAATTCTTCATATGGTTGAATTTGAAGTTATCATGGTCATGTGTTGTGTTTCTCTACATAAATCCAATATCAATTTACAATGAATAAAAGTTACATTTTATATTACAAACCAAAATATGATCATCTATCAATATGATGATATGTATAAACTCTGGATGGAGATCACATCCATGTATGGCTCTAAATTCAAATTAAAAAGAGTGATTATCTTAAATGGTAATAGAGAAACATGATATCAATTATCCAACTATTGTTTGGTAATTTATTTAAATATTTATTGAATAGTTTCCTAGTATTAAAAATATATATGAAGTTGATTTCTCAATTGGAATCATACTTGGTTAGATGGCAATTTAAAAAATCCCTATAAAATTGCCCTGGTTGAGTTGCATGAATTAATTAATAAAATCAAGGAATATATTGACAAGTTATCCATTAATAAAAGTGTGTCAACATTGGGTGGCCCTGTAATTTTATTAAAAACAATGATTGATAAATGAGACTCTTTAATAAATATTTTGAGTTGAACAATATCACAATTAATTAAAAGTATAGTCTTCGTAATATTTATAACATGATTCATAAATAGTATAAAGATCAATACTTTTACAATATTGAACATCACTCTGTATATCATCGATTGAGGTTCAAGTATTGGGATATACCCGTAAATCATAACATAAACGGTATGGATACTATGAATATGTAGTGATTTAATTTGGTCATACTAATACCTCTTGTATCATCATGGAATTAATGAATAGAGTCATTATATTTTACCTTGATCAGTTCGTGGTAGTCTTTATCGAATATATTCTTATCTATTCAAAGATGAGGGAAGAGAATTATGACCGATTGAGATCTTTAATAAAGTCCCAAATGAAATGAAAAATATTATCAAAATTTAAATGGTGTTACTTTTGGTTGTAAAAGGTTTTGTTTTTTTTCATATATTCACAAGAGATGGTATATCAGTAGATCCACCAAAGATGTAGGCTATTGTTGGGTGGAAAATACAAATAATGGTGACTTTGATCTGTATAATTATTTTATCACTGGGATATTATAGAATTTATTTGGCAGTATATCTATAGACAATATAATCCTTTAACAACTTTAACTGGGATGGAATATAGGTTTCTATGGATAGACTAATGTGAGGAAAAATTAAAGGAAATGAAGAGAATATTATTTACTGAACTTTTTCTTACAATAACCAATCATGAATAATGGTTTGTAATAAATAAGTATGCATACAAGACAATGTTAAAAAAATTTATTTGAAAAAATGATATGTTTGTAGATTTATCTTCATGATAAATGAAGATTCATGATCAAAATTACGCCAATCAGGATTTGGAGTTAACTTACGTAATTCATGAATTAATGATATGGAGGCATTATATTTATGTATAAAATTGTGATATATATATTGATCTTAAATGTTTAAAGTCTATATACTACCATATAATGAGATTCATATTTAGTAAAGTGGATGGTTAAATCTAAATAGTTATTATAAATTCTCAATACATTATTACCCTTGAAAAGAGACCAAGGTGGTTTATACTTTGAGTCAAAAAGATCATGCATGCTTATAGATTATGAGTATTAATAAGATACCATTTTTTCAGTATGTACAATGAATATAAATAAAAACAATAAATATGGGGGAAATATAATGTTTCAAAATTTAATGTTCAACCATCTATCAATGTGTAGATTAAATAGTTTTAGAAATAAGATGTAGATGTTTAAAAGAAGGATAAAAATGTTCCTATTTTTTATAATGATAATAATGGTATAATAAGGTGCATGATCCTAGTATCTTGGTGCTTGGTATGTCACTAAGATAAGGCCGATAGAAAATTTTCTAAGGGGATATTACATCTATTATCTATACCACAATAGAAATGAAAAACAATCACCAAATATTGTATTCATTAGACTCCCAAAAAATCATAAAGTTAATAATTCTATATCAGTTTTATTCAATAACCTTATTAATTATAATACATTATTGTAATCAAATAAGACATTTCTATTGATAAAATTTATAATGATTAACATTAAAAAAGTGGTAAGTTTACATGAAGTCCCATATTCTATTGTGTCTTATTAGAGTCTGAGTCTTACCTCAATATTCCATTGAAGTCTTCATCAAGATCTTGTTAAGGAGTTATGTTTCATCACTATGTATCTTTCATATATATATATATATATGTCTAGTCTGAGAGAACAATTAAAACCCCAGCTTATTTTTTGAGATATGGTAAATTTTATATCCATGGTTTTTGGGATCAATATATTATCCTAATTGAGTTTTCATAAAGTAATAGATTTCACTCACTAATTTAGATAGATTCTTATAAATCCATTCATGTAATTAAATTTCGAGCACAAACATTATGGAATGAATCTTGATAACAAAAGCTGATGATATTAGATACAACTGAAGAAAAGGTAGAGAATGTTAGAGTGATTAAGAAACACATCAAGGTTTCTCATTATTGGAAAAAAAATATAGGTTATTCATCTCAGGTATGATATATAATTTTTTTTGGTAAAAATTTATATAATTTTTTTCCGGGATACAGGTTATGATGTTTATGTTGAGAGGGAAATGGAGCCCCAGGTATATCGGTCCCTTTGATATTATAGATCTTATTGGGACCATATAATATTACCTATTACATACACTAAACCCATCTCCAGTCTGTGATGTGTTCCATGAATCTCTCTTGAATGATTATATAACATACCCTTAAAATATACATAACATAGAGGATATACAATTGGAAGGTGATCAATATTTTGAGTAAAAACTAGTAGAAATTATGGATCAAACTAATAATTTTTTATGATAAAATACCTATCACGACCCCCTCCCCACAATGTCTACCCCTCATGGGCCGGTAATTTTATAAGAGAGATAATGACCCCCGAGTCCTGCCTCTAGTATGCCCCGGGTAGTACTACAACTGAAACGGGAAACTAAAAGTACCCAAAAGAATGTAAAACGGCAGCGACCACATGCCCGAACAACTCCACCTCCAACAGCAATCTAGTAGTAACCATCTTGATCTCCAACCTGCTCCAAGTGACCTGAAAAACAGTTTATATATACATAGGGTGAGTATAACAGTATACTTAGTAGGATCCTGCCCAAGCCTCTCGTGCAAAAGTAAAGGCCCAGTGAACAACAAGTGAAACTAACTCGTCACCTAAACAGGTATACTATGTTCCCAACCACACCATGGATACTCTCACCAAGTAACGCATACAAGAATATATCATATAGTAAAGAATATCAATGGTACCCCGCTACTACTTCCCCACTAGTTTGCTGCTTTGCCCCAACGACAAACGTCCTATGCATCTCTCTCCAATGCTTGCCCGCAGACACCTGGGCTAAGCTCCACCATCTGCACCTCGTGCACCACATAGGCTTGCCCACAGACACAAGGGAGAAGCACCACACTGTCCTCACAACAAAAAGTAACCAGATTGTTTCTGGGAGCCACCACAGCTCGCATAACGTGTATCATGCGTCGGGTATAATACCTCAAGCCATTACAGCCCATACTTCGAGTAAGGATCCTCAACCCATCATAGCCTATACACGTTACACCTATAGTAGTCCATAGGATACTATATCCGTAATATATGTGTGTGAATAACCACAAGCCATTACATCCCTCTACACACGTATGTGGGGTAACTAACCGCTATGCCTCGTGGCACAAGTATCTACCAAGAGAAGAGAGCAGGGCCAAAGGGGGTAGTCAGCCATTCAGCCTCCCATCAGAATGTTGGGGAAAACACCCCCCAGGGCTCAGAATCCCCGGGGTGTCAGTTGCCCTTACCGACAGGGTGGAGTAGCGTATAGAAACACAAAAAGTACAGAATATATATATAACTCACATCCACATTATGGGCATTTCCAAGTCTTAGATACAACTGCAGCTAACGTCTCTTAGACTCCAGGATGCTACTTCAAAGAATAGGTATCCTATAAGCACACAAACATTTGAAGAGCTTTATTAGATTACTCTGTTATCATTTTATCAGTTCCACTGTATGATAATTAATTCTTTAAACATTAATTAAAAATGAACAATTCCACATTAAACTGAATTGGAATCACATTCAAAAACAACTGCTCCTTTTAAGATTCACATCACCTATAAATTCCAGTATCTCCATCTTCGTGGATTTTCACCATTTAATCAATCAATCATTATAGAATTACTTTTCCATATTCCCAGGCATTCTAGAAAAGCATCCTAAGCTTCTAAACACAAATGAGGCTCAGCATGGTGAGTAGATATACTACTCGTCGAGTCTCTGCCTCCTATAGAAAGAGCATAGACCCATTCTACCTCGAGAGGCTAAACACGGAAAGCACGTGGCATACCCCGCGCGTCTTCGCCTCCTTCGGATAAAGGGTAGCAAGACCAGCTACCTTGAGTAGTGGGGAAAAGCAAAGCAGATTAACATTCAACGAAACCACAAGCATCCAACAACCAGATCCATCACATTCCATCACCCCTGGTGGGCACCCACATGCATAAAATAATGCATCTTGCCACTCTAGGCATCATCTTCTGCCACAACCACAAGGCCTCCATGCCTCCACATATCACAACACCCCTCTAGGGTCACATCATAACACAAGCAGCAGAAAAAAAAACAATTATAACCATGGGCTCTTGACCCTTTAACAAAAAAGAGGGTAACTCAGAACCCATTTAGAAATTCCTACATAATCAGTTCTTTAATCCATATTGAATTAGCAGATATGTTATTCGTAGGTTCAAATTACAAAATACCTAATCAGTAAGCTATCACAATTAAATAACCATGCTTAGTTCCCTAATTTGATTATCCTCACATTAGAACAACTACAACAACGACAATAGCCAGACTAATTTACATGCCTCTATCTTTAGCCAATTAATTAATAATTAATTTCAGCTTTACATTCATTATCAATTTCTATCATGAACGAACAAAAAATCAAAGAAATCATAGATATCACTCTATCTAGGAAAACATGAGGCAATCGTTTTCACGGTATAAAGAAACAACATGTGATCAACCAATTCTCTTAATCCAGTTCAAGTATTTAATTAGGTCAATTTCATTGTGATCCAAAGGGATAAATCATTCAAATTCTACGATTTCACATATACAATTAGAGAATCCATGAATCCCCTACCTGGAAGAGTTCTTGATGTCCTTTATCCACATAACGGGTCACAATCCTCCTCTCGTGACAACTTATTGGGAAGATTGACCGACACAGTTCGGTTGCATCCAAAACAGAGCATAACCAATCCTAGGAGTAAAGATTGATTGTGCAACTCCTACGGAATGGATTGAAAGGTTCTAGCGCCTCTTAGTTGAGAACAAAGGGAAAGAACAAGGGAGAATGATATCTTGTCCCTTTTTGAAGATTTATTGGGGCGACGGTTTAAGATCCTGTTAATTCTCCATTAAAAACGGATCGCATTAACCCACGCGGTTTGACCAAGTAAAACATTCCAAGCCTTATAAATAATTAATGTAGGATTTATGGCATTTGAATCGGCCGTAAGGGTCCTTAAAATAGGGCTTTAAATGTATTTTACGTCAAAGGAAACGTCAAAAGGGGAAATACTGTAGGAGTCTGGAAACACTGTTCACCCACCGTTACTGTACATGAAACCGATCTGTGAAACCGATCTGTGAAACCGATCTGTGAAATGGATCTATGAAACCGATCTGTGAAGCTGATCTGTGAAACTGATCTCTGAAACCGATCTGTGAAACCATTCTGTGAAGCCGATCTGTGAAGCCGATCTGTGAAGCTGATCTGTGAAACCGATCTGTGAAACTGATCTGTGAAACCGATCTGTGAAACTGATCTGTCAGACCGATCGGTGAGACCGATCTGTGAAACCGATCTGTCAGACCGATCGGTGAGACCGATCTGTGTGACCGATCTGTCAGACCGATCTGTCAGACTGATCGGTGAGACCGATCTGTGAGACCGATTTGTTACTATTCATAAAACTGGAAACACTGTTCACAGAACTAGAAATTTGGTAGTGTTTGGGATAAGTCACCTTGACCTACCAGAACACCTCTAACACCACATTTTTACAAAGTAATGGACCGGAGAGGTCCGGGCCATTACATTAGATACCTCTCAAAACATTCTCGTCCTCAAGAATTAAAACCAACTTAGAAGAAAAGAGGGGTCCGAACAACCACCCCATAAGATACCTCTCAGGGGAAAACCACTATGAGTTGTTCAAAAGCTGGAACCAAACTATGACATCCGAGAGTATGGAAACAAACAATCCATATCCAAACAATTCAATCATAACATCACATCAAAGGTACATAAATAAAACATGAAAGGTCCAACCACAATGAAAACATCATTACATGAAGGGAGTTAAACATTAAACAACTCTGGGTACTGAGCACGTATCTGTGACTCACGCTCCCAGGTACTCTCCTCCATGCCACCGTGTCGCCACAAGACACTAACTAAGGGGATAGAACGCCCATGCAACACCTTCTCCTTGCGGTCTTGGATCTTCATAGGTCGCTCCTCGAAGGTTGCATCATCATTAATATCGATCTCTCCCCAATCGATAACATGAGATTCATCATGAAGATAACGACGGAGCTGTGATACATGGAAAACATCATGTATCCGACTCATTTGAGGAAGAAGTGACACTCGATACGCCACAGCTCCAACACGAGCTAACACATCGAATGGCCCAACAAACCGGGGAGAAAGCTTACTTCCACGACCAATCCTTCACTGCCCACGATGGGGAGTCACCTTCAGAAACACATGATCCCCAACATTAAACTCTAAGGGTTTCCTTCTTTGATCAGCATATGATTTTTGACGATTATGTGTTGTCTTCATCCTCTCACGAATCACCTAAACCGTCTCTGTTGTATTCTGCACTAGTTCTGGTCCGAGAATTGCTGACTCTCCGACCCTAGTCCAGCACAACGGAGAAGGGCATGGCCGGCCATACAAGGATTCAAACGGCACCATACCGATGGTAGAGAGAAAACTATTATTTTAAGCGAACTCTACCAAGGATAAGTGCTTCATCCATGAACCTCCAAAATCATGAACACAAGACCACAACATGTCTTCAAGAGACTAGATGGTTCGCTCTGTCTGACCATCCGTTTGAGGATGAAAAGAAGTGCTAAGTCACAATTGAGAGCTAAAATCATGCTGGAGACCTCTCCACACCCTAGAGGTAAAATGAGGATCTCGATCCGAAATGATCGTCCTAGGTACTCCATGAAGCCTAACGACTTCCTCTAGATACTGCATCAACAAAACCTCCACTGATCTCGACTCCTTGATCGCTATGAAGTGGGCCGACTTTGTTAAACCATCCACTACCACCTATATAGCATCATGTCCTCCCGAAGCTCGATATAAACCTGTAAAAAAGTCCATCGAGTTGTCCTCCCACTTCCACTGAGGAATCTCTAATTGTTGGAGAAGACCACCAGGAACACGGTGTTCGACCTTCACCTTATGGGAGACTAAACATCGAGACACACACTCTGCAACCGTACGTTTCATCCCCAGCCACCAAAACTGACTCCTCAAGGATCGGTACATCTTCGTCACACCAGGATGTACTGCCAAGGGTGAACTATGGAACTCTCGGAGAACCGTCTTGCGCACCGCCAAGGGAACAAAAATCCTGCCTCGATACAACACTCGGTGTTATTCATCCTCCGACCAACCATCAGGGGCCTCACCACAAAAAACTATATCTCTCCAGACTTCCACCTCTAGATCACCCAACTGAGACTCTTCCACCTTCTTCCTCAGGGATGACTGCACCATCATCTGGAAAAGACAACCTCTACCCCCAACTTCTACCATATTAAGATGCAATGCTGATAGCTCTTCCATCACTCTCTAGGAATCACCAGATTCACGCACAAGGTCATTACGTGACTTTCTTCTTAGGGAATCAGCTACAACGTTCCCTTTTCCATGTATATAAGATATTTCAAAGTCGTATTCTTGCAAGAACTACATCCACCGATGCTGCCTCAAGTTCAAGTCACGTTGGGAGAAAACATACCTCAAACTCTTATGATCGGTGAAAACCACAAAGTTCTCACCAATGAGGTAATGTCTCCACAACTTTAGAGCAAACACCACGGCTACCAACTCAAGATCATGGGTGGAATAGTTGCATTCATGGGGACGCAACATCTGAGACCCATAAGAAACAACTGACCTCTACTACATGAGAACACAGCCTAGCCCCAGATGTGAAGCATCACAGAAAACATCAAACTGGACTCCCTCCACTAGAAGACAAATAACTAGAGAACTTACCAACTTTTCCTTTAGATACTTGAAAGCTTCCTGACACTGATCAGTCCAAATGATCGCTTGATCCTTCCTGGTCAAAGCTGTCAGAGGAGTCACAACTCGGGAAGAATTGGCCACAAACCTCCTATAATAGCCTGCGAGACCAAGTAAACTTCTTACCTCTGACACGGTCTTGGGAGCTGCCCAAGACACCACTGCTTCTATCTTCAACGGATCCATAGATACTCAATATTGGGACACAAAATTACCTAAGAAATGAACTTCTTGATCCCAAAACTCACACTTCGACAGCTTTCAAAACAACTGATGTTGGAAAAGAACTCCCAAAACGACTCGTAGATGCACTGCATGCTCCTCTTCATATGTGGAGTACACAAGGATGTCGTCGATGAAAACCACAACAAACTTGTCTAGGAATTCATGGAATACAGCATTCATCAACCCCATGAAAATAGCTGGAGCATTCATCACGCCGAATGGCATTACAACAATCTTATAATGCCCATGATGACAACGGAAAGCAGTCTTCGGGATATCCTCATCCTTTACACGCATCTGATGATATCCTGACCACAAGTCAGTATTTTATAACCAACTTTCACCCTTCAGTTGATCGAATAGGTCATCAATCCATGGAAGAGGATATCGGGTCTTTATTGTCACTTTGTTTAATCGACGATAATCGACACACAACCGCAAACTGCCGTTAGCCTTTTTCACAAACAAAACTGGCGCTCCCCACGGTGACACACTTGGCCGAACAAAACCACACTACAACAGACCATCGAGCTGAATACGTAGCTCTCGTAACTTAGAAGGGGCCATCCTATATGGAGACATAGAGATAAGAGACGCTCCCGACTGTACCTCGATCCCAAACTCGATCTCTCATCGAGGGGGTAAGGATACAACCGATTCTAGAAAGATGTCAGGGTACTCCTATACGACCCTAGAAAACACCAACTGTTGAATCTCTGAAGAACTCAGCATCATCCCAACCATCATGGATGATAAGGATGGAACTCGTCATGAATTATCTGAGGATCTCTCTCACCAACAAACACCACTTTCTCTCCATCTGCATCAAAGAAAACGACCTTCTTCCTGTAGCAATCCACAATAGCCTACACCGAATACAACCAATCCATGCCGAGTATGACAACATATGGTTGTATTCGTAAACATAGGAAATCTCCCCAAGAGTGGTGTTTCCCCAACACTAGCTCCCAGTCTCTACATACTTCAAACAAGTCGGATGGACCTCCAACTGGCGTAGTCAACGCCAAGGGCACTGGAAGCCTCTCTACCTAAAGTCCCAAAGCATGGAAAACAGTAGGTGATATGAAGGAGTGAGTTGCTCCTGAATCAAACAAGGTATACACCAAGGTAGAAAACAAGAAAAGGGTACCTCGAACGACATCTGGATCGCATGGGGCTGGCAACGCTAGATCATGAAGCTGACCATGACCTCCTCCACAGCCTCTCTGACCCTGATGAAGACCACCACCATGGCCACGCTCTGCTCTCTGATGATGGGGCGCATCATTGGGTTGTCCTCTGCCAACTCCATCTACCCTCTGGTGATCTAAAGCTGATTCAACATGTTATTGCTGCATCCGCTGGAACTGCCTCAATGGAGGAACCTGGAGCGGATCTCCCGGTGCCCGATGACTGCTCTGAAAAGTTTGGCACTCCCACTGCTGATGACCACGACCACCACAAGAAAAACATGCGCCTAATCCCTTGGCATATGCCTGAGAGTTGTTGCCTCCAGAGAAGCGAGATGTAAAGGGCTGTGACCTACCCCCAGGTGAACAGAAACACTTCTGCCCTGAAAACTGGGAACCCCAGACCACAACTCTGCTTCATGAGAAATCATGACGATTCCCCTACCGTGACGATCCGGTCCTAGCCAAAGTCCTCTCAACAACCTATGCCCTCTCCAGCACCTCAAGATATGTCTTTAGCATAAATGGGGTGACCTGGCGCTAGATCTCTGGATGCAAATGCTCCTCGAAATGCCTCACCCTGGCCTCCTCATCTGGTAATAGGTCTGAAGAATATCGTAGAAGGTTACTGAAACAGATTCCAAACTCTCGAAAACTGGATCTCCCCTGTCGAAGGGTAAGAAGCTCTTGGCGACTGGACGCCTTCACACTTGAAGAAAGAAACTCGACTCTAAACCGGTCTCAAAACTCCTCCCATGAGATCGATGACTCCTCATGATCCCCAAGAACATGAACCACCACTGCCTCATTATTCCATGTAGCATCGTCACAACCAAGGAAACCATGTGTTCCTTCTGAGCACGAATTGAACTGAAGCCTATCTCGACCTCCTCCAACCAGTCTTCTATGACAGCATCTAAAACAGAGCCCTCGAACTTCTGTAGACTCTGGCGCTGAAACTCTCGGAGTGTCTTCCTCTATGTTTCATCGTCATCAACCTCTACCTAGCAGCGATCTGCTGGAACAGCCTGCTGGGCATCTTCTGCGCAAACCTGTCGAGGACGTCGTCATGGAGCCATACCTGTAAAATAACAACTGTTAGAGCTCCTAAGCCTGGAATAGGGAAGACACAACATTAATTAATTAATTATTTTTTTTATAAATTTTAGGTTACTTGTCCTATGATCTACACATTCAAACACAGGCACAAAGAATAATGATGCAAGATCCTTTCCTAGGTCTCTACCCTGCAACCAGTATCACTATGTTTAGTAGCCATCGTAAACTTAAAGGTCCGTGCAACAGATCATAGGGGGCACTAAACGCCTATGTCTCTGCCAGTCCCCAGTGTTTACCCTACTTGCTAAACATGAATGACACTGTTGCCCTACCATCCCATGCCTCCTCACCTGTGACTAACTCCAAACTCCATCCTATCCCTCAACTAGAACTCTGATACCACTCTTTCACGACCCCCTCCCCACAAATTGTAACCCTCCTTGTCCAGCAATGTGAGAAGAGAGATAATGACCCCCGAGTCCCACCTCCAGTAGGCCCCGGGTTGGCAACTCGCACCGAGGGTATAATACACACACAAATGGGAGGCATTACCCTCTATGAGAACACATGCAGAACAGAGAGATAGAATAGACTCCAACCAACTCCAACTCATAACTGAAATATAAAAGAAACCCAATTACATATATGAAATGTCATGAAAAAGTACGACAAATGAAAGGGGAAAATAAAACTACCCAAAAGAATGTAAAACGGCAGCGACCACAAGCCCGAACAGCTCCTCATCCAACCGCAAGCTAGTAGTAACCAACTTGATCTCCAACCTGCTCCAAGTGACCTGGAAAACAGTTTATATATACATAGGGTGAGTATAACAGTATACTCATTAGGATCCTTCCCAAGCCTCTCGTGCAAAAGTAAAAGCCCAGTGAACAACAAGTGAAACTAACTCATCACCTAAACAGGTATACTATGTTCCCAACCTCACCATGGCTACTCTTACCAAGTAACGTATACAAGAATATAGCATATAGTAAAGAATATCAAGGGTACCCCGCTACTACTTCCCCACTGGTTTGCTGCTTTGCCCCAACGACATATGTCATGTGCATCACTCTCCAATGCTTGCCTGCAGACACCTGGGCTAAGCTCCACCATCTGCACCTCGTGCACCACATAGGCTTGCCCGCAGACACCTGGGTGAAGCACCACACCGTACTCACAACCAAAAGTAACCAGATAGTTTTTGGGAGCCACCACAGCTCACATAACGTGTATCATAGGTTGGGTATAATAACTCAATCCATTACAGCCCATACTCCAAGTAAGGATCCTCAAGCCATCATAGCCTATACACGTTACACCTATAGTAGTCCATAGGATACTATATCGAGAATATGTGTGTGTGAATTACCACAAGCTATTACAGCCCTCTACACACATATATGGGGTAACTAACCGTTGTGCCTCATGGAACAAGTATCTACCAAGAGAGGAGAGCGGGGCCAAAGGGGGTAGTCAGCCATTCAACCTCCCATCAGAATGTTAGGGAAAACACCCCCCCAGGGCTTAGAATCCCCGGGGTGTAAGTTGCCCTTACCGACAGGGTGGAGTAGCATATAGAAACACAAAAATTACAGAATATATATGTAACTCACATCCACACTATGGGAATTACCTAGTCTTAGATAAAACTACAGATAATGTCTCTCAGACTCTAGGTTGCTACATCAAAGACTAGGTATCCTATAAGCACACAAACATTTGAAGAGCTTTATTAGATTACTCCGTTCTCATTTTATCAGTTCCAGTGTGTGTTATTTTATTCATTAAACATTAATTAATAATGAACTATTCTATATTAATCTGAATTGGTATCACATTCAAAAACAACTGATCCTTTTAAGATTCACATCACCTTTAAATTACAGTATCTACATCCCCATGGATTTTCACCATTTAATCAAACATTCATTACATAATTACTTTTCCATATTCCCAGGCCTTCTAGAAAAGCATCCTAAGATTATAAACACAAAGGAGGCTCAGCACGGTGAGTAGATATACTACCCATAGAGTCTTTTCTACCTATAGAAAGAGCATAGACCCATTCTCCCTCGAGAGGATAAACACTGAATGCACGTGGCATACCTCGCGCGTCTTCGCCTCCTTCCGAAGAAGGGTAGCAATACCAGCTGCCTTGAGCAGTGGAGAAAAGCAAAGCAGATTAACATTCAAAGAAACCACAAGCATCCAACAACCACATACATCCCATTCCATCGCCCCTAGTGTCCTCCCCGGCATTCACATGCATAAACTGATGCATCTCGCCACTCTAGGCGTCATCTGCTACCACAACCACAAGGCCTCCATGCCTCCACATATCACAACACCCCTCTAGGGTCACATCATAGCACAAGCAGCAGAAAAAAACCAACAATTATAACCACGGGCTCTTGACCCATTAACAAACAAGAGGGTAACTCAGAACCCTTTTAGAAATTCCTACATAATCTATTCTTTAATCCATATTGAATTAGCACATATGTTATTCATAGGTTCCAATTACGGAATACCTAATCAGTAAGCTATCACAATTAAATAACCATGCTTACTTCTCTAATTTGATTATCCTCAAATTAGAACAACTACAACAATGACAATAACCAGGCTAATTTACATGCCTCTTTATATTTATCCAATTAATTAACAATTAATTCTGGCTTTACATTCATTATCAATTTCAATCATGAACGAACAAAAAATCAAAGAAATCGTATATATCACTATATCTAGCAAAACATGAGGCAACCGTTATCACGGTATAAAGAAACAACATGCGATCAACCAATTCTCTTAATCCGGTTTAAGTAGTTAATTAGGTCAATTTCATTGTGATCCAAAGGGATAAATCATGCTAATTCTAAGATTGCACATGTACAATTAGAGAAGCCATGAATCCCAGACCTGGAAGAGTTCTTGACATCCTTTATCCACACAACGGGTCACAATCCTCTTCTCGTGACAACTTATTGGGAAGATTGACCGACACAGTTCGATTGCATCCAAAATAGAGCAGAACCAATCCTAGGAGTAAAGATTGATTGTGAAACTCCTACGGAAAGGATTGAATGGTTCTAGTGTCTCTTAGTTGAGAAAAATGGGGAAGAACAAGGGATAATGATATCTCATCCCTTTTTGATGATTTAATGGGGTGTCAGTTTAAGATCCGGTTAATTATCCATTAAAAACGGATCGCATTAACCCATGCGGTTTGACCAAGTTAAACATTCCAAGCCATAGGAATAATTAATATAGGATTTATCGCATTTAAATAGGCCTTAAGAGTCATTAAAATAAGGCTTTAAATGAATTTTACGTCAAAGGAAACATCAAAAGGGGCAAAACTGTAGGAGTCTAGAAACACTGTTCACCCACCATTACTGTACATGAAACCGATCTGTGAAACCAATCTGTGAATCCGATCTGTGAAACCGATCTGTGAAACCGATCTGTGAAATCGATCTTTGAAACCATTCTGTGAAACCGATCTGTCAGACCGATCGGTGAGACCGATCTGTGAGACCCATCTGTCAGAACGATCAGTGAGATCGATCTGTCAGACCGATCTGTGGGACCGATCTGTGAGACCGATTTGTCAGACCGATCGGTGAGACCGATCTGTGAGACCGATCGGTGAGACCGATCTGTCAGACCGATCTGTGAGACTGATCTGTTACTGTTCATAAAACTGGAAACACTGTTCACATAACTATAAATTTGGTAAAGTGTTAGGGATAAGTCACCTTGACCTCACGGAACACCTCCAACACCACATTTTTACAATGTAATGGACCGGAGAGGTCCGGGACATTACAATACCACTCATGTGGAAAATGTTTTATTAGGAATTACAATGTTTTACGAATATACATAAGAAACTAAGGAAATCATTATGTATTATTATTCCAATTTTTTATATCAAAACAATTAATTGTGATCATAAAGTTCATTAATATGGGCTAGAATGTAACACCCTAAGTATTTTTGTTTTATTTTATCAAATATTTTAATTTTCATTAAAATCATATTTTAAATGAAACACCATGTTAAGGATATATTGCATGATACACCAAGTTATGCGTGTGTTTCATGCAATAATCAGTTTTCTTGTGTTACATACAATAATTATATATATATTAAAAAAAATGATATATTAATAAAAAAAATTAATATGATCATTATACCCTATCTATTAATCCTCGAGATGTGAGTAATAATAAAATAAATTAAAAATTAATTATAACTATTTTATATATTGTAAACATATTGATAAAACAGCTTTTTTGGGATAATGTCATTCAATGTTTCAAAATTTTAATTTTCTCAATGAAATATTGATTTTTATGGAAATTAAGAAAAATATGTTTTAAAAAATTTATAAATTTTATTTTATAAAATAATCATCATTTTTAATCTGATCATGCTGATATTTTATTATGGTTGAATTTTGGATTATTTATAAATGTTTAAAGTTTGGATGTATAATGAAATATACTAAATTTTAATTGTAAAAAAACATTTCATCTCATTTATTTATAAAGATAAATTATATTTTAAAATAATTTTTAATAGAAAAAAATTCATTTATTTATTAGTCAATCCAATTTATGTCATTTGAATAAATTTTCTACTGAAATATGATATAAAATCATTTAATATTCTGTATATTTTCTCATCAAAAAATTTCTATCTCATCGCATCTTTTAGAATATTTATAAAATAAATTTTTATAATTTTTTGAATGAAATAATGAAAAATGGATTCCATATATTGAATCATCATAATTCATATAATATATAATTTCCAACGTAATTTTTGATCAATATAAATAGAAAAAAATAAATATTATTTACCTAGTTAAATGTAAAAAACATTTTAATAAGGGTATTAAAGTAAACACATAAGGGTTAACCAATCTCATAAAAGGTAAAATAAAATATGGCCTTATATTGACCTAATAAATTCTATGATCAATATTTTTGTTTTATTATATCCATGTGAAATGAGAAAACTGTGGGGGGAATTATTTCATTGGAAAAATTAAAAATGTGACACTCACCTCACTTAAATTTGGTTACCCCTTCTCCTCTCCTCATAACTCATTAGAAAACTTTTGTTTCAAAAAAATTACGTCAAAAATTATATAATATCGTACTATAATCTAAATTATTTATATTTATCAATCCTTTTAGGGATTTAGTAACATACCTGTAGAGGATACCCAAAGAAGAGGTTACATTCATCAATGTGTCTTTGTATTATTTCATCCACCACCTAAATAAATTTTAAATAAAACATTTAGATATAATAAACTCAATATATAAGATATAATAATATGTTATTATTTTAATTTGATGACATGAAACCTTCTCCACCTCTATCAAATGGATTATGAAGTCATCATTTGTGTGTACGGTGGACTATCTCCACGCGAACTGATGTCATTCTATTTTGTTTTACCAAATATAAAGGTTTAACATAATAATTTATTTTTTATTTATAAAGGATAATTTTGATTTTAATATACTAATTTTATTACTATATAACACATACATTCTAACTCTCCATTATATGGGCATTCTTGTATCGTTTATCGTGTGTATGGAGCACTACCACCTCGCGAAGCAATGTGATTCATTCATGAATTACATGGAAGGTAATAAGGATTGTATTAATGAAAATATGAGTTATATATGACATAAAAATTTTCTATAATTATACTATAACATTTAATTTTTTTTCATTCAATCCAAAAAAATAGTGAGTTAATGTTCATGTGTGTGTATGACGTATCATCTCCTTGAAGAGTGTATTTCAATTTCTAACACTAAATTTTCAATAATACAATAAATATAAAAATAATGAATATATATAATATTTATTTAATTTTAAAAATTATTTGGTTGATTAAATCATGATCAATGTAATGGTTCCAAAAATAAAAACTCAAAACATTCACAAAAATTAAAGATGTTATTACATGAAATGTAGCATTGACATGAAATTGTAAATAAATAAGTAAAAATATGTCTTTAGAAAATATTACATTGTATGATATATATATATATATATAATATTTAATTAATATATGTATAATAATCTTATATTCATTATATAGGTGGTTTTAATATGTATTATGGAAGTCAACACTTAATGTAAGTTATTTTTGTCTCAATATTACATTTTTGAGATGCACATTAAGTTATTCACCTATATTCTATCATGAGGTTTATATACTGACTATTTTATCTATACCATGTCAAATTTATCTATCCTTTTCATATTTTATGTTCCATTTATCTTTATTACTTAATTTTTCTTATAAATAAAATTTTTTAATGTGGTAATGATTTTATCTTACAATCTCATCGTTTATCGGGATGGTTTAAGATTAAGTTTTTTTATACAATTATAAGATAAATATCTCATTAAAATCAATATTTTTCTTATTCATTATTTATTCATGATATTTTAATGTAATATTATCATTTCCCACTCTTTGTTAAATAATATAATTGATAATATGTTTTCATGAAAATCAAAATTTATTTATCACTTCGGATGAAAATTTATTTTCTTATAAAACCAAGAATTGTAAAATTGTTCCCCAAAATTCTTTATTATCATCCAATTTATTTAAAAAATAATTTTTCTCCCATGTTAGACTTTTTTAAATAATATTATGAAAGGAATATTTATTTAATATTATAATCAATTCCAATTTAGATTTTTCTGAAAATATTAAAGGAATCATTTTTATAATGTGTACGGATTGAAATAAACATCCCATCATCAAGATCATTTTTTATTATTAGATTTATATTTTTTTTAAATGTTATTTCAATAAAAAAATATTTTCAAATATTTTTATTTTTTATAAGATTTTTTCAAAGTATAAATGATAATTTTCTAAAAAAATGTTTCAAATAATTGATCAAAATCATTTTCTATCTAAGAGGACTTTAGTTGATTTTACATATGCCATATTACAGATATGATCAAAGGATACCATTATTGTTAATTATTTCAATGGTTTTTGTTTATTATGGGATGATGTTTATGAAACATGTTTCTGATGCTTAGGTTATATATGATTAAAATTATTAATAACACAACTTCTTTTTTTCCGTGGTTATGTCATAACAAATTGATGAAATGATTATAAAAACTATCTCTTTGATAGATGATAAGATATTATGAAATGTCTATGAAACCCATTTTATTTCATGGGTTGTGATATAATAAAAATTTTATGATCTTGTTTCATATATATGTATTATTCTTATTGTTTGATGGATGAGACTTTTATCTCCCTCAAATATATTGTGTAATTATTTATGTTATATGAGGTTAATGGGTTTATGGGTGGATATACCATGATTTAAAGAGGGTACAAGGATGGTAATCACAAGTATTAAGCAGGTATACTGGTAGTTATCCAAATCCAATAATGTTTTTAATGTCACGGTGGGTAGTATTTCCATTTTATTTTTTATGATTATGTGTATTCTACAAATCAATGTCCAAACCTGATATTATGCTCTCAGGGACCATGTGCTTTGATTACACTATTATTCATGTCTTATGAACTTCTAATAATTATTCATTATCTAACATTAGGATATATTTTATGATGGTTATGGAATTAAAATGTTTTTCTCAATTTATCATACCATTATATTCATGTTATACTAATGTATATCCATTTTTAACCATTACTAAGCATCTGACATCTCCATTTTCCATATTTACATACCCTATGTGATGAAGAAATATATTATATATGATATTTTAAGGAAGTATTATGTTTTAAATATGATAAAGGGATATGGTATAGTTTACTTATAGACAATTTTATTATGTTTCCATATTTCAAAACACACTATAATATTATAGTCTTAAATGTGTGTCTTTATAATATAATGAATAATAATAGAAAATGATTAATATCTATGTATGATAATCTTGGGCCTCTATATAAAATTCCTCAAGATTATAATTATTTTGTATCCCCCAATATGAATTCTATTACAAATATACTGACATATAGTGTCTCAAGATGGATGAATTTTTTTATAGGTGAACATAGAAGATCCCAAGTAGGATTCCATTACAATACAATGACCTAGGGAACTCTACGGTTTCCCTATAATTTCGAATACCCTGACCTAGTATGACATGGTTTTAAATAGAGATATTAATGGGTGTCACCCAAGATCACATACCAGGATTGTAATCCTTTGGTATATTAATGAATTGGTGGCTTTAGTCATTTAAACCCCCTCCCTCTTTTTTTATTAATTTCACATTTATATTATTGATTCATATATGATTTCTAAAGGTAAATCATTTTATTTTTGGTAGTGATCCTAATAAGATTCTAACTATGTCATTGATTCCCATAGGTACCTCCAAGATCCTAATAATAGGTTTATCCAGTGCATTAATATTATGACCTAATATCACCTTGCTCACAGGTATTTGAGAAATTCTGCTAATTGCTTTTATAAATTTTCCTTCTTCTATCATGAAATTTACACCCATTAAAACAATAACAACATTATTTTATTCTAAATTTAGAGTAATATAAAAGTAACCCTTTTTAAGGTCTAATAATACACCCTTCATTACTTAATCAAGACCCTGAATATGAGCAATGCCATCACATACTTGTAGTACGGTTCCAATACTGCAAGTGATTTTGATTTAGGGCACGTATGATTGAATATTATATTTTTTGAGATTCTAAGAGGTACTTCCTAATATTTAGGTTTTTAGATCATGAGAGATACTTGGATTCTCAGTACATAATGACTTCGAAAAGATAATAGTTTATAAGAAATTATATAATTCCAGGAGAAATAATTTGATTTCTAATACCGAATTCCAAGGTTGACCTCATTTGTTGTATAAGATATATCATGAAATCTTTGATTCATGGATTCCTATTGTATAGTTCCTTGTATGGGCTCATAAGAAAAAATGAAATATATAATCCATGAGAGAAACCTTAATTAATAATATGGAATGATATGGATGGACACATAAGGAAAATAAATATATAAACCATGATAGAATCATAGATTCTCATATATAATTCCATGGATTAAATAATAGTGAAAGTGAATTATATTTTCCTTGAGTGATACTTTGGTTCCCATATAGAAATGACATGCACATAGTGATATGTAAAAATAGATTATATACACCATGATTGATACTTGAATTCCAATATATGAATTCCTTGGATTTAATCACAGAACAAGTTAAAATATTTAATTGATGATTATCTTTATATAGAAACTCCATAGTTACAAATACCGGGTCACAATTTATTATATAAAAGTAATATTTTTTATCTATAAGATGTTTAAATTTAACATCGAATACATCATTATAAATATTGGAGGATAGAACAGGTGATCTTAGTGCTATGACATATGTCCCAATCAGGTTATGTTGCACATACAGTGATATTTCAAGTGTAGCTGCTATATGTATGATCAATTAATTTTATGGCCACAAGGATCGATATAGTCATAAATAGAATGAGGGGTGGTGTATCCTTATCATTTCCCTAGTAATATTATGTATAGATAACCATGATCATACCCCCAAATATTCACTATGGATTGAGTTTAATCTTGATATTTTTTTACATTATTTTATTCATGTTCTGTCTCATATAGGCTACGATTATTACATTATCATCCCCTTATGAAATCCATATTTTTTATAGCTTTTATCATTAATTCAATTTTATGTAATTTTTATTATTTATTTTTATTCTGATGATTAGCTCATATATATATAGTTCAATTTTTGGCTATTTGTGGGCATCATGTTTGGTGCCCTACTGTGTTTTTTACACACTTTGGTCAAGCCTCCATTGAACTTGGTTACCTGAGTAGATATTCACATGGTTTTAAGAATTGGTTGGGATGACGATCATGGATGATCAAGAATAATTTCCTAGATATGTATGTGTAGATATGGTGTGTAGTATGGCTCAGTGTATACAATATATCTTTGTAATTCTATTATTGTTTTATTTTTTACTCCTATAAATATGGTCATCACATTAGGATATCAATTTTTTATTAATGACATGGATGTTCATGGTTTTAAAAAATTACATTTATTACTATAGATTTATCTATATTTTCTTCTTCTGAAAAATGATTTTTAGTGTTATGGATGATATTAGATTATTTATGGTAGTTTAATTCTCAAATATGGGGGTATATTCTCTCTCCACACACACACTATAGTCCCTCTTTACTTAAAAATGTTCATAGGCCTTTAGAGGGGTATACATGAGTCCTTGTTGAAAACTAGATCGAATCACTATACAAGTGGCATCTGGTTTAAGACATTACACAACATATGATGAAATAGTATAATATTACATAAAAATATAGATGGATTGTCTAGGTCCTATATCTCCATGGGAAATTAAGGAAGGAAGAGGTCAACTAAACACCATGAAAAATATAAAACATCAAAAAAGATTAAGGAAATGAATAAATTTCAATCATGTGAAAATAGTTGAAGGAAAAATCCTATGAAATGATTGATTGGAATTGGACTATGTTAAAAACATGGAGATATATTTCTTCTAGATAATGAATTTATGTGAATGAATGATAAAAATACTCTCCATCAGATAAACTATAAATAAAAGGTTCATCTATGAATACTATAGGGGATGATATTTGTGGGAAACATTGAAGATCATTCACCATACTAGAAGTTTGGGTTCCATGTTTCCAAAGTCACTAAAATAATACGTACATTGGGTGATTATTTGTGTAATGGATGAAATATTATTCTAAAAAAATTTAATTTCTGTCCTTAGTAATTATATTTCATATACTATTGATTTTTTAGTAAACCAATTAAAACTATGATGAGAAATCCTTAGGAAAGTTCTCGAAGTATTTTTTTAATGGTATTTCACAATCCTATAATTTTTAAATTATCATGTATAACCTAGAATTAAACTTATTATTTTATTCATTTAAAGTAATTTTCAATGATTATATAGATTCCCAGTTATGATTAGTGTTACTCTAATATAATTTTGGTTTTATGTCAGTGACTGGAATGTAAAAGAACAACATTAATACTGAATATGATGGGAAATGCATCAATTTTCATTCTAAGAAATAGAATTTAATGGGAGACATAATGGAAAATAATGTCACTATAATCACAAAATCTATAAATCATGTGAGACATTAAAATTTCAAGAATATTGAACATCTTATTGTTGAGTCCTTCATGAGGAAACATCCACCATATATTAGTGGTATACGTGTCCACCTATTGTTGAAGAGCGGATCAAAACCACTAAAAATATATTTTACACACATGCATATTATAATCATGGAAAATCATTTTGATTTTTTTATCAATTAGAAGGTGAAGTGGACCACTGGTGGACTAAAATAAAATATATGAGGAAGTAAGATTAAATTTACTTCATGGAATAGAATCAGTTCAAGAAATAATTTTTCTATAAGTACATTCATAATATTATTCTTATGATTATAGATAAGGATTTAATTAAGATCAATCAAAAACAATTAATATATTAGTAACTTTGTGGAAAATATTACAGGCCTTGTGAGAAATGGTTCTAGAATTTTCACCCAATCAAAAAGTAAGGTTGATATATTTTTCATAAGGTTATAACATTGTCTCTGAATGGTGTTATCCATAGTAGACATTAGTATCTATGTAAAGATTGTGTGTTGCGCTATAAAGATGAAAATTTATATTGTAGTTATATATAAATGTTTTAATTTTAATAATAAATGGAAGATGATAATTAATGGAAAATAAAAAAATATAGTGAAAATAAGATGGTGATTACATTATGCTCAAAATATGGAAACAACATGCAGGAAATTGTCTTATAGAGACTCTAAAATTTTTTATGTGTAGTGAATAATTTCATCAAGAAATTGAATAACAATGTAATAGGAAGAGGTTAACCATTGATATTAATATATAAAAGGCTGCACAGAATTCACATAACACACATCAAGGTTTCATGTCCAAGGAAAATGGTAATTATTCAAATCAATCCCCAATTTTGAGGGATATCGATGATAAACAATGTCACAAACCTCTAATGACCAAATCCTATGTCAAATCACATATGGTCAATATCAGTAGTGTGTATTAAGATAATCTTGTTCTAGAATTAATATGTGTTAATGTAATGTGATTTTAAAAAATTACTAATGAAGTACTTTTATGATATTATGGAATAATAAAACATCAATGGATTGGTCCAATGTAGTTTTTCCTTATGGATTTTGAAAGCATATGATGAATGGTACTAGTAGTCATACAATTTGATTGAGGTGGTAAGGAGATATTTTTTTAAAACAAAATATTATGGTAAATAAAAAAATTAATATTTATATGATTTGTGGATAATAATAGAAGGTGATGTTCGATTGTGCAAAAATAAATGGGATAGTATTATGACCTTAAAACTAATTATTAATATTATGAAATGGTTGTTTATGAAAACATGGATTGAATTTATTGAGTTTTTGTTTTTGTGTATGAGAAAATAGATAATTTGGATTAATTCTTGTTTTCACCAAATTTTAATGGTAATTTAGGTTATTACCATGTTTCAATATACAACATGGTAAAATTAATCACGTGATTGGTGTGTGTAAAATAAGAGAAATTCCATACTATTTAGAGGAATAATGATAAGTTGGTTTTTTTAAATCTAGTGACCTTATTTTTCAAAAAAACTAGATTCTAATTTAATGGGTGGATTATAAGAATAAGATTTTGTGAAATTTTTTTTGTTGAACTTTGGATGTGGTTTTAGAGATTAATGTTTTACTTAAGCATATAAATATTAATATGTGTTGGATATCCTGTGCTCTCAGTTTCAATATGTTACCTAGAAGTTGAAAGAAAGAATTTTCATTTTATTATATATATTATGATCCACTTGTTCTTTAGGAATTACAATTTCAACGACATTTCATGGAGTTAGTGAAGATAAAAAAATTTATCAACGACAACCAATGGATGTGATTGTTATTAAATGTTTGAATGAAATAAATAAAGTATATCTTCTTGTGAAAATTATTTATCGTTAGGAAAATAATCTTCAAACAAAATTTTATTCCTTGTACCTTCATTTTAAGTGAATCAAATTTTCCCTTAGATCATCACAAATATATCACTTTGTGATAGTTATCGTTATAATGACCTTGTTCTCCATCATACCCTATGAGTACATGATATCTATTTGTCTCTTAAATAACCATGTTTTCACTAGAAAATAATTTTATCATATGTGTAAACATAGTTATGAGTTACATTGGGTAGCTTTTATGTTTACAAAATTATTTTTTTAATGATTATTTAGTTGTCAATTTTACAATGTGTGTTTCCCAATGCAAAATTCTCAAAGAACCACATTTATTTTTTGAATAGAAATTACTAAATGAAAGGAAACAATTTATTTTTATAAATTATTGATCATATATGAGAAATAATATTATAGGTTGTTACTTCCACCCAATGTCACTTAAGTTTATTATGTGTTCTATGTATCTGTTCGGAGAAAGAACATACTGGATCCTTCATATGTACCGAACACAAAGGTCGTACCACTGTATAATGATATTTTTTTGAAGAGAACCAGGTTGAAATTATAGATCATGGGGATAATGATATGACAGAAAAAACCACTCGAATTGTTACTTTTATTTGGATTGATATCTAATTTAATGAAGCTATGTGGGAACTGGAGGATATGGTAAGGCAGATATGCACTCATTTGTTTGTATTAGAATGATGCATTTTGATGGATAAATTCATCTTATGGGGGATAGAGTGTAACACCCCTATATTTTTTTTGATATTTTTATAATATTTTATTTATTTTATGTCTTTTTTGCATGAAACACATTATTATATTTAATTACATTAAACAATGTGTTTCTACGAAACATCATTTAATTATTCTACTTATTTAAACAATATAATTATACACTATCCATTAAATTTGGTGGGAATGAATTGAATTCACTAAAACAATATATATATATATATTAAATAAATGTTTTTTACATTTATCAAATATATTTTATATACATAATATAATAATAAGTCTTAATATATGCATAAAAATAAATATTTTTCAAAATGATATTATGTCACCTTTTAAAGGATTACCTATTATAAAACTAAAATTTTCCACCTTTAAAAAATATCTTTTAAAAAATAAAATTAAATTACGATTCTTGAATGTAAACATTATATTATCATTAAATTTTTTTTTTCAGAAATGATTTATTTTTTGAGAAATAAATAAAATACCTATTTTTAATGAAATATATAATTTAATTTATACTACTTACAGAGTAAATTTAATTTTTATATTAGTTTTAATTTTATTATTAGTTTAATTAAATTTTAAATATTATAATTATTTATTTATAAAGTATTTTATACATTAATTATTATAAAAACATTTTACGTTTTAAAAGGACATCTTACAAAAAAAAAATTTCATGACGTATTACCATATTTATATTCTACTAAATTATGATGATTTTCTGTATTGAATTTAAAACATTTAATTGAAAATTTTCATTCATATATTCTAAATTTATAGATTATTTCACTTAATTTTTTTTACAAAATGAATAATCACCTTCGTAAATTTGGTTACCATGATTAATGGTAAATTTGGTAATTTAGGGTTATAATAAAATGATTAGGAAAATAAAATGACCCTAACACATGTCCAATAATATTCAAATTAAATTTATATTGTATCTCCTAATGAACTAAATTAATTTTTCAATGGAGGACATTTCCATGAAAATAACATATATAATATTTAAATCAAAGTTTGTCAAAAAAAAATGTCACTATCATTGTCTTAAATATCCCTTATGTGTCCATATAAGGGAAAATTATGTTATGAACAAATGTAAATGTAAATATTATGTTAATAAACATATTTTCAGGATATAATTTTTTTCAATTTTTTGGGCTACACATAAGAGATTATGGTATTTATAAAATTTTAATTAATAAAAAATTTAATTATCTCACATTCTTGTTTTCAATATTAAATTATTTCAATTATAGGGTTACCGAAAAGATATATTAGAATACATATATATATAACTCTGAAATATTAAAGATTTAGTTTCATCATTGTATTTTATTTTTAAAATTTAATTAATAAATAAGTATATCAAGTTATTACTCAACAATGTTGGTGTAATCATATTTTTAAATGAAATATCAAAGGTTATTAAAATATTCAAATAAATAAATTTTTTTCAAATTAATATTATAGAATATTTTTATATAAAACCTTGACCTCTTACAGATATAATAATATATATTTTTAAAATTTAAATTTTTATCTTAATATTTCTAATAGTCCAAGAAATAAATTGTGTCAAAAAAATACTATTCATATTTTATAAAAATAATTTTTCTTAATTTCATTAAAAATCATTAATCATATTTGAAATATATATATTAATTATTATATGGTCTAAAAGTTTTAAAATTATTCATTTTTGGACCAACGAAAATCCCATAAGTTAACATTTTGACCATTAATATTAAGTAAATTTTTTCTGTAGTTTTAACAAAAATAAGTTAACAATGGGTTAATGAAATTAATTTGGTTAAAAATTATTCAAAAATGAGTCGAAAATATATTTGATGATAGTATTATATTGTTATATTATAATATATTTTAATTCATGTACATTTTGTTTCATATTTATAGATTATGAATTTATTATAACCTAATATTTTGAGAGTATCCAAAAGTACCTCCCACCCAAATGAAAATAGAAAACATCATCCCTCACTTATTTACATAATTTAGAGCATTAAGGTTCGATCAAACGCTACAAGTATCTCTTCTAAACTTCCCCATACACATTCTAGAGGTTATAGAATTGTTAAAAGACCAAACCTAGTGTCCTTAAGGGAGTATTTAAATGAAGTGCACTGAAGAAGATGTATTCACCTTTACCGACTCTTTCATGATTATTTCTTCTTCTACTTCAATGTTTTGTGTTTTCAAGAATATAAAATAATAATTAAAATATTAGGAATATTATGATATGTTATTTTGATTATGGTACAACCATATTTCTTCTTTTATCTACCCTACAAAAAACAAAAGCAATATGTGTGCGTACGAACAGATTACCATCTTCACGTTGTGGTGTAATATATATTTCATCACTATTTTTCCTAGATATGTATAATTATGGAAGTTATATATTTATATAATAATTATAAAATTATGTTAATTCTATTAGAAATTAATATACTATCCACTTCTTTACCATTTCACTAGTTATAAAATGATATTATTGCATGTGTGTAAGTACGGTCTATTGTATCCCCAATGCAATGGAATTAATTTTCCATGCACACCATTAAATAATAATAATATAAATGTATATAATTAAAAAAAATATCTTTTACCTTAAAAAAAATATTCTATATTATTATACTATATCATATTTACATGAATTGGGGATTATACAACGAAACATGCATATGAAAATGATCAAGTTAACCCATAAAAGAAGGGTAAAAATGGAATATTATTAAAAAACTAGTGTTAAGGTGATATAATAGGTTTATATTTGAAATTATAAAAAATAATTTGTTTTTAATAAATTATTATCATTTTTTAAAACATGGTACAAGAGTTAAAGATACATTTGTAGGTAATTAGACCTAAGGTACTCATATTTCTAGTGCCACATTTATTTTTGTGAGACTTTATCCAAATTCACTACCAATTTTTTTTAAAGTTTATATACTAACAATAAATGTAATAAAAGATCTTATTTCTTATCGTTATTGGCATTTAGATTTTAATTTGATGATATCTCTTTCATGTGGTTTATAGTTCAAAAGTTACCAAATCCTTATGGTAATTTTATCTCAGTTAGCCTTCATTGAGAAACATGTTATGTTATGCACGTAAAAACATTTATGAATTGTGTATAATTATATTTGACATGATTCATCCTGAATTTCATTATTTTAATGATATTAAATGTTTCATGTAATTTCATTCACTCTTCGGTAAAAAATATGTGTTCCTTAAAGAAAATGTTTTCTATAAAAATTTTAAACATGATTTAAAATATATTTTAATAATTTTTATGGAAATGGACTAAAACAAGGTTAAATATGGGTTTTCATAGAAAAAATTATAAAAATTAATAATTATTTTAAAAAAATTTAATAATGTTTTCTAATTTAAAAATTTTATTTCAAAATAGAATCATATTTTCCTCATGTATTATTTCATGTGATATCTCTATATTATTTTCCCTATAAGAAATCATTATTTCAGGATACGTATGATTTTCTAGGGATATTATTCGTGGATATTATCCTCATTTTTTTATGGTTGGTTTATGTTTATTTTAATGAAAACCATTTCATTTCTATGGATTTTTTAATAATGAAATGTTAATGAAACCAATTTCATTTTTTGGGTACAAAAATGATGAATGATCTGTGTTCTTGTGAACACATATGTTTGGTTTTTATAATTCTACATGTGGGAAAATTATCTCCCTCCAATGCATTGTCGATTTATTTATATCACATTAGATAGATATTAATGGAATGGGATGTCAAACCTGGTTCAGTAATACAGAACTAGAGTACGATTAATATTAGTTTAGTAATACATGACTAAAATCAGAGTTATCCCAGTTCAGTAATGCATGGATAGAAGTTAGAGTTAACTCCATTCTGTATAGTTATTTTTTCTACACTGATGTTATTGGAAATGAGCCTTGAAAAATATAGAAATGATATTCTATGCTTATGCATTTTCCAAAATTTCATATCTTAACTTATGCACTGATGAAATATATTCATTGACTATATATGACCATCTATGATTTATTCAATGGAATGATATCATGATAATTTATATAAAAGATATGATTTTAAAATGGTTTGATTATGTAAATTTACATTAAAATTATGTTATAATTGACATATCTATTGCTTATCCTTACTATGAATATGAAATCACTATTTTTATATATTTCTTTTCCCCAAGTTATATGTAATGATTTTTTGATGGAATAAAAAAGGGGAATATCGTTGTTAAAAACCTTGAAAATCATTCACCAAACTAGAATTTTTTTCCATACATCCAATGGCACTAAACAAATACAATCATTAATAATGTGTTTTTGTAATGTATGATATATTCTACAAAAAATGGAATTATTTATACATTATTTTAATATAGTAATTCGTCACCATCTCCACTCTAATTAATGTGGGTACTTCTACACTCTCATGAGAAATGGTTACATAATAATTCTACATCAATAATCTGGTTATTATGTCACCTGCAATTAATGGTTCCCTCATTATATTACACTGTGTGCTTAACTCCTGGTATGACATCAATTGTTCCACATGTGAGGATGTGATAACTAAATTGGTACAAGTGACAGAACATCATTCCTCTTTGGAATCCATCTTCTAAATATCAACTAATCTCATGAAGTGCTACTTCTACAATAATGGCCACATACTAAGATCTTTATGAAGAAGAATCTTATGATTAAGTAAAATTGAATGGATTTACATTTTCCATATACATACAACATCTCGGGGATAAACATCCATAGATTATCAACCCCTCACTTAGGTCCCATGTTTAGGACCCCTTGTGTGAATATATTTCAAAGGATCCTGTGGTCTGTATAAAAAAAATATCACTATCTTAATAGATAGTGTCACCATAAAATAAGATCATATACCATGGATTCAAACTATATTTATCTTGTATGGTACATCCTATAATAGTGTTATAGTTGATGATACCCAGAGGCTAAAGCTTCTCTTAGTGCATCATCACATCTCCCAGACCAACACCTGATGTATCATAATTCACTAAATAACCCATGTTAGGCATAAGGATATTTAGTAATGGAGCTGTCATCAACATTATTTTTAGTTCGACAAACACTTACTCACATTTTACAACAAAGAGATCATTATTACATTATTTGTTATCTCTTTCATAGGTGCTGGCAGTCAGAAGATGTATTGGATAATCAATCGGCAATATCATTTTAAACCCCAAAAGCTACTAATCATAAAAACATTATAGGAATGATTCAAAGGCATTACTCTTTCAACATTCTGTAGGTCTAAAAATATATTGTTCTAAAATAAATCATGACCATGTAAAATCACCATTATAATCTATATGTCACACTACGATATATTGGTGTAAGGAATGTCTTCTTGAAGCGTACTCTATACTATATCCAGGCGACAAGCATGATTCTCTTGTGTTAGTGATTATATGAGGTTATAATTAATAAAATATACATCTAATGTGTTATTCATATATTAATGATCTTGTTAATTTGGTCTATGGATACTTCCAATATGTTCATTAATCCGAATGGCATCATACAATACTCATATCATCCATACGTACTCTAAAATTTCATTATCGAAATTCCATCCTCTATAACACACTTTTGATGATATTATGATTGATAATCAATCCTGGAAAACCATTGGCTCCCTACATTTTAATTAAATGATCATTAATCATAGGTAATGGATATTAGTTGTTCACCATTACTAGTTTTATCTTTTGTTAATCAACACATAACCAAAAACTATCATCCACCTATTCTTTTACATTTTGTATTATTACCTTAATATCAATTTAAAGATGACCATTTTATTCTTAGAAACAAAAATAATGATGAACCCCTTTCTGAATTAATCATATTTATGAATCTGGTCCATTCTAATTCATTCAGCTAGTCTTTGATATCCTTTATCTCAGTTGGTTACATAAGATGAAACATTACTAAAATGTGATACATATTGTGAATGAGATCAATATAATCATAAATAGTTAATCCATTAGTGTCTTTTATAGGTCAATGATTCTTGAAAAAAAATCCATTCCCCATCATAAGTAAGTCCTTTGGTGATCTCAACAGTTAAATATTGCTGGACTTGGAAATCATGGAATATTCAACTATAAATATAAGCTCATATTCCTTGGATAAAAACTAAGTTAAAAAATTATACATTAATGGGAATTGTTTATTATACTATAGAGATGGTGTAGGAGAAATATCAACTAATTATCCCTCACTTCTAGTAGTAATTGTGAAACCTCCTCCATTGAAAATGTATTTCGGCTTACTTCCCATGTAGTTTCTTAAACTATCATAGGGAGGAATCTTCAATAAAACAACTAAAAAATTAAAAAAAATGGGTCATTAGGATAAGACGTAATAATTATTTGGGATCACATAAGTTTTTCTCAAATAGTTTAGGGGATCAAAATAAGGTTTTCATAGTACTCTTCCCATAACCCGAGGTATACCCCTCCTAGGACTGACCCTTATTTCATTCCATGCATGTTATTCAAGGTCATCATATATATACTGTGATAATAGAATTAATACTTCATATAATAAATTCCAAATATGATATCTCACAAAACCCTAGAAATTAATCTTTCTCATAGGGAGAAACTATCTTGAAAAGATATCACAAATAATGGAATTTAATTAATTAAAAAAAATTCAATAAAAACAATATAAATTTCGTCTGAACCTACGTTATTACTAATGATTCATGAAATCACCCAAAATAATATAAATCTAATATAAACTTTATTTTTATCCCTAAAGGTTAATTAAATCATCATTAATAGGAAAACAGAATCTCGCATTTATACAATCATAAAGGCCCACAATACAGTAATGTCTAGGCACTAAATTAGTTTCCCTAGAGAAGTCCCAATGTCAAGTCTCTTGACCATCCTGTCCAAAACAATGACATTTCAAGAAATACGTTAGTGATTCATGATTCTTGGATTCCATTTTATAACATCTAGACACGAACCATCATGTTCAACCAAGAATTCCACTTGAACTCATGTGAACCTCCTCATATAGAAGAGGATGTTGAAATGAATCGAGGGTCTCATTCCATCATTTGGGAGACTATACACTCATTACGGAATCATATGATCAGTAATCATAAAAAAAATGTAATAATGTGGAAATGTACTGATTAAAAACCTATAATACAAATAAATAAGTCCCAAATGTGTAATGTATTACTTTTGTAATATGATGTTGATAAATAAATTTCTAAATAGTTGTTCCATTGGTTTCCACCCCTATCCACTACAATCTCCATGCCCAGTAATCAACTTCCCATTGTAGGGCTCTTTACATTTAACAAATCCCCAAAAAATATATATGTGCATAAAAATTACTGAATAAGGTCAGAGTATAGGACTCTATAGGACACCTCCAATGTATCCTTAACATTATACACTAATATATATAAATTTATTGTAGAATAATAATAAATTCATAAAAAATTAGTACCATGAAATCAAAAACTAAGAAGTTATACACTAACCAAGCCACCACAAACCCCTAGTTGTGCCGACTTTAGCTTCATGATTGACATGTAATGTATGTTTATAAGTATAAATTCCATCTATAAGGTTGTTCTGGATACACTCAGAATCCACAAGGCATCAAGAGAAAAAAAAATCTAGAATCCACAAGGTATCATGCAATAATTAGAATCCACAAGGAATCCAGTATCTGTAACCTACCAGGAATTCATAGGGAAAAGGGTAACACACAAAATACACAAGGCATCATACATCAGCCATATACATAGAATAGAAGAGGCATCATTTAGATTCTGGTTTAGAATGTTATCAAGTTTTGTTGTCAGCATATCCAGACACCATGCGTTTACCCCACAAGTAGTAACCATTCAAGGATGATCACCTATCTAGTATACACATAACAATATTCCAAAAAATATATGAAAGGTCATTGAATAAAAATAATCAGCGCACAAATCATATTATATTTTGAATCATCCTATATGTGAAAATTTGAATCAAAACTCATCCTAAAATCTAGATATCACATCAATATTAGGGAATCAAGGCATTCCATATCATGGGACACACACACACTGACATGAACTCAAATGTCAAGCATGAATATAAAATATTTCAATGTATAAATAATATTATGAAAACATGTGTAACATGTCCAATTTTTTTTGATCATCCAACCAAAAAAAATTTTGATGTTAAAGGAAATGATAAGCCACCTTATTTGGTTTGCGAACAAAGTGGAAACCTCAATAATTAGGAGAAACTCTTTTCATACTTATTATTGTAACCATTTTCATGTCAATGCTTTAGGTTCATCAAGGGTACCAAGAATCAAAACTACTATTTTATCTCAAACTGAAAAAAATATCACATGTGAGGTTACTGTCTCTCTCAATGATAATTTCTGTATTATTGTTCAAGTTCAACCCATGCATTTTTAATATATCCTTCATAGAAGTTATCTATTTAATTTTTTAAACGTATCCCATAATAATTATCATATGATAATTTCTCATAATGTATCCTTTTATAATTATATTATGATAATTTATATGAAACTATAAATTTACAATTATCTTCTCATAATTTCTTATTGATTTTCTATTTATAATACTATTTTGATAATTATTCAATAATTATACTTTCATAAATATATTTATTGATTATTTCTTATAAATAATACTTTTATAATTATATACTAATAATATTAAAAAATAATACCTTTTTAATTATTTTTTTATAATTTCTCATTAATTAACCTTTTATAAATATATCACGATATTTTTTCATATTTTATCCTTTTATAATTATATTTTTATAATTTAGTAGAAATTATCCTATTATAATTATCTTTTGATAAATCCATGACATATTTAATTCCGAACATTTATTCTGAAAATTAACATTTTTTGTTCTAGAAAATATCTTTTTCTTGTTTTAATAACTATCCTTTGATAATCGTTAAATTATCATTGATAATTTTTAATAATTATCCTTTAAAACTATATCTAATATTGATTGTTAATATTATCAGTTATTCATTATATAATATTATAATAAAGATTTTGTAATTTAAATAATTATATTTTTATGGTCTCTAAATTATTACATTATAATTCTATACAAAAATCAATTGATAATTTATTTAACATTTAATTTTAATATTACAAAGATAATTATTGATTGTAAATTTAAAATAATTATCCCATGAACATTCAATGTGATTATCATTTTATAGTTATCTTTAGATAATTATATGAAATTATTTTTCCATAATTCTTATCAATATTTTTTATAATTTCATAACTGTAATATTATGATAAATTTTAAAATATTATCACATTATAATTCAGTCTAATCATATTTTGATAACCCATTACTTTTATATTATTAAATCATCGATGTCATTTATCTCTTGATAGTTTTTATATTGTCATTAAAATGATAGTTTTTGTAATTTATTTTTTATTCTATTTTTCATAATTATTAACAGTAATTAAAAGGTATTTAAATAAATAATTTTAAAGGAAGAGATCACCTTAAACCTTTATCGTCACTCTCCATGAGGAGCTATATATACCACCTGGTTATGGGTAAATGTGATCAAGGGAGTCTTCATAGTTTCTGTGTTGAGGAGATCATGGGTCACCTAGAGTCAACAATAAAAACCAAAACAACTTGTTTAGGTAGATCAGATATTGGAACCCAATCCATGTCCACCAAAAAACATAAAATTAAAACATCAAAATTAATTATAGATTAAACTGAAAAATAATTTTAGTCTCACTAAGTTCCCCCAATTAAGGTGATAGGGAATTAATATGATAAAAATGGGTTGAAATGCATGATTTTGGATCCATGAGGCATCATGAAATTGTGTACTACACATTGGATAAGAATACCAAATAAAATAATCAAATTTTCTTAATTAATTTAATAAATATGACAACATAATTAAAAATTAAAAATTATCATGCATACGATGTTACTAAACACCCTACACACCTAAATGTTATACCCTACACCTCATAAGTAATGGTGATCTCATATTTCCTATAGGATACACTATTTTATTGATGTTATATTATTTTAAAAAATAATTAATATAATAATTTTTTTAATAACATCTCTATACATACAGTCTGACCAAACATTCAACATGCATAGAATATATTCAATGGATATGTTAACATTCTTATACTGTATGTAACTATGGTCTCATATTTCTCATTTGAAAAACCATTTGAGATATATTGAATTATTTTTAGAAAAAAAGTTAGAAAAATATTAAATAACTTATCATCGCGTGAAAACTACCCAATCACTCGATGCTCAAAAAATATATACCCCACCTTTGGTAAATACTACATTTTAGATGTAATGGTGTTCTCGAATTCTACATACAATGTATTATTTTAAAGATATTCAATTATTTTTAAATAAATATTACATATGTTATATAATTTATTTTTAATTATTATTTCTTCTTCACTGAGGCTCTATGGGCTTCAAATTATCACAGTATGTCATCACATATCCCATTAAATATTTCATATTAAATTTTAAGTTTCTAACATAGCATTAAACATTACGAAAATCCCTTAAATCTTTTATTATGTGATTTATATGTAAACATTATATTTTCATAAAAGAATAAATATTAAAAATTATTTTTTAAAAATCATTAAAAAATTAGAATGTTACAATATAATTATTTACCTTTTCATCAATTCAAAAAATACCCTTTTTATGAGAATGTATGAATTACAAGATCCACAAAGCAATCAAATATATTTTTCATTTACACCAATCAAGATTGAGTATAAAATGTTAAAAATTGGTAAGTATGATATTGATAACATTAATATAATTATATATATGATTAATCTAAATTTTATTTTCAAGAAACTGAATATCAATGAAAAATTACATATGGAAATATTATGTAGTTAACAGTAGAAATAGTAATAATAATGAATTATAGTCAATAATGGGGTGTTAATATGTTATAAATAGAACATATATGATATGATGAATATGAATATGGTTATGTTATAAATTTTTATATTTTTAATAAACATTATACTTTTGGGTGAATCATGTCCATCAATGTCGAATCATGATGTAAGTGATTATCATAAAATTTCCACACCACTGACAAATATTCATTATTATACACCTATGTAATTTAATGTTCTATATAAACTACAGATTTTTTTTATTTAAGGTCAATACCTATTTATTTATGATTATTAATATATCAATTTATTTTTATAAATCCCAGAGTTTTTAATTTATAAGTTACAAAAGAGGTAAAAATATATTTTATAATATATTTTATTTTAAAAGTGATTCTAATTTCATTGATAAAATCTTGTAATCCATCCTCCATAATCTCCATATATTTTTTTATCCTCTGCATATTTTATTATTTTCCATTTTATTCGCCTAGATTTTATTTTGTTTGTTTCAGATTAATTAGGAAATGAAATCAAAAATTGATAATATCATCTTATTTTTATTATTTATGGTATAATTTTTGAGAGTGTCAATATTTTTCAAATGAATTTCAAAACAAATCCTTTTTATTTACACGAATTATTTATTTTCAAAATTTTATGTTTTTCTTGATTTTTAAATAGTTTTCATGGAATATTTCTAATTTTTCCTAAAAGATACATTTTTAACATTCTTAACAAAGTCAAAAGAATTTTTAATTTTTAACATATACTGTGTCATTTTAAATCCCTACCACCATTGACACTTTAAAATATTTTTCTTATTTTTCATGTTTTAATAAGTATTAAAAATAAAACTAATTAATGACTAATTATTAAAATATTACCCTTCCATTTAAATTTTTTCCTCCAAAAGGCGTGACATTATTTAAAACCTATATTTCTAATGAATTTATGGACATTTTTTATCTCATTTAATTTTTTTGGTTTTTAATTTAAGTTAAAACAATAATTTTAATGGGATAATCATTCTGTAGACATTAATTTTATATAAAATATCCATAGGATTTTTTCTATTAATATGATTATTACCTAAAGCGTTTTCCATTTTAACATATAGTGTATTGCATGGAATATTATTTGATTGTCTAAAGAAATATTAAAATTACGTATTTGTCCTAGAATAAATACATGTGTTGATAAGGAATATTATTGACCATTTAAATAGATCATTCAATATATGAGTAATGAATTAGATAATATGTGATGGGTGAGGACAAGTTATAAATAACCATTTTATTCATTGACATGTCTCATGAGGAAACCTATTTAACTAAACATATTAAATGGGTTTTCAGAATATATTTACACAATTAATAAAGTGTATGCAAAATTACAGATTAATATATCATGATGTATGAGATCATGAAGTTCAACATTTTTCATTTCATTAAATTAGAATTCAGTTATTTTTATCCACGATATTAATGAAATTGTATTTTCCATGGATTCATTTCATGCTCAGTTTATTGATTAAATATAATGGGTTTTCATATTTCTACCATTCTATATTACTTATAACTTATTTTATAATTACCTATTATCCATTAAGTTACCCGTACTAATACATTTATGTCCCAGTTATTTAAATCTATCCCTAGGATATGATGAAGAAAATAACTGAATGAGTTATAAGAATGAATAAAATTTTAGTTTTTGATGTTTTGTATTTTATCATCAATGAAAAAAAAGTTAAGAATATGTGTATTTGGTTCTTCATGATAAACAAATTTATTGATCCTTGGTGATATGATCGGTTCTATTTCCTGACAATTTAATAATGTATACATGGACTCTGGGATAATAGAGACGGGGTTGTTACAAATGATCATATAAACATAAAATGTGAATAAGTGTATGATAACAATAGATTGAAAAATGAACACTATACACTTTATTTAATAGATCGTAATATTTTTTCATAGAATAAATAATATAAGTTCATAATACATGAGTCAAAAAATTATGCAATGTTCATGGCCTATTAAAGCATAAAATTTTCATAAGAATTGATTTTTTGGAATAGACATAAGTGTGGAATCAATTTTTTCAGTCAAGGATCCCTTTTAATTCTATCATAAGGTATTTTTTACACTCCCTATCCCATAATATCCTTTTTCAAGGTACAATCCAAAGAATATCATTGGAAAAATATTTTACTTAACTAGGTTTAGTTTCCATTCTATTTGATATTATCATTTGAGTGGTCCCACATTACCTGATGCATCTGAGGGATATAATATTTTTCACCCGCATGTAATATAATAAAATTTTTAAAAATGAATTCCATCGAAATATGAAAAATATTATTGTTCTAGAACCTATTTAAATGGCATGTAATTGATAAAAATGACTATAGCAAGAAATTATAACCTATAAAAATTAAATAGGGAAAATAAAGGTTTCATCAGAACTTAATTAACCCATGGGAAGGAAATATGTTTCGTTAAATGATCATTAAATCCAAATAATATTCCCTCCAATAATTAATGTGTATGGAATTATTAGATCATATACCTAGTAAATATTTATAAACATAAAAACATGATAATATAGGTAAATAACTCCATTAAAATTCATTACATTATTCATTGAGGGGATAAGGATTTTTATATTAAAATAAATTGTATAAAATAAAAAAACATCTTATGGGAAAAAATTATTAAAAAGTTTCTTGGAAATGATTAAATGAATCATTAAAGAATTTATTTCTCAGGATGTTTGGAAATTAGGTTAATTTTATGTATGCTAAAATAATTATTCATTTTACAAGCTTAGTAAGAATTCACAATTACCACTTTCATGAAATGAGGAGAAGATTAAATTTAAAAAAAATTAAAATTATATAATTTGTAAATAAGATATTATTAAATCAATGGAAAATATATAAAAAACACATTAAATTTTTTTTAAAAGCTATGGGTTTGGGGAAAAAGGATTTTCAACTAAAAGGATAATTACTGTCAATTTTCCTTAAATCATTTTTGTAGTCTATTGAGTTCATTAATAGACAATCATAAAAGAAAAAATGGAATATCCATAAATAAAAACTATAGAATAAAATTACTGAGATTATTAAGGGAATTTTCAAAACATTTGATCAATATAAGCATAATCATAAACAATCATAATAAACAGTCATATTATATCATAAATTCTTTATCAAAAGTTTAACTATATTCGAAAGAAATATATCCCCTGCAAAACAAATTTAAGTCTAATATAATTATATACCATAATAATTTAAATACATATAATATAATGTATGATCTTTTAATAACATTATATCTTCATCTTACTTATAATTTCAAAAAAAATAATCTTTCTAGGGCATTACATCATACATTTTATATTAAAATTTTAGTTATGTGGTTCTCGTACATATACATTGATCATTATTCCTTCATCTCTATAATTTATTCTGGATATAAATATCTAATATATTCAATATATCTATGTTTATATTTATCCTTAAAATTATAGACAGAATGTTTACATACACCTTTCTTGGAGATAGTAGGTCATATGTACACATGAACATTATTTATATTTTTTTATGGATGGAAGGAAAAAATAAAAATATTAATAAAATACATAAATACATTATTAAAGTATATATGTCATATTTATTTATTAATTCAATAATAAATGTAATTTGGAAAAAAAATATACCATATCGCCTTGTGGAGATGGTAGTCCACACTAATACATGAGTGACATCATCATTTTTCAATGGATTGGAATGTAAGAAAATAGATTTTATATTATAACTACCAATTAATAATAATTTTATAAATATATTTTATAAAAATTTAATTATATATAAAAACCATTCTTGAAATACGGTGATTGGAAATGAATGGTATCGCTATATGGAAGCGATAGTACACACACGTGCACACCAGATAATTTCTCTCCCAGATTGATTGAAATGTGGGCAGGTAATAGAGGATAAATAATTATAATAAAAGTTTAGTTTAATTTGGATATTGAATTCATGATTTTATATTGAATAAAATAAATTTAGCGAAGGTGGAATATCAAATAAATTGAAAGAGGTTAGGTGGGATAATTATCGCTTCTCTGGAATGTGTCCATTAGATACATTGTTATGGACCCATAAAAAGAAATTTTAAGGATAAAAAACCTCTATGTAATGGATTAGGAATTTTTCCATATAATTGGGTAGTTTTGGTCTTGATCTATGGCTCAAATTATAATAGGGTACACTCTTCGAATTTCCAAAATTATAAATATTTAATAAATTTACAATAAAGCCAAATGCTTCCAAATAGCCAAGAATTCTCATATTGGGATATAATTTCATCGAAATATAGACAATATAAATGATTTAAAAAAGTATAATTTCAAAAATCTCCATTATATATTGGTTTAAACCCAAATAAACCTATTTTAACATTAACCATTGTGAATTTCCATTACAGTTCATAGTAGTCATTTTGTCCAAAAATGAAATTGGCCACATTAAAAAAATAGAAATACATATTTTAAATATGGATTCCATTTTATCAGATTAAATTTACATAAGTGGAATAATTTTATTTAAATTAACCCAAAAAAACAAGATAAAAATATGTTTCCCAGAAAAAAATGCTTTCTTTCTATACAAGTTTTTATACCAAATTCCAATATAAAATTTACACTCTATCCTTAATTGATTTATTAATAATAAAATAGAATAATATTAATTTTAAATCTTTTTGAAAAAAAATTAATCATTGTAAATTCAGGTAAAAAATAAAAGTTTTTAATAAAAAACCATATTTCTCAATTTTAATTTATAATACACCCATTTCATATAAATTAAATCATTTCTCTCTAAGATAATTTTGACATGATCTTTTTAAAAATGATCTTTATTTTTTAAAATAAATTTTCGGAAATTCTATATACTTAATTATATTATTATTTTCAAAAAAAACATATTTTGAGGGCAAAATTATGTTTGAAACATATAAAGGAATTGCAGAAAATTGAGTATTATATATCAACATATTATCATTACCATCATAAATAACATCCAAATTTTTATTATTCAACTTTACTTTTTTATTTTAATGGATTGGTTATAATGGTATAGAATATTATTTTTTTATTTTTTATTAGGTTTATGTGTATCACAAGCTAAGGAATAAATTAAATCATTGGGTGGATCAATATGACATAATATCTCAAGGTGGTACATTATACCACCTTAAAATTAATTTTACCCACACAATTCAGTCATTGTCATACAAAAAATGAGGCTACCTTTGACTCATCATACCCTTTGGTTCCTCTATAGCTTTTTTAATTTATTATTCCTCCGTAGAACATTATCATGGTGAGTAATCTTGTTTTGTAACACTATATCTCTTTGATCCAAGATATTAATAAGGTTTTTATAATATTAAATATAACGATTAAAAGGTAAAACTATTATTTTATTGTATGTTATTAATTTGGAATCAACATCTTTTAGATAGATACATGGGCCCATCATAAACATGACAGAGGATTTTTTGAAGCGCTAAGTTATAAGATATTATCTCTAATCTATAATGAATCTTGAAGGCACCAGTGTACCGAGGGTATATATTTCCATACTTCCTGAATATCATAATATTATTCCATTTATATATTTATAGGAATACCATTAGACCAACTTCAATTCAATATTTCATAAACAATTCATTCCATTACTTTTCTAGTTGCTTTGAGATTACTTGATGTTATGTTAAATGGTTATGACATTATTATCCATTTATCTAGATAGTATATATCCCAATTACAAACTTTATATATCTTTATTCTTGTTCATTGAACATCTACTTTTCATTCCATATATGGATTAATTAATATACACCTCACTTCTCGATTGAAAGTCATTGTTGTAAAATGATTACTATATGAAGGTGACAATCCCAACCACTTTTGAAATCTAACAAATAATGTCTCAGTATATCCTCTGTGGTCTTAATGGTTCTATCAAATTGAACATATGTCAATTGATGATAGGTAGTTATAAAATGAAATTCTTAATCAGGATCATGCTAAATCATTTTCCAGATCATTGATGTAATCCTCAAATCCCAATCAAATATAATATATTGTTGTACTATGTTCATCCTTAAAACATACATAATATTTATTCTACATTGTTTATAATGAGATGAATATTATCTGATATCAATGATATGTGATGAAATCATAACATGATCAACTAAAACCCAAATATCATTATGGACTCTAACCCTTTTGGGGAGTTTGATGAAAAAATCCACTGTGTTGTTTTCCAAATTCCATCATATTTTGGATAATGGTTGTGACATACTATAGAACATGGAATCATATCCTTAAATTAAATGCATACCAAGCACTAATATACATACTTTTTTTATATCACTCATTATTTCATCCAATAATAAATACTCTTTATGTTCTCTATATATCTTGCATAATTATAGGGTGTATATACAAATGATGAACTCTGACTTTTACCCATTATATAATTCATAAAATCTTATATGCACTATTTTCATAAACTGTTCTTAATCATTATTATTCCATCACAATAATGATTTTACCTGTGAAAAATTTTCTCCTTCTTTTAAAGATCATCATCGATCCTCTATGCCTTTAAAATCATAAAATTATTAAATATTTGATAATTAATTTGATAAAAAATAACATTTCTACCCTATAATCATGCTTTTAATGTTTATTATTTTCAAATAAAAAATATTTGATCTTTTTATCATCAAGTATATTTTCTGTCATGATCCATTCAAATTAGAGAATATACCACCTGGTTTACATTCCCAGTGCCGTAATATTTTGATAATTCTTAATTCATAAGAAACTCCAACTATATTATTTGGTGTATATTCAACTCTATTTTATTGAATGTATGAATTGAACATCTATAGGCATTATATTTGTAAAACATATCTTCAAGAAGATAAATACTCCATATCATTTTTGTAAAAAATACATTACATACCTAAAAATAATTTTTTGGGCAACATCTCTCATGAACTGTCGGTTTTGGTCCATAATAATGTATGAACATATCACTCTGGATGATAAAATATATTAGTCACTTATTATATGCATCAATATATATCAAAAACACATCTCTAATCTATGTTAGATTAAGTAAATGTGTGATAACTAAGCTTCTATTTAGTTTAATTAATCTTTCTTCACCTACATCATCACATAAGAGCATTTATTACATCCATGGTTAAATGATGATTGGAATAGAAAACTATGATAACTTACATATAATAATTTTTGAATATATATCCAAAACAATAAGACTAAGAGTCATAGTCATTTTTTTGGTTAGGGCCCAAATTTAATTATATATATCATTGATGGACTAATTAATAGGCCCTCTCTTGAGATAATATGAACCAAAAATGTATATTTTCTGTTTCCTGAATTAACACATTGTAATTTTTTCAAAAAATAACTATTTTATTAATTTACTCAATTAAATTATCATGTTATTTGAATTATATTTCCTAATTTTTGAATATATATAAGAACATCATCTGTAATGACTACTATAAACAAATTAAGGTAATATCTAGATACCATATTTATTAAATCAATGAAGACAGTATGAGAATTATAATGATGAAATTTTATCACAATAAATTAATAGTGTCTATACATATTACAGTGGTTTTTTGTAGGTATGTCTTCACTTTTCCTCTAAATTTACAATATCTAGATCATAGATCAATCATAGAGAAATATTGAGCTCTTAGTTATTGATTAATAAAATCATCAATAGAGGGAAAATGGTTCTTGGTTGTGGTCATGTTACGTTCCCGGTAATCAATACAGAGCCAAATTGATCCTTAATTATTATCAAAAGAACAATCAGTTCATCCCAAGGTTATACCCTTGGATGATTGAATCTTTTATCATTCTTCTCCTGGAGTTGCTTTATTAATTCCTACAAGACAAGTGGGGTCATTCTAGATAGTGTCTTTGAAATAGTTCTATCACTAGTAAAAAGATGTATTAAAAACACTTCTATAAAATTTGGATATAGACTTGGAAATTATTTTTCAAATAAATCAATAGACACTCATACTATATGAATATCTTCAATATTGATTTTATCCCCTTCCATTAGGGATATACATCCCTTTTCAAATGAAATCTTAACACATAAAATATATGAAATTTCCATTAGAATTTTATATTTTACATCATCATAAAATATAATAATAGTTTGGTTAAAAATATTAATCATTAAAAACTATAGAAAAAAATTAATTTATTATTTATGTAAATAAATATACTTTGTGCCTAAAAAACAAAAATTTCAACATGACTGAAAATTGTGTTATTGAAAGAAAACACATTCCCAATAAATTTAATATGAAATGAGTCATATACTAGAAATGTGGTCATAATATCATTATGGCCATTCACTACTAATTCAACATCTTATAATTCTGGTGGTATTGTGTTACCCTTAAAAATGATTAATTTTAAAATAGAATGTAGATCATGAATTAAATTAGAGATTAGATGTTCTAGAGTTGACTATAAGTGTTTTTTTCACATAGTTTAAATACCCTACATCAACAAAAGTGATCATGTGATATTTACCATTATTTCCAAACTTAAGTGTTTACTAACATCAATCACCATCATTAACCACCATATTTGATCACTAGTTACCACAATTTCCATACTCCATCCATTTGATGCACAAAAGTTTGTGTGGTGCATTAGTTGGTATTTTTTCTCAATATTTATCTAAAATTTTCTTCTCATAAATTCATTATTGGATTTCACAATGACCTTCCTTTTAACACATAAAACATTTTCAAGTGTCCTTACAAAAATTTCCTCAATGTTTCATTCAATAATTATAGAATAAATGAAATATAATCTTCTTATCTCATATATCGTTATTATTGAAGCTTTCTATGAATTAATATATTCTTTTCTTATAAACCATTGATATCTATTGCTTATTTCAATCTCCATATCTACCTTCATATCAAGTAGAATGATTTTTTTGTATCTACTATAGTACCTTGTATATAATTACCTGCATAAAAATAGTTATAATGAAAAAATAATTGATTAATCTTACATTTAGGTAAGATTATTATACATATAGTATATATCTAAAGTCTTATAAATGATTCCATATATTTAATAATGCCTTAAAATTCTGTCCAATTAAGATCAACTAATTCATTATCTATTTTTTATGAGTAATATGTGTTGTAATGTACTAATCGTTAATTCACATAGATCGGTCCCCATGCTGGTGTGTCACATGGCCTCAAGAAAGCCTCCTAGAATTCTATAGGATGACAACTAGTAGTGATGTAATATAGTTGTACTATGGGGAGATTATATACTCATATCATATTGGCATAGATGTTAAAAAAAATAAGTGACAAACCATGTAAGAATATACCAGAATAGACACAATATCCTAATAATTGTAACCCACCGTAGCAAAAACATGAAATAAAATAATTGCAAAATTGAAACAAATATTATAAATTTCTAAATCATACAAATCCATGTATCGTTAAAAATATCTAAATTTCATTACATGGTTTATATACATGATGATTTCATTTCATTATTATATAATATATATGAACATGATTATAAAACACGCTATACAAATATAAAAAAGTCATCTACACTATCATCTTGATGATATAATCAGTCCTCTTCTCCCATGATCAAAACTATAAGTAACAAGAGTCAAGAATCTGTGGTTGGTTGATTTCCCTTATCCACTAGGGATAACAAGTAATATACAAGGGTACCAAATGTGGCCCGAGTAGGGTGTGTTAAAAAAACCCCATTAGGCCACCCCAAATAGATTCTACAACAAATCCATGTTACTATTCATGGAAACACCAGGGGTAGATATAACTAAATTATAATTAATTCTAGAAATAAATAAACAACATTCATATCAGGTTCCTACAAGGTACATGGAAGACTATACATGCTTTAACATAGTCTAGAATGTGTATTTCTGATAATCATATATATATATATATAGTAATAATATATATATTGTATAGTGATATACTATATCCACATAAATAGATAATATACATGATGAAATATGTAGTCACATAACTCGATTATAGGTTCTGGATCAACTGGGGCATAAAATATGCCTCCATAATCCAACATAAACTTGTTGTAGGACCCAATAGGGTGTGTGTTTCATTAATATCATAATGAATGTGAGAAATCACGCACAACACTTAAGATAGGTGGGGTGAGACGTCATTCCCAACCCCATAAACTAAGGACCATGTAACATCATTCTCATCTCATAGTTAATAGTATAATCAAGAGGTATATCAAGATCAACACCTGATGTAAATGAGATTCAAACATACATATCAACCAGTCCATCTACCATTGGTTCACAACCAATCTCAATTGTGTAATCATAAGAATAATAATATCATGTGGAATGATAACTTTATAATGATTTTCCCCAATCCCAATTATTTAATGTGATATTATAATTAATACATGAAAAATAATTAGAATGAATCAATTATCATGGCATTTACAACATATGACTTTTATTCAAATAGACCATTAAATTAATTAAATTGAAGAAATCCATCTTGAAGAATGTCATTCAATATTATCATTCCTTTCAAAATAATCAAGGCATTACAATTCCATTTACATCAATCCATTCAAGCCATTTTATAAATGTAATAATTAAATTAAAAATCCCAAGTTAAACCAAACACATGGAAGTGTCTTATATCAATTACATAAATAAATACTTGGGGATAATTACATTTAAACACCACGTCAAACACTTAGAAGGTGTTAGTTAATTTAGAAATTAATTATAAAGTGGCATTCAAATCATCAAGCATGATGGGTAGCTATAAATGATATTCAATTCCTCCAAACATGTAACAATTCTCCTCAATATCATATTAAAATATAAAAAAATGTTTATAATCAAATAAATTATTTATAGGAAATGCCTGAAGAATGTCGACATGAGGCATAATGGAGAGGATATGAAAGTAATATAAATTTTAGGGAAAACAAAAAGATCACCAGTCTTAATGTTTTATAAAACACATTACCCAATATTGGATTCGTATTATATGTACTTTAGAATAAATATGAAGGATACAACATTAACATAAAAATATGTAGAAATATATCACACCAAAATAGCACAAATGATATAATAAGAGACTAAAACCAAAATAAATTTGATATGTGATCATACTAATGTAGTTATAATGTGACTAATTATGTTTTATATTCAGTTATGATGAGAAAATCGAGGTAATGTATGATTAAGGAAGTTGGAGATCTATCACAATTGAAGGTAGAGGTGTTTATCTACTAGAAACTATACGAGAAGATAGATAACAATAGTTAAAAAATAATAAATGGAAAAAATATTAATTCAAACTACAAAAATGATACGTGGTTTGGTCATATAGTTTGGCCGCACAGTTTTCCAAGTCCATTCAAAATTCTTAATGACATCACTATTTAAGGAGGGACCTCACACAATTAAAGATCATAGTTTCCCAAACCATGTGAAAACAATATGAAGTTCCTCTATCAAGTTTTTTGTAGTTTTTCACATCTATGGTCCTAGGGTCACATGGTTATAGGAAACCCATGTAGTCCCCTGATTCCCCAAAGTTTCCTTGTGTGGTCACCCTACACGATAAGTAAAACTTGTTTAATAACCACGCAAAATACCCTATTTTCAAAATTCTCATAGCTCCGGGCCCCAAAAAAGCCCAGGACAGTCTTAAAAATTTCCATATCCCATATTGAACATCTACATAGATCTGGACAAGGGGTTAAATTAAAAAACAAATTAGTCAAACCTTAAAGGAAATAAAGATCTTTACAAACTCCCCTCTTTAATGAAACTACTCCATGAGATTGCCTTCTGAGGGTAATTAGGTATCATAAGGGAAATTGTTTAGCTAAAGGGCTCATTTATCACCTTCCCTCTCCTTTCTCTCAACATGTACTTATTCATTTGACCATAGAACCCATACCAAATTAATTGACCTACCTCAGAGTATCTTCATGCTCTAATCCACGATACATACCAAATACTCCTCGATGGAAGCATCCATGTATAACTCAAAATCATCAAAATAAAATAAAAGAAAATTTCTAGAAAATATGGAAAAATATAATCCACGTGATAGAAAAGGCACAAGGACAATTATCTCTGAGGAATTGTTATTTGTTAAACCACTGGTATGGGTTACTTCCCATTCTCAAATAGTCCAATGAATCACGGAAAAATCATGTCTTTCATCAGAATACATTGATGATAGATCTCAGAGAGAATCATAAAAAACCATGTCTCTGAACTTAAACTCATGATGTCATTGGCATCTATTTAAATATGACTTTTTTAGGAACCAAACTGTCAACATTTGATTTCTTATCAACTTGACATACTTTTTTTATCATCGATGACATGTAATCTGAGAAAATATTCATCCCCTGACTCTAACTAGAACTGATAGGAATGGAAATATATTCCATATAAGCTTCATAAAGATCCATCTCGATGGTATCTTATAAGATGTTACTATAATAAAAATCAATAAGGGGTATATGTTTCTCCAAATAACCCCCAAATTCACAGACACAAGAAAATATAATTTCCTCTAACATGTAAGTCATATTATCCTTTCGTCTATATTTTTATAGTTTTAGGTCATTCCCCAAAGAACCTATTTAACAAATGCCTTATGAAACCCCTAAAATAACCATGATGTAAAGATAACAAATCTGCCCGATACAATATATTATGGAGCTCCATGATGATACAGAACCTTCCCAATGTATATCCACCCAAAATATTCTAATAGAAAAGTCTCCTAAACATGTAAAATTTATGAAACCGTTATCAAACAATAAATTATTACCCACACAGTATTGTCTCCACATGATGATCTAGGTAAACTAGACACAAAATCCAAATAAACATCATCCAATTTCTACTTAATAATGGGAAACAACTAAAAATTCAAACTGGATACTGATGTTCCTCGTTTTTCTAATGATTGGTGGAACATCGTGAAAAAATACAAGAAATCTCACATTTCATATTTGGACACAAATACTATATATGTAAGTCTTGATACACCTTGGTGACACAATGATGTACTACCCAATATTAGGAATGATGTTTCCACACCATCTCCTCTCTGATGTATACAGGGAACCAAACACACCCATAAATGAGTAAATAATACACCTCATCTATGGTCCAACTAGAATATTAATATTTATCTAGGATACATTAATCCTTCAGGATTAAATATTTTACTAATTCTCACCCATTTCTGAAGGGTACACATCTCTTAAAAATTATAGAGGAAATTCATCATGTGATCCACATAAATCTCAAAATGCATGTTTTAAAATAAGGACAATAGCTACCACATGCCATTGGACTTATGAACTACCTATATCATACTATTATAGCCCAGAGCATCAGCCATATCATTACCTTTTTAGGTATATAAGAATGCTCAAAATCAAATTATTGGAGGTATTGAACCTATATATGTTTCTAATGATTCATTTCACACTCTTGAAAGATATACTTGAGGAATTTTATTTCTATAAATACCACCAATTCTATCCAAGTATAACATTTCATTAAAATGTTCAAAGAATGAAAAAAAATCTAGTTCTAGGTTTTGTATTAATTATTTATGCACTTGAGGCTTCAAATGATCAGACCCGTATGTGAAAACTCACTTGTCTTTCATCTGAGTAGATCCCCATCCAATACCAATCATGTTAAATTAAATAGTGTATTTTCTTCCTTGAACTAGAATATATATGGTAAATAATGATATCATTCTTCCCTTTATGTCCTGAAATACTACTTCACATGCTTCTGACAATATGAATTACACACCATTTTTAGTCAATCATATACGTGGAACATCTAGGCCTAAGAAATCAAATTATAAACTTTTATAATACAAGGTTATTCACAAGAAACTCTACATATCAAGGACAATCATTTTTTTCACCATGGACGATACAACTATCACTTTCTCTATGTCTACAAAAGCATATATCCCATATAAGATTTGACCCTATATTTATACATTGTCGATCCATAAGAGGAAGTTTTAAGCCTAACATAATGATGATTCTCTATATGTGTATTATTTATGAACTCATGTGGATTGGCATGGTTGTGTTTATATAATGGATACACTATGATGTCATCCAAAAATTCTACCAGGAATGAATCTAGATTAGGCAGAAAACTATGATTCCATTGAAAAATGAAAAATGTAGGTGTGTTTGTGAAACCGAATTGCATAACCATGTCCCCATAAAGACCATAACTCCTTCTAAATGACGTGAGAGAGAATATTTAATTTCTCAAACATACGAGATGATATCCCAAAATAAAATAATTCATTGAATACAACCTCAATCCTCGAGGCTGGTCAAAGAGTTTATCTGTCTAAGGCATTGGATACCAATTCTTAACTGTGAGCTGGTTCACCCATCGGTAATCTAAAAAAATCCTATGGGCGCTTTCGTTCTTCCTTGAAATAGGTACTAGTGAACCCTTAAGAGATATTTTGGTCATATAAATCCTTTAGCCCTTAGATCCTCAAAATGTTTCTTGAGCTCCAGAAGCTCCATAAGATTCATTCAAGAAGGAGTAATGGTCACTAGTTCTTATCCAATCACTATTTCAATACTAAATTCAACCTCCCTAAATTGAGGTAAACCTCTTGGAACAATGAATCGACTCCTATATTAAGTATCAGGATAGGTTCAATATGTTTAATGATCAGAGGGATCTCTAGTGGATCATGGTCCTCCACCTTTGATGTGTGGTCATCTCTGCCTTATGGGTACAAGACTCATTCCTTATGGTATTATGATCCTAAAATTCCAAATTCACACCTCATAAGAAATATTAATAGTTGAAAATAACATATAATTAATAAATATGGGCCCAGGAATTCCTATATAAAATATCATAAATCTCTTATTACATTCTATTCCTTGTCGAGGTGACTTGAAAATACCATAATAGGTCATAAGATCACCAGAGGCACCCTCAAATACCAGCTACTAATGTCAGGGTCCAATCTTACTCTCGTATCACAAAAAATGGGTTCTATTAGACAAAATATTTAATACATGGTATATTACAAAACAATATTTTCATTACAATTGGAATCCCATTTAGTGGTATCCATTTCAATTTAATAATTTCAGTTCATCAGGTAATTTATTCTAATATAAACATATAAATAACTCCAGATAATGAAATATTAGGTGTTGAACCCACAATATAGTAATATTGTATAATTAAGGTTTCATCACCAACCAATATGTCGAAATAATGTTTTGATTAATGAAGTAACTCTAACTAGTATAATAATATTCTTCCTGTGATAAATGTTAGATCACTACTATATAAACAATCATGACACAAACTATAGGAAGTAAGAAAAATCATCCTGAAAATAAGATTCACATGAAAAATGCATGGTAGATTAGTCCCATTGTGCTGAAAATGATGTATGAAATTCAGCACCCTCATTTCATCGGGGCTAGGTTAAAGATTCACATTGGAAAACACCATGAATAATAACATCATTAGACATATTGACAACTTAATAGTGAAGTCGTATCAACTTAAATGTCTATAGTAAAAAACAACCACATGAAATCCATGGTAATTTATATTTCCCCAATACTTGAGTTAGCTACACCCCGACACAAGCTCATTACAAAATTCCCTTACCTCAAAGTCTAATTTCTATTACCCAAATTAAAAGACAAAAGGAAAATAATTTTCTGATATATCTTTATAATGCCCCGACTTGAGATTCACAGAACTCATTGCTTAGTTTTGTATGTCACATGGCCTCAAGCATGCCTACCCATATGAAAGAGGATTCAAACTAGAAATGATTGTCTATAGTGGAATAGTGGGGGACTATACCCTCATATAAATGTGGATAAATGTATATTATAAAAAATTAGACAACCGTGGAAGAATATACATAAACACACACCATACACATGGCTAGTATCACTTAGTAGTATAAGCAAGATATAAAAAAATGAATAGAAGAAAAAAATAAACTATGGAAGTGTAAATAATCATGGATATATAGTAATATAAAAAGCCTAATGGATGAGTAAAATATATGATGATTCCATGGCATGATAATATAAAAATGGTGGAACATATATATAAAACAATCAGTAAATGATACGAAAATCCATCTCCACAAGAATCTAGAGAAAATTATAGGTTCTCTAATCCCACCCTCCATGCTATAGGTAATTGGTGTTAGGAATCTATGATTGTGTTTTTACCTTACCCATAAAAGCAGATAAGTACTCCACTCGGGTACTAATGGAAGTGTGAGTAGGATGTAATATAAAATCTCAATAGGTCACCACTAATAGTGTCTCTAAATAAGTCAATCTATAGTATATAGAAACATCAGTAGGTATAACTGAATGATAAGAAATATTGGAAATAAATAAACAAAATTCAACTCAAGTTCCAATTGGAAACATAGAAGCATTAACCCTCTTCGTTGTAGGAATAAATGATTTTGAACTATAACCTTATATATGTGTGTATATATATAGTAATGATATATATATATATAGTATAGTGATGTACTATATCCTATTAAATGGATTTTTTACTTGAGGACATAAGTGGTCATATACTGGGATACAAGGTGCTGGCTAGAACGAGGAATAATTCTTACATCCATGACCAGTCAAAATAGGCTACATGATCCAATAGAGTGTATATTCCCTTAATATCATAATGAATGTGAGTCTTAATTCTCAACACTCATGATAGGAGGGTGGGATGTTTTTCCGAATGCCCAAAACCAAGGAATGTGGAATGTCATTCTTATTGCCCCTATAATTATATAATAGTGAGAGACATAATGATCAATACGTGATGCAATGTGGGACAACATAATTGATTGGTTCTATGAAAGAATCATGGAAGATCAAGATATGGAGGTAAATTGACTTCTTTGGTAACTAATTAGTAATACTATGTCAAATAGACATAAATAATATTTCAATATATTATATATCTTTTAGGATGATTAAATATTTTTAGTTTTTACCTGCATGGGTTCTCAATTTGACATAAAAGTGATTTATAAATAAAAAAGTAATAAAAAGGTCAATACATGATGTAAGGTATAGTGAATCGTCTTCCACAAAAAGTCCCTTATGCTTTGTTCCAAACCCAATCTTAAAGGAGTAATAATAATAATAATAATAATAATAATAATAATATCATGCAAAATCAAAACTCTGTTATTATTTTCATCTATCCTAATATGTGTAAAGGTCGTATACAATTTTTATAAAACTTTAAATATGTGGTAATCAAATTTTATTGGCCATTACACCATTAATATTTTATTCAATTAGTCCATTTAATTCAGTTATGTAGAGTAAACCATCTTAAAGAAAGTCGTTCAACATTAATAAGACATTCAAAATAATGGATACATGAAAATTACATTTCCATCAATTCAATCATACAGTGAAATGTATTTTGGAATGACAATACAAATCCATGTTTTAACTAGGCACATATAAGAATCTACTATCAATTATGAAATTACTTATAAGAGGGTAACTCAAGTTATAACCCATGTCGATTTTATAGAAGTTGTCAGATCATTTAATATTTCTATATGAAGGGCTATTCAAGCCAGCACAACCAAGGGTTTTCTACAAATAAGGATAGAATTATCAAAAAATTATTCAATTATCCTTGGAAGTATAGTATCTAAAAAACAAATATTTAGAATCAAAAAAATCATTTAAGTTAAATGCATGGAAAATGTCAACATGTGGAACAATGGAGAGGCCATTAAAACAACATAATTTATAGGAAGAAAACTATACAACCTACCCAAATGTCATCGATGATTTACCTTCAAATATCATCTTTATATTCTATGTAGTTTTCATTAAACCAAATAACAGACCAATTTCCTCAAAATATGTAAAATTTGATCACACTAAAACAGCACAAATGATGTAAAGAGAAACAAAGATAGTAATTAAGGGGATTTGAGACCATATAAATGCAGATCGAACATGAAGAAAAACATTTAATTTGATACCTGTGAGATAAAATCGAATCAAATCCATACTAAGAAAGGAGGTGATATCTTGCAGGTGAAGGTACATGTGTTCATGCACTATAATTGAGAGGATAAAAAAGAAAAAAAATTATAAAAATTCATTAATGGAAAAATGTAAATTCACCCTCACAAATAAGAGTTTATAGTTTGTCCTTGTGGTTTGGGAGAACTATTCTCTATGAATGCTCACCGCAATGCCTATGAAGGGACCATGTATGATAAAGGTGCACAGTTTCACTAAACATGAACAAACCATGAAAAATTATTCATTCAAGATTTTAGAAATTTATGCATGGTTTTTCACCTCAGGTCTCACTGATATAGACAAACAAGATGGAACCCAATTTCTCAAAAGGTTCCCCACATAGTTACCCCAAATATTATTACTAACAGTTCGATAACCATGCGACCTTCCATGTTTACCCTATTATTGGACATTAGTACTCCATGAAATCCCCAGATTCTCCCAAAACATTTCATGCACCCTAAAACATTCATACCATTATTAACCTAGTATTTAAAATAAAAAATAATTTATACATACCTTTTTGACATGTTGGGTATTAATATGAAAAAAATATTTATTAAAAATTAATATCTTAAAATCATCCCACAATATGCAATCAATATATTTTGGATGTTACATCATGAATGACCCATGAAAATGGTTATCCTAGCATTATACATTTAGAAGCTCATCCTGATTCATAACTTCAGATAATTGTATAATAACAGAAACAATATTTTTCATTCTGGTTCCAATAAAATTTTCATTCTCAAGAGTAAATTCATTTCATTATATGTTACATTCAACATTAACATGATTCCATTATGTTCAAGGTGTTGAATAAAACTATAGTCAGAGATTTAGTGAAAATAATCATATTGGGAAATCACATAATAAAGAGAATAATTTATGTTATTTTTAAATAATGAAACCAAATTTTTTATCTATGATTCCTTATTCTTGAACTAGTCCATTCACGATCGATAACTATTGAAATCCATTATAATGGTTGATAAATAAAATTTTATTTAACTTATTCCTATCCTCATCGAGTGTCTAAATTGGTGAGAAGTATGGTCACACTAACTGTTAAATAGAATGATGGTATAGATGTACTCAACCAATTATATTCAGGGTCATTAACACTAGAAACTACCATTACAAAACTATGTCAACTTGGAGTATTCAGACATGGTTATTTTGGTAGGAATCCGACGCTATATAATTTAATACAACATTAGAAAAAATCTTATACTCTAGAGTATACTTATGGTTCTCAATAATTTTTTCTTATCCAAGATCCCAAATGTAATTAGACATGGCACTAATACCAACTGCAGTAACACATACATTACACATATAAATATTAAATATTATTTTATGAATATTCAATACATAACATTACAATCCACACCATAAACATATAAGTTTAGTGTATTTGGAAACATAAATACACAAAAATATTATTCATAACATATCTACGTCATCTCCATATATGTTCTTCATAACAAACACCCTTAATATTGGCATCATACATAAAACCTTTTTCAAAACCTAGGGAAGAGAAAAATTAGAAAGTGTGAGGTCATATATTCCTTATTATAAAACAAGATAGATATCAATTATTTATTAAATATAACATTGGTATATGGATATTATAAAAAGATCATAACATTTGAAATCAAACCCATTATACCATTGATAATAATCATTTGTCATAGAATAAATCTCGGTTGTTCATATGACATGAGTTATAAAAGAATCAAATAATATGATACTTTAGAAAACAATAGTCGCATATGATAAAATGTGGTGTCATACACATAAACATCGAATATAATTTTCTTAGTGAAGGGTCACCTCCAAGACTATACTAGTAAAATGGTTTCACTGCTCATTATTTTTAATTATTATTAGATGTATATTACCAAGACTATCATAGGGGTGAAAGACCCTAACTGAACTATGTTTATACCCCATTTTAGTTTTTATTATCTTACAATATATAATATTTTACCAAATGCACAAGGGAGTATATAATTTTGTGACCTACCAACAAAAAACTAAAATAGTAGATTTGTCTTCCAACATATCATAAAATAATCATCATTAAATAAATTATAGAAAGTAGATGGGTCCCACAAACACATAATCATAGCATCATATCATAACAAATGAAAAATTATTGGGTGTCATAATTTTTTTATTATACCATAAATAACATGTGGGAAAAAAGAGGTTTCATAGGATCATCATTAAATTATCATCACAAGACATAATAATAAGGAAATATTATGGTATCATTACATCGTATCCCGATAAAAGTATAAATTATATAAAATTATAAAAAATTTCTCTAAAAGAACCTTTGAAAATACACTAGAACATTATGTGAGGAATATACACTTTTACTTTTAAATAACATAAATAAAATTTAAAAAATTCTTATTTATTATGGAAAATATTATGTTTAAAAATAACTTTTGAAATATATAATGGAAAAATCAAATCCATGATTGGTTAAGATGGTGGATAATTCTATTCTCTTTTTATTTATTAATAGAGTGATTCCTTTCATTTTGTTTGGTAAAAAGTATTAAGTACCTCACTCTGAAAATAAAATAAGATGAATTTTTTATTTTTTTGATATGTCATTAATGGGTAAACAAGACTTCAATAAATCATAACATTATAATAATAAATATTCATTAAAATATTTTTAGTAAACATTTATGTTGAAAAAAAAGTTTTTTCAGATGATGATATAAATAAAGTTTCAATTAAAAATATTCTTTTTGTATCACAAGTTATTTAAAAGAGGAAAATGAACGCGAAAAATTTTAATCACGAAAATTTATATTTTTAGGATACTTATTTTTGGATTATTCGGATATGTGTTATAAAAATAAGTCACCATAAACACAAATATATACAATCTTGGTAAATAATGAAAATTTAACAAAAATTCCTTCCCTTATGAACAACGTCCTTCAAATATTCGCAAACATCCTATATAATAATTTTTTATTCGTTGTAATTATATTATAAAATAATATACATAATAATAATGTCATATATGATCAAATTATTACATTTCAATCCCTATATATTAATAATTTATTGTTTAAATAATTATTTTGGGGTCTTAATTGTTTTTTTCATGAGATTTTTGGTTTGTAGTTCTGGTCCTTCTATATTGATCATATTTCCATCATCTACAGAACATTAATAATCATATACATTTCATAAATTTTTTTAATATAAAAATATTATCCATAAATTGAATATATATTGAAATGAATTTCAACATTCAATGAGACGGTAGGCAATACGTTCACCTGAACGACATTCAATTTTTTAGTAAATTGAATAAATGAAAGGTAAATAATAATTGACATTACAATATTCATTGTTATATCAAATATTACATACATATTAGTTAAATTTATAACTATTATCTTCCATGTATTTTTTAATCATGAAATGTATCACATCTCTTTGTGGAGGTGGTAATCCACATGTAGTATTTGTTGAGTCAATAAGGTTTTCCTTATGACATTTCAATTCCTTCTTGTTTTGAAAATCACAAACACCTTATCTTAAGGAAAATTGCTTTTATAAGAAAAATTGATTTTATAAGAAAAATTTCTTTCTTAAGGAATATTGCTTTCTTAAGGAAAATTGCTTTTATAAGGAAAAGTGCTTTCTTAAGGAAAATCGCTTTTATAATAAAAAATTATCCTTATCATATTTTCATCCATATTTTTCTTAAGATTGAGATTCAGATTCATTTTCTCGGAATCGTTGAAATTTTGATATAAAGCATTCTATTTTAGGATTTGGATTTTGGACAAGAACTATAAGGAAGTTTCATTCCGAATTCCAGATATGAACTCTGACTAAGTTCTATTCCAGATTCAGGATACGAATTCTGATGAAGAATTCTCATTACGAGTTCTAATGAATAATTTTCATTCCGAATTCCCATTACGAATTCTGATGGAGAATTCTCATTACAAATTCTAATGATGAATTCTCATTACGAATTCTGATGACGAATTCTCATTACGAATTCTGATGATGAATTCTCATTATGAGTTCTGATGATGAATTCTCATTACGAATTCCGATGATGAATTCTCATTACGAATTCTGATGACGAATTCTCATTACGAATCCTGATTATGAATTCTCATTATTATTTCTGATGACGAATTCCTATTCCGAATTACCATTCCGAATTCACCTATTAAACAGAATTTGATTATCTTTGTTTTTATACACTCTGAATTAATTCAGACTCCGAAAAATGTATTTGTTAGACTCCGAACATTTATATTGATTACACTTCTAAAATTTGTCTATTCTTTACTATTGTTCTTTACACTCCGAACCTTCACTCCGAAGTTTTCATTCTGAACTTTTATGTTAGAGGTTAAAACGATGTTGTACATTCTATTACATTTGTTTTGTTATAAAACGATGTCGTCTGTTTTGTTATAAACTAACCGTTGTCTAAGTGACACGTGTACAGGTCCCACCGATATTTAAGGAAAATATGACCGTTGGATAAGGAGCTGACCTTACCTATAAATAGGAGCTCATTTGAAATAGCTCGTGGTTGATAGCTGATGAAAGAGTTGAAAGTCTGACTAATTTGATTGAAGTGATTTCTAGAGAGAGGGGCTCTTATTAACTCTCAAAGCTTCGTGCGACTCCAAATGTTGGTGATTACATTCGAGGGCTTCCGGGTATTGGAATACATAGGTGCCGACTACCTTAAAGTTCTAGGACTTTCTTGCTGAGGAAGACAGAGGTTGCCAACTACCTTGAAGTTGAGGGCTTGCGGGGATAGCAAGACAGAGACTCCGATCATCGTATCGAGGGCTTACCCTGGTGTGGGTATGACAGACTTTCTTGAAAGTATAAATCAAGGGACCTTTATCCAAGGTTGTTTGATACCCTTCTACTTGGGTTAAAAGATTTCTATCTTGTTACTAGTAGTTCTAGTACTTGTTTCTATTCCGCTGCATTTTGTATTATAAAGAATGTATAACTTTCTTATACTTCCTTATTTGTACTCTGTTTCATTTAGATTCTATACGCTTTAAGGTAGAATCTCATATTGTAATCATTTGTTAAGATTCCATTTCCGGAACCATATTTCCAGAACCCTCATTCGGAATCTCTTTCCTAGTTCGCATTCGGTGTTAAGAGGTGTTGTGAATTTTCTTAGTTTAACTTTGTTAAACTTAGTCTTTTCCTTTGCTTAAGGAAAACATAGTTATTCTTAACTAACTTTAAATGTTCCAAAGGAATTTTTTAAAGTATACAATTCACCCCCCCACTTGTATATTGAGCATCTCCATTACTATTTCGATCCTACAATTGGTATCTGAGGTTGGAAACCTCTTACTCTATACCAATATTACATTTGGTATCAGAGGAGGTCTCTGAAATACTTGTTCTCACGAATAAGTTTTTCTTGCTCACTTTTTCATTCCAAAATTTTTCCTATTCCGAACATTTCCCATTCCGAACTTTGTTATTACGATTCTTTTCTACTAACAAGTTTGTGTGCAAAGTTATTTTAATATGGCAGGAATTAATGTTGGTTCAATTGACAATCTAAATCCTACAATACCACCAATCTTTGATGGTAATGACTATGAATACTGGAGAGATCGTATGAAGACTTTTGTTATCAATACTGGAGTAGACAACTTTGTTATGCTTACTGGTGATTATAAAATTCCTGACAAGGAAGTCAGAACTTTTACTAACCAGGAAAAGCAAGAATATCAACTCAACTATAAGGTACGCAACACTTTAATATGTTCAATGACTAGAAATATATATAACCAAATTTCTTCTTGTGAAGAAGCTAATTGTATATGGAAGAAGTTAGAGGTTACACATTTTGGGACTTCTAAAGTGATTGAAACAAGAAAAGCTATGCTTAGAGCTGAATATCATGGATTCAATTTTCCTTATGGAGAACCTATCTGTAAAGTTCAACAAAGATTTATGACTATTGTCAACAGTCTACAATCTATGGGAGAGAAAGGTTTAGATGATGAAGCTCTTGTGGACAAGATAATTGACATTATGCCCAATGAGTGGTAATCCAAGAGAACAGCTATAGATGAGAACAGGAAGGTCACTCAAATTACTCTTGATGAGATTTTTGGAACTCTTCTACAACATGAAACTAGAATGAAGAGAGATGTTGACAACATCAAGAAGAAGAATGGAAATGGTACTGTTGCTTTTACTTCAACTTCAAATCAGATAAAAGCTAAGACTCCTGAAAGAATAACCAGATCCAAGTCTATGAAAGTTATTTTCCAATCCGAATCCAGTGAGAGTGAAGTCTCAGAAAATGAATTAGCCAATCTTTTTCGAAGGATGAACAAGATAGCTGGCCAGAGAAATTTTCAATCTAAGTATAAGAAAAAGGAAAGGAAAGATAAGAAAGATGGAGAAGTTACTTGTTATGAATGTAAGAGAGCTGGACATATTAGACCAGATTGCTCTATGCTCAAAAAGAAAGAAAGGAAGGACAGACATTTAGACAGGAACAGAAAGAAGTATTATAAAGCTAAAGCTAAGAAAGTTCTGAAAGCTAATGACACCTGGAGTGCCAGTGGTGGTGACTCTTCAGATGAATCTTCTGATAATGAATCTTCAGGACAGAAGAATATTGGTCTAATAGCCAGATTACCTATTGATAATCATTGTTTTATGGCTAAGCTACGAAATACTGAATCATTGACCAATGTTTCATTAAATTCTAATGATAGTAAGTATTATAACTCTTCTGATGAAGAATCATCTTTTGATGAGGAAAATACTTTACCTACTTATGAAGAAGTCTCTAGGTTTTCTGAACTTCCTGAGATTGATAATTCCAAAGTCAACAAGAAACTTGATAAGGCAAACTCTAGGAATTCTATTCTTACAAAAGAGATATCAGATCTTTCTAAAGATCTTGATAAGAAAAATGCTGATTTTGAAAATATTTCAAAAAATCTTGAGGAAGTAAGTTCTGAGAAGAACAAACATTCTAAAGAGTTAGAAATAGTAATTTCTAATAAAAATGTTTTCGAGCCTAACTCTAGTTCTAAAACTGATGATTTTGAGGATAAAAACTTGTTTGTAAAACTCAGGTCTGAAATTTTTTCCTTAAAGAAGTGTTTATCAAAATTTACCCATGGTAAGGAAAATTTTGATAAGATGTATTCCCAAATACAACCTTTAAGAAATAAATCCGGATTTGGTTATACCCATGCAAAACCAATTTTCAGTAACAATTATTTTGTTCCTAAAAGTGCCCCATTCTGTACCAAGTGTCAATGTGGTGGTCACTGGGCAAATAATTGTTCCTTAAACAAAATCCAATCTCTAGGATTTCACAAAGCTTGCTTTTCTAAGAAAATGTGGATACCTAAAATTTTATTGTCTGGAAATCTCGGATCCAAACAAGTTTGGATTCCGAAAGTAAAATTTTTTTCTTGATTTCGGGATAATAAAGAATGTACCAGGAACAATACATGGTACATGGATAGTGGACGTTCCCGGCACATGACTGGTAACAAAAGCTTTTTTGAAAAGATTATCAAAACGAAAGGAGGAAAGGTAACTTTCGGAGACAATTCTAAGGGAGAGATTGTTGGTATTGGTAATATTGTTCTTTTAGGTAAAACCTTGATTTCAAATGTTATTTTTGTTAATGGTCTTAAGCACAACCTCATTAGCATAAGTCAGTTATGTGATGAAGGTTACCCTGTGAATTTTAGGAATGATAAGTGTTTAGTTCACAATTCCAAGGAAGAATTTATTCTCTCAGCCAATAGGCAAGAGAATGTCTACACTTTGATCCTAGAAGACCTCATGATCCAAGATTTACCTTGTCTAAGTGCAATGGAATATCATTCTTGGTTGTGGCATAGAAGATTAGGACACTGTAATATGAGAAACCTATGTAAACACCCTAAGAAGAAACTAGTTAAGGATATACCAGAGCATAGATTTGATTCTTCTAAAGTTTGTGATCCTTGTCAATATGGCAAGCGACATAAATCTAGTTTTAAATGAATCGGTGAAGTCTCAACAACTGATGCATTACAGTTAGTGCACATGGATCTTTTTGGTCCAACACAAACTGGAAGTATTGGAGGCAAATACTATGTGTTTGTTCTAGTTGATGATTACCCTAGATTTACTTGGGTCTATTTTCTAGCAAAGAAATCTGAAGGTTTTTCTTATTTCAAATGTTTTAGAGCTCAAGTTAAAAATGAGAAAATAATTCCATTGAAAACTATTCATAGTGATCATGGAGGAGAATTTCAAAATTCTGATTTTGAAAATTTTTGTAGTAAGAAAGGTATTACTCACAATTTTTCAGCACCTAGAACTCCTCAACAGAATGGTGTAGTTGAAAGAAGAAATAGAATTATTCAAGAAATAACTAGAACCATGTTGAGTGAATATTCTATTTCTAGACATTTCTGGGCTGAAGCTGTAAGTACTTATTGTTTTACTATAAATCGAGTTTTGATTAGACCCTTTCTTAATAAAACTCTTTATGAATTATGGAATGGTAGAAAACCTAGACTATCCTAATTCAAGGTTTTTGGTTGCAAAGTATTCATTTTGAATACTAAAGATAACTTACATAAATTCTCACCAAAGTCTGATGAAGGAATTTTCTTAGAATATTCCACAACTTCTATGGCTTATAGAGTTTGTAATAAAACTACTTGTACTGTTGAGGAAACAGTACATGTAAAATTTGATGAATCAGATCCTTTTGCCTTTAAACCATCTCAACTTACATCTTCGGATGTGTTTTCAAAAACTGATTGTCATCCTTTGATAGAAGAACCTTCTGATAAGGAAATTGTTCTAGAAGATACTTCTGAAACATTTACCCCAGAATATTTTCTACCCTATGTTGATGAACAGGTCTTACAAAACCCAAATCAGGTGTTTCTTAAGAATCATCCTAGTGATAGTATCATTGGTGATGTAAAGAAACCTGTAAGGACTAGAAGTTCCTTAAGAAATGAAGTAGAACATCTAGCATTTCTTTCCCAATTAGAACCTAAAGCACTGATGAATCTTTAGGTGATGATGATTGGATTAAAGCCATGCAAGATGAACTAAATGAATTCGAAAGGAATAAACTCTGGACCTTGGTTGAAAGACCTAAGGAAACTTCTGTTATTGGAGTAAAATGGGTTTTCAGAAATAAATGTGATGAAAATGGAGTCATTGTTAGAAATAAAGCTAGACTTGTTGCTAAAGGCTATAATCAACAAGAAGGAATAGACTATGAAGAAACCTATGCCTCAGTAGCTAGACTTGAATCTATCTGTATTCTACTTTCATTTGCAGCATTCTTTAATTTCAAACTTTTCCAAATGGATGTGAAATGTGCTTTTCATAATGGTTATGTTCAAGAGGAAGTTTTTGTTGAACAACCTCCTGGCTTTGAAGATACAAAAATCATGATCATGTTTTTAGACTTACCAAAGCTTTGTATGGCCTTAAACAAGCCCCACGAGCATGGTATGATAGACTCACTGGATTTTTTCTTCAAAATAACTATGTTAAGGGAAATGCAGAACCAACCCTTTTTATAAAGAAAGATAAGAAAAATGTTTTGATTGTTCAAATTTATGTTGATGACATTATATTTGGTTCAACTCAGCAATCTTTGACTGACTCTTTTGCTAGTCTAATGAAATCTGAGTTTGAAATGAGTATGATGGGTGAGTTAACATTTTTCCTTGGATTTCAAATTTCTCAAAAACCAGAAAGAACCTACATATCTCAAAGTAAGTATATTAAAGATCTTCCTAAAAAGTATGGTTATGACAACACTAAGAGTATAAGTACTCCCATTGGTACCTCAAACTCTTTAGATCTTGATGAAGCTAGGAAACCAGTAGATCAAACATCTTTTAGAGGTATAATAGGAAATCTACTTTACTTAACAGCTAGTCGACCAGACTTAATGTTTTCAGTATGCTTATGTGCAATATATCAATCCAATCCTAAGGAATCTCACTTAAAGGCAGTAAAAATAATTTTTCGCTACCTTAAGGGAACCATGGATCTAGGATTATTTTATACTTCTGGAAATGATTTTGTTCTAAAAAGCTTTTCTGATGCTGACTTTGGTGGATGTAGAATGGATAGAAAAAGTACATCCAGAACTTGTCATTTCTTAGGAGATTCTTTAGTTTCTTGGTCCTGCAAGAAGCAACATTTTGTACCACTCTCCACTTCTGAAGCTGAATATGTAGCAGCTGGAAGTTGTTGTGCTAAAGTGTTGTGGATGCAACACACACTCACAGACTATGGCATGAGTTTTACTAAAACTAAAATTTTGTGTGATAACACAAGTTCCATTTCCCTAAGTAGAAACCCTGCACATCACTATCGTGAAAAACACATAGATATTAGGCATCACTTTCTTAGGGATCACACACTTAAAGGGGATATTATTCTTCAGTTTATCGGAACACAAGATCAACATGCTGATATTTTCACAAAATCATTGCCTTATGATAGATTTGAATATATTAAACAGACGTTAGGAATGATAACCGTAAGGTAATCTTTCTTAATTAACTTTCTGTTGAAAAAGTCTCCTTACAGTAATAAACTCCTTTTCATAGGGGGAGTACATTTGATTGTTTGTTTAACAAAGTTTTTCAAAATTTGTTTTCAAAATTTTCAGAACGAAGATTTCCGGAATGGAACTTCCGGAACTAAAATTTTTCAAAAAGGACATTCTCGTACAGAATACTTCTGAAATGGAAGTGTTCGTATTGAAAATTTCCAGAAGGAAAATTTACGTACTGGCAGTTTCATAAACAGATTTTTGTACCGATTTTATTACCTGTAATGTGTTTTTCGTATTAAATTTTTCGTACTGAATTTTTCGTAGTGAGATTGTTTTCCATAGTAAACTTTTGAGAACTTTGTCTTTTCATAATAAAGTTTTTTTTCGTAATCATTTTTTTTATATATTCTATTATGAATAATCCCCTAAGCCAATCCAAAAGGTATGATTACCATCCTCATGTTTTCGTAGTCATATTTTACTTGCTGGAATTTTCTTGTACTAAGATTTCGGATTATAGTTTTCCTAACACTTTGTTTTAATAAAAACCTCAAAAAGACCGGATTCAAGCTTTCGACCGTCAGATCTGATCTCAGCTCATTCTAACCTTTAGATCAGCTATGGAAGGTGAACCGTCATCTCGTTGCCTATATAAAGGAGACCGAAATACTCGTCCCACATCGTTCTCAAGCTCTCACCTCCCAAATCTCTGTCTCTCTGATTTAAAGATCTTTCCGAACTTTAGTCTTCTCCATTCCGAACTTCTCAGAGGACTTCAGATCCGAATGTCTATGGAGTTAGCATCTCAAGAAATGTCATCCACTAAGCCTATTTTTCAATGGTTAGTTTACAGAGAAAGTTTATTCCATCCATATTTCTTCAGCAACTACGATTCTATCATTTCAAAGAATATTAAGTTGAATGGATGGGAAGATGTTGCGGTGTCAAAAACCGGGAACCAAGATGAAGTATATTCAGACTTACTTGTCGAGTTTTATGAGTCAGTTTCTTTCTTCAAGGAAGATAATAGGGATAAGTTCTCTTTTAATTCTTATGGCAAGAATTACAAGCTTTCTCACATCAAGGATGAAAGCTTGGTAGGGCTGTCTTATGAAGGAGAAGCCGAGTTTATTTCACATGTGTTGCCAGACTCTAAGGGTAGCTTCAACAAGGAAAAAGCCTTAGAAACTCTTGGACTGGCTGATGACAAGGCTCCGAAGATTCCATGTCTATCTACAAATTTGCTAATTCTGGAGTTATGGGTGCAAGGACTTATCGTACAAAGGAAAGGTGATAAAGATAGCTTGAAGAAAAGTGAGATCTATATCTTAGATTTCCTGATAAATCTAAGGAGGTTCAACTTGATGAAGCATATTCTTCTTACTGTTGAAAATTTGAAGAAGGGGAATCTGAGAGCTCAGATTATTATGTATCCAGCAATCCTCTCCAAGTTAATTGTTCGGTGCCTTGAGTCTTTCAAGGAGGCTTGAAAATCTAAGCCAAGAGTTTGAAAGATCATGCTGGTCAGTGATGGTACTCTGAAGAGGATGGATGTGGATTTCAACAAGGAAACCGGTGAATTCTTCGATTTTCCAAATCAAGAAGAAACGGCTCCAAAAGCAGCTGAACCGGAATCATCTAATCCAGTAAGGAAGAGAAAGCTGAAAGAAGTGGAAGTACAAGTAGAGAATCCTATGTCTAAGGAAGTCCATTATGCGCCTCCTAAGCCTAAGAAGAAGAAAGCCTATCCTGATGAGGTTGTTACAAAGTGGAGAGCTGATAAAGAGAAAAGGAAAGAAGGGGATCCGCAGTTCGGATTGGACCCTGTGGAGGCTAAGGCCTTGAAGGAGAGAACTGCTGATGAGCTTGAATAATAAGAAAAGCAAAAGAAGCTCAAGAAGAAGATGTCTGAGGCTGAGGTAGCTCAGGCCTTGTTGAAATTCAATGAAATGGTTTCAGCAACTATTCCAGTTCCGAGATCTTTCTCTTTGGAATCTCTACCTGAGACTCCAGGAAGAAATCTTGTAGCTCCGGAAGAAGCTGTTGCTACGATTACTGAGGAGGTAGAGCAAGTTGAACAGGTAGAACAAGTATAAGAGGGTGCTGAAGGAAGTGGTGAAACCGGAGATGTGCTGAAACAAGTTGATGATTACAAGGGGACACCTTCGGAACACTTATCACTCCGAACATCTGAAGCTAAATCTTCGAAGTTAGTTACTCCAGCAATGGAAGAAGAGAAAGGAGAAGAAGAAGTTTCTTATCATGGAGAAAAAGAACATCTCTTATTTGATGTTTCTCATAAAGAAATCGAAGGGGTTCGTGTTCAGGAAGTCGCTGATGAAGAAGATAATGTTGTTCAAGTTTCTGATAGTGAGAAGAGAACTCCAGAATAGGATTCAATTCCAGAAAAAAGACAAGGGAAAGAAAATTCTTGCTGATACTCCGAGATCAGAAGTTAGGAAGAGGAAGGAAGTTGGTAGCTCTTCAAAGATAAAGCTTGAACTTATTGAAGAAGAAATTTCGCCAAGAAAAGTTTCAGATTCGGAGTCATCTTCAGTGGGGCATGAATTTGTTGTTCAGTCTTTGAAGAAGTTGGTGGGAACCATTCCGACCATCTCAAGTATTGACTCTAGATGTCAGATGCTCCAACATGCGTTGAATCAGAAAACTGACTCTAAATCTATGGTAATGGACAAGTGTGTTGAGATTGAAGCTCAGTTCAAAACCTTCTTTGTTGGTTACGAAGCTCATAGAAAATCTTGTAAGAGGATGACAAACTGGTCGAAGAAGACTGTGGAAGAGATGAGGTTTCTCGATGAGTTTCAAGACAATGTTAAAGATGCTTTTGAGACCGAGGACAAGAAGATAAATGAGCTGACTGCCTCCTTTGAAAAGAAGCTGACTGATGAAAAGAACTTCTGGATTCAAGAAGTGAGAGATCTGAATGGGAAGCTCAATTCCGTTTCTCAAAACTGTAAAATTGAAAGGGATCATTGGATTGATTTTGAAGAAAGGATGAAGGCTCGGGAAGAGAAAAGCAAAGCTCAGGAAGAAAAGCTGAAAGCCCAGGAAGAAAAAATTGAAGCTCAGTCCGCAAGAACAGTCGTCTTAGAGAGACAAGCTGAAGAAGATCATAAAGACTTAAAGAATATCAAGACTATTCTAAAGGGTCTCATGTCAAAGGAAAAATATCCGAAATAACCTAATCCGATATTTTTGTTGTATTTCTTTGTTGCTGAGATTTCAAATTTAATGAAAGTTGTCCTTGTCGTTTCTTTTGTTGTCATTACTAATATTTCTTGTACTTTGTTCTTTTTTTTCCATTCCCTCCAATTCTTTTTAAAAATCACAAAGGGGAGAAGGAAAATATCCTTAAGAAAAAGAAGAACTCTAATAAGAGTTTATCAAAGTGGGAGAAGAAAAAGATCCTTAAGAAAAAGAAAAACTCTAAATAAGAGTTTTTTTAAGGGGGAGATTTTTCATTAAAGAAGACATTCCTATTCATCACTCCGAAAATCTGAATACGATCCATAGAGTTTCAATGCCTAAGGGGGAGTTATTCGTATTCATCAATATCCTTAAAGCAAAGGGAGATAAGCCTTAATGTTTTTCTCTCTTCTTAGAATTTCTTTTTTCGTAAGGATGTTTGTGCTTTCCAAAAAGGGGAAGATTGTTGAGTCAATAAGGATTTCCTTATGACTTTTCCATTCCTTCTTGTTTTGAAAATCACGAACACCTTATCTTAAGGAAAATTTCTTTTATAAGAAAAATTTCTTTTATAAGAAAAATTTCTTTCTTAAGGAAAATTGTTTTCTTAAGGAAAATTGCTTTTATAAGGAAAAGTGCTTTCTTACGGAAAATTGCTTTTATAATAAAAAATTATCATTATCATATTTTCATCCATATTTTTCTTAAGAATGAGATTCAGATTCATTTTCTCAGAATCGTTGAAATTTTGATATAAAGCATTCTGTTTTAGGATTCAGATTCTGGACAAGAACTATAAGGAAGTTTCATTCCGAATTCCGGATATAAACTCTGACTAAGTTCTATTCCAGATTCAGGATATGAATTCTGATGAAGAATTCTCATTATGAGTTCTAATGAATAAATTTCATTCGGAATTCCCATTACGAATTCTGATGAAGAATTCTCATTACGAATTCTGATGATGAATTCTCATTACTAATTCTGATGACGAATTTTCATTACGAATTCTGATGATGAATTCTCATTATGAATTCTGATGATGAATTCTCATTACGAATTCCGATGATGAATTCTCATTACGAATTCTGATGACGAATTCTCATTACGAATCCGGATGATGAATTCTCATTACGATTTCTGATGACGAATTCCTATTCCGAATTATCATTCTGAATTCTCCTATTAAACAGAATTTGAGTATCTTTGTTTTTATACACTCTGAATTAATTCAGACTCCGAAAAATGTATTTGTTAGACTCCGAACTTTTATATTGATTACACTTCTAAAATTTTTCTATTCTTTACTATTGTTCTTTACACTCCGAACCTTCACTCCGAAGTTTTCATTCTGATCTTTTATGTTAGAGTTTAAAACGATGTCGTACATTCTGTTACATTTGTTTTGTTATAAAATGATGTCATCTGTTTTGTTATAAACTAACCGTTGTCTAAGTGACACGTGTACAGGTCCCTCCGATCTTTAAGGAAAATATGACCGTTGGAGAAGGAGCCGACCTTACCTATAAATAGGAGCTCATTTGAAAGAGCTCGTGGATGATAGCTGATGAAAGAGCTGAAAGGCTGACTAATTTGCTTGAAGTGATTTTTAGAGAGAGAGGCTCTTATTAACTCTCAATGCTTCGTGCGACTCCGAATGTTGGTGATTACATTCGAGGGCTTCTGGGGATAGGAAGACAGAGGTGTCGACTACCTTAAAGTTCGAGGGCTTTCTTGCTGAGGAAGACAGAGGTTTCCAACTACCCTGAAGTTGAGGGCTTGCGGGGATAGCAAGACAGAGACTCCAATCTTCGTATCGAGGGCTTACCCTGGTGTGGGTAAGATAGACTTGCTTGAATGTATAAATCAAGGGACCTTTATCCAAGGTTGTTGGATACCCTTCTCTTTGGGTTAAAAGACTTATATCTTGTTACTAGTAGTTCTACTACTTGTTTCTATTCCGCTGCATTTTGTATTATAAGGAAAGTATAACTTTCTTATACTTCCTCATTTGTACTCTATTTCATTTAGATTCTATACACTTTAAGGTAGAATCTCATATTGTAATCATTTGTCAAGATTCAATTTCTGGAACCATATTTCCAGAACCCTCATTCGGAATCTCTTTCCTAGTTCGCATTCGGTGTTAAGAGGTGTTGTGAATTTTCTTAGTTTAACTTTGTTAAACATAGTCTTTTCCTTTGCTTAAGGAAAACATAGTTATTATTAACTAACTATAAAGGTTCCAAAAGAATTTTTTAAAGTATAAAATTCACCCCCCCCCCCCTCTTGTATATTGAGCATCTACATTACTATTTCAATCCTACAGTATTAATGATGTTATAATTTTCTAATTTATTGGAAGGTAATTAGGAAGATATTGTATAATAATTAAAGAAAAATAATTATGAAATAAATTTCATTGATAATGATTAAACTCTACATATCTCTATCTATGATATATTATGGTGGAAAATTAATGGAATCACTTTTTGGAGGTGGTAGTCCACATATATGAATGATTGATTCTATCACATCTAATTGGGTGGAATAATGTGTGGAAATTGTTTGTTCCATAATAATAATAAATTTGTAGTATATTTTGGATACTGAAGTAGTTATTTTATGATAAATAAAACATATTTAGTGGATTTATATAAATAATTAAATTAAAATAGTTGGGGTAATATGACTTCTTGTTATTTAGAGTTACTCCTTTAGATCATTTTTAATGACACATGGAATGAACTTTTTGGAGACCACCAGCAAAACTTCATGGATAGATAACAGAATAAAATATTTTTTTAGGGTTTAAAAAAGTTATATTAAAAAAATTTGGTGCATAAAATTGGAATTAGATGTATTTTTATTCATGGAGAGAGGAAAGACATAGAATTTATAAAAATATTAAAATAAAATAATTTCATACTCAAGGGAAATTTTTACAAAAGGACTTAAATTTTAATAGTGGTATGATATGAGGTCTAAATGTGTGAAACAATTAGTATTTAGAAAATTTTAATTTTTAACATACACTTATCTCTTAGTTTATCCCCTTGGTAAACCCATTATAACCCCAACTGAGGTGATTTTTTTATATGTACACTATTTTTTATGAAAAACAAATTAATTTGGATTAATTATAAAAATTTAAAATTTTGTTTAAAAAATCAACCTCTTTAATAAAATTCAATTATTAGTGGAGTAAATTTTTAATTTCAAATTATCCTTCTAAAACGCAATAAATATCGATTTTCCAAACAAATGACTTCTTATGTAAAAATAGTTTATACCAAAATAATATATTAAATCTATTTTAATCAGCATAATTTCATTATTAAAAATAATATTGAAAAAATTATTATTCTATATAAAATTCTCAATATTTTACTCAAAGCTAGTAATGATATGAAGATTTCAAAACGGATGTTTATTTTTTAAAAAAAATTAAAATATTTTATAAAAAATTAATATTAGATCCAAAAAAATAAATGAAATCAATTTTGAGGGAAATTGGTTTTATGATTCATATAAAGACTTTAGTAAAAATTGTCTACATATTTATCACAACATTTTCATTGAATTTATATAAAATTTTAATGGTTTTGTTATTAATTGTCTCTTCAGTATTTTAATGTCTATGTTATGATTTTTTACTTTATTATGGTTAACTTAAAATCTTGTTTTATTCTATCAAAATATATAAATGAAATTGAATTTATTTGGGGATAAAAATATCATTATATCTTATTGGGTTAACATTTTTTTATCACATATACATAAAAATATTGTTTGCATATTTTTACATATGTTTTCTCTATTATTATATAAATATCCAACAAATTTCATATCCATCATCACTCATACCCCATTGAGATAACATTCCATGAAAATATCCCTATTTATAGCCCTTACAGTATCTCTCTATGTATTTAAGAATCCCCAAGTAAGATATTATCAGTTCCCTATAAATCTATGGTAGTCTCTCCTCTTTTTCAAATTAAAAAATTTTCTTTATTAAGAGCCGATTGGTATATTATAGTTGATGTTTTAGTTTTTTACAACCTTTATTATACTCATGATGACCATTTAATGGCATATTCCAATTAAATATCATTAAAACCTTCTATGAACCTCTATATACACCTTTTATTATATTAAAACCATCTCATGGTTTTCAAAGCCATGTATTTGTATTTTAAGTACTCATCCTTATATCAACTCAATTGTACTCACCTGGATATAATGATCCTTAACTAACCGAGTACATTAATGTCTATAACCCTCAATCCTTATTCATGAAAATAAAACTCTTAAAATGAAGTTTTAATTTCAATGATCTATGTGGAACAAAAAACAAGGTAGATAATATTTATTTTACTTGTGGGCCCTAAATTATGATTTAGTACAAAAAATTGGGTAATGTTTTTATCTTGTGAGATGAAATATATGGTACATGAGATATTGTCTTAGGATGAAAATTTTCGTATGTCTGAGAAATTATCCATGACTTATGTTTTTGATGTCTTGTTTTATTTTATTTCCATATTCATATATTCCCTTGCTGTTATCATATAACTTTATTATTTTATGATCATTTTAATGATTTTTCCCATTTATGTCACCTTTAATTTCCTATTGACTCGCATATATTAATTTCATCATGTTATTCTTTTATTTTTCCTTTACTAGTCTTCATAGATCACCCTTTTATAATGTATATCCCTAGGTTCTCCAATATAGTTTTATAATATCAATTTAATGTATTTAAATGTTATCTAGTTTTTAAATTTATTCATTTTATCTCTTTTTCATATTATTATTATATATATCTAATTAAATAAATATAGTAGGCCTCATTGATTTTTTTATTTTATTATGTGTATCATAAATCCATAGATCATGAAATTATGTTTTTGAAGTATTTGTGTTTTCATAACTTTTATCAAAATATGTTTTTTTTAATTATTTGATATTAGGATTATAAACATCAGTGAAACCAATATGTATATTTATATACCAAGTAAAACATCCTTATATTTTTGTAATTTATAGATTGGGTGGTTTTTAATAGATCATATCCATGTCAATATACTATTAGTGGATGTGGATATAGAATATTTATGCCTAAGGGTAATAACCCTAAAATGTAAGATTGAGTATTTACTCAATACTCACCTAGTATATGACCAATATGCCTTACCATACACTGGGCTTAACAATCATGGGGTTATGATTTGTATAATACATGACAGATTTACTAAACATTAAAAAGAACAAATGTATATTAAATTTAATGTTTGTAAATAGATTGAGGATAATATAGATTGAGATGAATAAATTCATATGTTAAGGAATATATGTCATTTAGTCATTATTCCTTAAATTTTCATGTCCCATGTTAATATGTTTAATAGTTTGAATATTCTTATACATATATTCCTATTATTTTTTACGATGGTTTGAATTAAGAGGAACTAATTAAATAACCATTAAAATAGGAAATGTGATGATTGACTAAATGTGATTTAAAACTAGATGGGAAATGGATTTGAGAACATCATGATGATAAATAAACAATGAATACACTTTTTTAATATTACCATGATTCAATCAGAACACACAAACCCCCCATATGAAGGGGAAAGATTAAATTGGGACATTATTTAATAAAGTATAATGACATTAAGTTTTTCTATGAAACCATTAGTCATATAACAAAGGATAAAATCCCTTAAAAATATCTAATATTTCATTCAATTGTATAAGAAATATAATTTTGTGTGATTTATTTTTTTCATGGATGAGAAGCTAATTAGTAATTGACATTGATTGATAATAAAAATCATAAGGAAGAGATCTATGCGATCATGTGGACATAATTATGGAAAATGATATTCAATAAATATTGTCATTACACTCGCTAACTCAAAATGAATAAGTATTTCCATTTCCCTAATAAGGGTGATTGAATCCATCCGCTCATATGAGAAGAAATTACAACACATTCATAATACTACTATTTAATTTTTATTTATTCCATTAGTAAATAAGACAACAATATTATTGGGATAAAACTGAACTTTGAATATCCTTTCAAATTTGTGACTTAAAACTATTAATAATTGAAATAATGTTTCTTGAATATGGAAATTTAGATCGGAGTATATCATGGGTTTTATGTTCTTGGAGAGAGTAACTGGAGAATAGAGTTTCATTTCGTAGGAGTGATGAATAAATATCATAGTGTTAATAATGAACAGAATCCCATAGATAAAAAGTATAGGTAGATGCATCACTAAATTTTTCGGATGGAGGAAATGAAATAATTTATGTGTTTGCAAAAAGTGAAACTATCAATGGAATTCCAATTGGACAATCCCACCAATATGATAAAATAACAGAATATTATAGTCATTCCTCATATTATTATCCAATTTTTCATCTAAAAACATAGAAACTATTCAAATTAATGCACTAAAAGAAGGGCTGTCCAAGATAACATATGAGAACAAAAAATAATTCCTAGAGAGAAAGGTGGAACTTATTCCATCACAAATTCTATTTTGGATCTTGAAAATATATTGGTAATTGGTAACTCATTATTTATTCATTGATAGTGATTATTCAATTTTATTTGGCTACATTATTTATTAATTTCATAAATGTTATGTAGATCATTTGAAACACCATGTAAAAATCAGGATTTGAGGTTATTATAGAAAATAGAAAATGAGTTATATATTTCATCCCAAGAATAAAACTTATCCATTGTAATTATTTAAGTTCTAAACTTCCGAACAAACTCAATTATACTCTTATTCATAAAATTCAATGTTATATTGTGTATGGATTCTCTTTCGTTTAATATATCCAGCACAAATTGACGAGAGATGGAAATCACCATTCATATCATGATACTTCCTTAAATTCTATACAACTATAATGTGGAGGATATATGTCTTTTTAATCATAAAATAATGAATGGATGTTATTTTCCAATGAGAAAACATATCTTGATAAAATGAATAAACTATTCATAAAATAATCTTAAATTACATTCCCATTATAAGGTAATACGTTGATGTGTTTCCAATGGAATTGTATGGTCTTCCTTCTCGCTGAGATATTGTGTTATCAATTGAACTTATACTCACTAATTTTTTAATATCCAGGTTTCCAAATATAGTGATACAAGTGAACATAAATATCTAAGGATGAAACTATTTGGTAATTTTCATAAAAGGTTTATATGACCTAGTTCTTTTCGGTGGGGTGTTTCGGTCGTTTTTTTTTTCAAGAAGGGGGGATGATCAATATTCCTATGCATTGATTATCATTATACCAAAATGATCATGATATGGAACTGGTATCCATTTCCATGGATTTATGACTTATTCAAACAGTTATGTGGATAATAGTAATTCCCTACGGTAGTTATTCAACTACAACATAATATAGTAAAGGTGAAGAAAGATGATATCCAAAAGGCTAAATTTCATATAGATTATGGGAAGCAAAATATTATAATAGAAACATTTGGAAAAAATAATTCTCTATTTATCAACATAGTCTTAATGAATGTAGTCTTTGGGGATTAACATGATAATTTCATTATAGTTTTTAAATAAAAATTTCTTATCCTCTAAATAATAAAGGAGGAACTTACATAGATTTAAATTTTTTACTCAAGACCATAAAAAATGAAATTTTATATTCAAAATAAATTATATGAATGTTTTGTATGGATAAAGTAACATTAATGTAGAATATTATAACCTATAAAGGGAAATGTTTGTAATTTCCATTAATGGAGGAAATTAAAGGATGGTCCATAATATTATATATGATTGAGATCCAAAGTTTCCTTTGATTATCTGAATATTTTCATTGATTTCTATCACAATTATCACATTTACCAAGACCACAAATAATTATATCTTGGGAAAAATGAATTTTTATCAAACTACTATATGTGGGTAGAGATTTTAAGAGTTAATGATGTTTCAAATCACCATACATGTGCTCAAATTTTTCCCCCAGTTGTTAATGATTTTTGATTTAATGTGATGTGACCAAATAGGGATTGCTATGTAAACTCATAAAAATTGATGCATTTATAGCCTAATCTACTCTAAAAATAAATATACCTAAGAATAAATATCAAATCAATGATCTAGAATTGAATTTTGTGATCTTCACAATGAAGATGTGGAGATATTTTCTGTATTGGAAGAACTATGAAAAATATACAGATCATGATATCCTCAGTTATATATTCACATAAAAGGATCTAAATATTTTCCATTATTAGTGGTTATTGATAATCATGAATTATTATTGTTAAATGTATTTCTATTTTAGGAAGGACAATAGGGTGGAAAATTCTCTTATTATAAAGGATCCATCAACCCTATAAATTAATACGATTAAAAGGGATCAAATATTTGTGAACAATAAAAAAATGGAAATTGGAATCAAAAAAATAATATCATCCAAACATACTCAAATAACTACTCAAATACCCATTTTTGACAGGATCATAGTTTCCTAAAAATATGAAGTGGATCAATGGAGAAGGATATCAAAAAGTATAGAGTTTAGTGTTAAAAAATATAGAGTTCTATGATTGGAACAGATATGTGTCTCTTATGAAAAAAACATATCTAAATAGTTATCTTAGATGATTTTCATATCTCATCCATCTATACTTATCTATGATTCACTAGAACATATATAGTTATGATGAAAAATATATTGAAGGATAACATTATGTGGGAGACTGAAAAATAGTTTTTTCGAGTCTTAGAATGCCAACAAGTAATGAAAAATAGAAGTCTAAGGTAATAATGAAATCAATTCCCATAATTTTATGAAAATGGGGAAACATAATAATGTATTTTTCATTAAGAATAAATAGGACATCAAAACAATGTATCCATTTTTTGGTGGTTTTTTTCACATTATTATGTTATGACAATTCATCTTTATCAAGGATGTTTTATATATTTACCAACTCACTATGATAAATATGGTAAGTGGAAATAATGTATGGAGAACAACTTTAATATGTATCCAACCAAAATATGAGGTTTACCTCTATGTTTTCATAAATCCTTTAGTAAAATTTGGATACATATATAAATTTATTTAAATCATATCACCCTAAGATGGATGGTTATTATGACAAAAACATTTAAACTCTAGAAGATATTTTGTGATAGTATTAAATGGATTTCCATGGATGATAGGATCATCACCATCCCCTAGTAGAGTATTAATATAGAAATAACTTCCATTATAGATTTCAAATGTAACCATAAGCTGCTTAGTATGGGAAGGGGTGTCAAAATCCAATATGTTGGGATAAAGCTGGAGAGTGGAAGATGATGGGCCGTAATCCTATCAATGAGATCAAAGATTAGTCTCAAAAAAATCCACATATTATGGAATCTATATAAAATAAATATAAAATATATGCTTAATATTATAGGTTTGACCAAGAGATTAAGGTATATGATATTTTTTTCTGCACATTTTGTCATTCATGAAAGTCATGAGGTTTGGGAAAATGGAAATATTCCTCTCATAAACGTCATTCTATTTGATATTATTGGTAAAATAATATCATTGGCCTACCTAATAGAAATCACACCTCACTTATTTCAAGTACATGATGCGTTCAGGATATCAATTTTAAGAATGTTTAAATTTTAAGGTCACATGTACGAAATCTGAAGGTGGCACCCTTAGATAATGATTATTCATAAAATTAAAAGCTTGTGAATAACAAATCTCCTAGAGGAAAATTTAGAATAAATAATAAAATGTGCCTGGTTAATATATATTGATAGATACACATATTTTAAGAGGCAGCATAGGAACTAAAAAATTATAATTAAACATATGCATTCAAATATATTTTATTGTATGAGAAAAAATTGTAGGTAAAATTTCTAGAGGGGGAAAGATTGTATTTACCTAATATTTTATAAATAAAATTCCTACATGAATTAATAAACTCATTATTTGAAAATGTTGTTATAGAAAACACGGGAAGAAAATATTAATTTTATTATTTTGGAACACTGTAATATATGGCCATAATTTTTCTATCGTGTTTAAAAGTACATTAAGAATCACAACATTTGGTAACATATTTATTCTACCATTAACATTAGAATTATTTTATATTAAGGGTTTTGATAATTTCTAATTGGCATTGAATAGAAAATTTATGAACTTGACCTATATGATCTTACCCTATGGTGTCTATTTATTGAAGCTTTATAGGGAGATGACATCACTTGTATATTCCCTTGACCTATCCTAATATTAGATTAAATAATATAATCTTGTATAAAACATTTTGTGAGAGAATTTCAATATTATCAAGATCATATCCCAAACCATATTTTATCAATCCAGCATAAAAATATACCAATATTTCACACCTTACAATTAGAGAAAATACAGGTGTAGTAAGGGTTAATGTGTCTAGACCATAGTATTTTGAACATGATCATATTATTATTAATTAAAAATTATTATATTTTTCACCTTTTAATTATTTCATTCTATATATATATATATATATAATTTTATGGATAAAAATTTTATTTTGATATGATAAAATAGAAATTTTATTTTTGTGAAATTTTTAGTTCAATTAAAAAAATATTTTTAAAAAAATAATGAAATTTTTAGTGAAATGATATTTTCAAGAATTATTTTATTTAAATCATATTTAATTTAATATAAATGAATACATTGATAAATGGTTCCCATAGTAAATTTTATATGTGTCATAATGTTGTCTATGTCGTGAAGAAAAATATTTTTCAATAAAAAACACTTAAATAAAAGATTAAAATATAATTTTTAGAAATTTGTTATTTTAAGGTTACAATTTTATTAAAATCAACATATCTGAATTATTTTGTGGTTAATTTTTCATAATTTTCTAAGAGATTTGAAAATTTAATGTTAAATAAAACATGATATAAATATACAATACATATTAAGACGTCAAAATAGAGAAAAATCGATGCAATAAATTAAATAAAAGGGATCCAAAACCAAAAATGTATTTCCCTTATAAAATAATGTGATTATCTATTATGTGAATTCTTTTATAGGACTTTACTTAATCATTTAAAACATATAATATATTTTTGGCGATTCAAATCAATTATTTATGATCATGAATTAGATCCACATCATTGATGGTCTTATTTAAAGTATTTAATTATATATCCTAATGAAATATTGAAAATGAATCCATTTTGGGGGAATGATTTAGAAAAAACAAGGAATGACTTTTTGTATTGATTTTCTTAGCACTAAGAGTCTAAAACATTTGATAAAAAATTAATGAAGAATTACCCTCACTTCTGAAATAGATATCCCTCGAACATTTTAATCATATTTTATAAAACCCATTGACTATGAATATTTTATCCCTAGATATATCTATATCCCTCAAACTGTGTTCCAAGGATATAAAAACACCCTCTCAAAATAATGGATTTTATCCTCTCCCTTCTTTTGTAAGTACATTCCTTGCACTAAACTATTTGACTTAAAAAAATTCATTTTATACTGAATTTTTAGATATATTATACTATCCATATGATTCCAAAGTAATTACATACCACAATTCACATTAATTAAACACTTCCATGATCCTTTATGTACAACTGTTATGCTGCTGGAATTATCCCATGATTTTCCATGGGAAACATTTGTTTTGTGATTTCCCGTATAAATTTCCACACATGGAAAATTGACTAGATTTAAAAATACATCTTTGAAATGGTTATTATATTAATTTAAACCACACTCCTTAATTTTGGGATTAAAACAGATTAAATTAATTCATATGTTGTATCATATATGTTTCACACAAATTTTTGTACCTGATATGAATGTGGTGGGTGGGCCTAGAATTCTATAACTCTAGAATTATTTTAGTAATGTTCTTATAAAATGATATGAAATTTATGATTTTGTGGTGGTTATCCTAAAAATACAATGTTTTGATTTCATAGTGGGTATGTTTGACCTATGATTTTGATGTCATGTTTTATATTCATTCTTCATTCATGTAATTCAAGTTGTTATCCTCTTATATCATGAATTTATTATCTTTTTTATGATTCTAACAATTATATAAAACATTTATATTCCACTTGATGAATATTTATGTCATTGATCAATTCATTCATTTTTTACTTGCATATTGTGCATCACAATGCACAAATTTATTAAGTACATCGTGAGATTCAACCATGTAGTTTAAGAAGATCAATAGAATATTTTAAAATGGTATAGAAATTTATAAAAAGTATATATCTATTTCATGTTATTATTATATATAAATAAATATATATATATATGATTAATAATATAAACTAATATAGGAGATATTTTCAGATTCTGTTGTGAGTTTCTTAATATAACAGATCCTGAATAAAAAGGAATATATTAAAAAATCCCTCTATTTTTGAATGATATTGGATGATCCCTTGTTATATTTATAATTATACATGGTGTCTTAAAAAATTATGTTAGAGACTTAAGAATATGTATAAATATTAATTTCATTAGTATATTCTAGGTTCTTTGTTTAAAAGTTTTGAATCACACATGATTTGACCTTTACATTATTATCCTCTTAATAAAATTCCTATATTGAGTTCCTAAAAATGTATCGGTTAATGTAAGAAATAAAATATTATAATAGATATAATTATTTTTCACGTTGAGTAATATATTTTAAAAAAAATTATATTTCGGAATATATTCCTTTGAACTGATAATATACTAATAAAACATTCTCAATGGGAATTATTTCTTATTTATGTGTTGAATTTCTATTCATAAAATGTATTAAATGTTATGAAATTAACAAATAGGTTATAGAAATATATGAAAAGTATACAATAAAGGTCTTCCAAAGCTGAATGGTATATAAAATATAATTAATAAAACATTATATTTTAGAAGAACTATATTTATTTTACTGACATAAACGAGAATAGTTTTTGTAAATATATTTTTTAGTCTATGGTGTTCATGCATATTTCGATAATTATTTTATTAACAAATTAATATAAAAAGATTTAACTAATTGTTTAGTTAGTTATTAAGGAACTATAATATGAATTGAATACCATTTTAACTTAGTCTCTGTATTTTATTATTGGGATAATTTTATATTACAAATTATTATGAATAATTACATGATTGTTGAAAATGAAATATATTTTTTTGTGGTACAATATATAAAGAATAAAATTACATGTATAGTTGTTGGCATTAAATTCATGTTTCCATGCATTTTTAATTTTAAGGTGATTGATGAAGAATATTTAAAACAATAATAATAATTCATGAGATTCTGATCCACTTAAATAAATATAGTTGTTAAGATGAAATTTATTATGATTATAGAAACTATTATTATCATTCTCATCATAGATACATAATGGGTGAGTGAACTACAATTTGTTAAAATGAATACTATAATTATATTAATTTAAGATAAAAATATATTTATATTCCTAATGTAATGTAATGGTAAGGAGAATTAGAGATAATTTATAATGTTGAATCTTTCGATAAGGTTAAATCAGTTTCTCCTTCCAATTATAGATCAAATGGTAGGGTGATTGGTATGTAAGGATTTTGACTATGTTCAATATGGATATGAATATTCTAATATGATTTCTATTAAATCATGTAGTAAATTAAATATATCCTCAAGTTTTTTATATGGAATAATTTTTTATAGATACATGATATTTGTTATATAAAATCCACTAATAAATATTCCAATTTGTATTAAGATGGTCATTAAGGACATGAAAGAACATATATTGGATACATTTCTGTTTACAATATACTTAATAGAATATATTTTAACACATGGTGGGTGAATTTTGATCTACTTTTGAAAAAATGAGAGTAATGGAATCTCATTCTAAATTTTCAGAAGTGGTGCATTATGTTTTACTGAATTATTTTAAATGGGAATTGATTATCATGATTTTTAATTTATTTGAAACAATAAAATATAAATGATATTTGTATGAATGTTTATTCTAAATTAAATACATGGATGAATAGGTCTTCTAAATTTTTTCATATTTCAAAATTGGTTTTTGTGAGTCTTCTCAAACATCTCTAAGACATTAAAATATCATTTCAAATGATTTTTTTATAGATACCATTAATTATCTTTAATGAGTATTTATTTATTGAATAATTTATTTTATGATTTTCTAATCATTGTTCTTCATTAATGGAATGATTTATTAACGATCATCGGTCAGAAAAGGGACTTATTATTGATTTCTACATGGATAGTGAATGGAAAAATTGGATTCTATATTATGATGATTAAATTTTAACAAAAATAAAATAAAATTGATTCACCATGAATTAATATATTTTGAGAATTGTATTTTTTTAATAACATTAATCATTATTTTATCCTCTCCGATGTTACAATATACTCAAATTATACCACAAATAGAAATTATTGAAATAAAAATAATTTAAATATAATGTTGTCGAATTTTTTTATATTACGCAAAATATAGTTTTTAGATATAAATTATAGAATTAAAATTGATATATCATTATAGAAATTTTAATTTCTAGGAACTATCTCACCACATTGGATAAATTTTTAGTAAAGTTATTAAATATTTTCTTATTGAGCACATTTTTTATGAAATAGTAGTAAAAAATAAAAATAAAATTATAATTCATTCATCTTAAACAATTATCAATCCAAAATTATCATTTTATATAAAAATTTATAATTTATTTAAATTTTTATTGAAATGTATTATGATTGGTTTTATAACTCCCAATAAGGTAGAGATGGTGGTTTCATTTATCAAAAATAATGTCTCCAATAGATCTAAGGTTCATAGAGTATTAATAAGTGGTAAATATATATATATATATATTACTCATTAATGAATGTACTTTTTGTATAAGTATGGAGTAATTTATACAAATTATGATCCATAAAATATTAATGTATTCACCATGATGAGGAATCAAACAAAGTACTCAAAACGTCGATATGAAAATCATAGGATTATTCAAAAGTGTTTTGTCAATGAAAAATTATCATTCATCAAGTATACTAATTATGAGATTAAATATACTATTTAATTTTATCTTTCCATTTATTGTATGGAATGGAATTCTACATAATGACCAAAATAGGGTGTGAAATTTGTTTAGTAATTAATGTATTGATTTTTAATGAAATACCATGCCATGAAAATTAATGTTATAACTAGATGAGATCAATGAAATTTAAAAATATGTTTACAAATACATAAATATATATAAGGATTATACAAATAGTATACATAATAAAATGATAAATGAGGTGTTATATAATCCCTATGAAAGAGTACAATTTTTCTAATCATGAATTCATATATTTTGAGGAAAGATATTGTCTTTTTATTATTTACCCTTCACAGTATTAATTTTTTACCCATGGTGTTGTGAGATAATAAAAAATTATGGGAAACCATTAAATATATATTTAAATTGTTTCAGGCATACTACTATGATTATAACCTTTTGGTGGTGATTACATCCCACAAATATATTGAATAGGATGATAAGTAAAGTCTACATTTAGATGCCACACAAACCCCTTATGTTATCTGAATTTTATTCTAGCTCATTTTTTGAAATTTTATTGATAATTATTATGAAATATTACAGAGTTATAGTGTTATGGTTTAGTTTTTAATAAATTTAAAAATCATTCCATACTCAATGACTTTTTAAATGACGAATGATTTAAATGGTTGAAACCCTCTAAGATCCACATGAAATTCATATAGAGATTCATTAAGAGAAAAATTGGGAGTTCAAGATATGTAAATACCTTAGAGGTCCCAGTTCATGGAAAATTGTAATTTTCATTAGTATCCACAAGGCAACATATAGTAAAATATTGTTTATTTTAGAGGAATATAAGTTATGATTAAAATGAAATAGTCATAGAAAAATTATGGATATGATATATCTACCTCATAAAGAGGATAAGAGAAAAAACAATTTCATGGTGTTTTTATTAAATGGATTTTAATTTTTAGTTGATAAACGTGATGTTTAAGAACTGGAGTTACATATCCTTTATAATTTCCTATTAATTAATTAAATATACATTATGTTGGTAGATATATTTCTACATACTCCTATGGAAATATATTTTCATTGGGAATATTTAAAAACATTCTCAATTAGAAATTCTATCTAGTTATATTAGACTTACAACATGGTTGTTTTCAAATTTGATTTTATATGGGGATTTAACATAAAAATATTACATCCTGCTTTATTATTTTATGACATATTGATCTCATTTTTTATTTTTGTAGTTCATACATGTCATTTAATACACATTTTGTTTTGATAAATTAATTTTTCAATCAATCATTTATTAAAAAATTAATTACATTCTAATCTATTTTTTATTTTTCTCCCATTCAACACATTTATTCACTCTCTTTATGAGATGGAAAATTTGAAGATGGGAGATATTACTTCAAACATGTGTAAGAAATAACACAAGTAGAGTGGGATAAAAAATAAAATTTTATGTACTTATTTAATTTTTTTAATTTGGTCAATGATATGTATTTTAAATTTGGAATAACATGAGTAATTCATTATATAGAAAATTCAGTAATATAATACTGAAAAATAGAACTAATATTCGTAGATATAAAAAGTGATTTTCTATATTAAACCATGGGAAATTGCTTAAATTATTCTCATTATTGTAATATTTAAATTATTTATCTTAGTTTTTTTAATACCTTTAAATTTTATGATATACTTCCCTATATATAAATTTGATTTCTTTGATATCTAAAAATACATAAATCCACAACTATAAATAAAACAAAAATAGTATTCCGTTATAAAATATAAAGTAAAAAAGAAATAATTAATAGTAGTATATATATTTTTAAATTATATTTATAATGTTTTATGATAAATGAGATATGTTTTTGAAAAATTTATTATATACCTTAAAAATAAATTTTTCATGAAAATATTTTTATATCATTTAATGAAAAAAATATAATTTATACAATTTTTATAATATATATATTTCAAAAAGAACTTAATGTTTAAATTAATCATGTTACAATTAACATCGAGTGAAATTTTTGGGGTTTTCTATGAATATTTTATTTCAAATTATTTGTGAAAAATAATGAATTTTTATTGAAAACAACATTTTTATTTCAAGAACATACAAAGATAAAAACATTTATTGGTATCATAGATAATTTATTTCAATAGTTTTTTTAATAATAAAATTAAGAACATTGAAATAAATTTTACTGTTTAATTTGGTTAAGAAACCTTTCAATACTTATAATAGTATTTTTATAAAAACAATTTCTTCATTTTGGTTTGAGATTTGTTGTTTAATTAATTTCTACTACTTATAAATTTGAATCCTAAAAAATTTATTACTTTTTTAGCGTAATTATATAAAAAATTTATAAATGGTTTAATTTTATTTTTTGACATTATGAATGGTGACCTTAAAAATTATTTTTCACCATAGTATGGGTAATATTGGTTAAATATTGTTACAATTGATAGATAAAGCATTAAAATTTTCCTAGAATATTTATTTATTCTATTGTATTGGTCGATTTCGCCAATTTTCATTTGAATCGCTAAAATATGGCCAAATGGTATCATCATTCTTTTATTATAACCTTTATATTAATTTAATAAAATAATTAATTAAAAATACTATTCTTATGAATTTAAAATTATTACAGATGGATAAAAAGAATATAACTTATTCTATATATGATTATTTTAGAGATGAATTATTTTACTATCATGGAATTTATTATTAATTTATTGTTATTGAATAGCTGCTTTAAATTCTAATTAGTATTGACATATTATTAAATCAATGAATAGAAAAATAAAATAAATGATATTAAAAATATTAAAAGTAATATAATTTGGACGAATATTTTTGTTACAAAAATATATATGATAAATATTCATATTAGTTATGTTTTAATGGTTTTTAATAGAAACCCATTTCAATTTTTATGTACTTAAATTCAAATCAAATGAATAGTTCCAAAAATGACATTAATGATTTTTTAAAATAAAAATTATTTTATAAAAGGTTTGAAAATACCTAAAAATATTATATTCCACCATGATAATTGGATATGGCTGAAAAAATCATCCAATGACCATTTATTTTTCTAATGTCCCTTTATATTTTCATCATTGACTTGTGATGGGTATAAAACATTGATATTATAGTAATTGTCAAATAGATTATTGGAGGTTAAAACTAAGAGTTAATGGGTTAAAAGATAGCCTAATGTAGTATAGATATTATATTATGTGATGATTGAGACATTTCCCAACTTTATATTATAAATATATAATTTTTAATGAGATTATCCTAAAAAATAATTTATATTAATGTAATACATTATGTAATTCTAGGAGTACCCCTCCCCTCACTTATAAAAGGGAGACTCTTCTTCTTCTTTCCTCGCTTCTCCTGAGCCTTATAGCCTGTAAAATATCTAAAATAATACCTTCATAAATTTTATCACCACATCATGTAGTTTATAATCTTTCTAAAAATATATCCTTTTATGTTTTAAGGGGTACTCCAACGAAGCTTTCTCAACCAAGAGGTATAAGAGTTACCCATGCGTTCTCAAAATCATTTCATATTATACTAATTATAAATTTTTTATTTAAATAATAACTTAATGAATTAATTATATTTATTACAATAAATTTTTATTATAATGTGTAACAACTATTATCCATGTTCTTCTGATCTATTATAAATCGATAAGCTCCCTCATCCATAAATCCGTACTACTGCCTCAAAGAGGTGATGTGATTAATTTTTAATTTCATATTTAAATGGATGGTTATAAGGATATATTTAAGGAATATACATGATATATACGGTGTAATTAATATTCTATAATGGTAAACTATTATTTACCATTCTTTAATTACATCCTTCAAAATGTTAAAATAGTGTTCATGTTTATATATAACTAATCAACTCCCCAAATGCTGCGGTTCATTTTCACGACTATAACATTTATGGATTAATCTATATATATAATGAATATATGATAATTAATTCACAAATAATATTATTTATATTATGAAATTGTGATCAAATTACAAAAAATTAGTCTTCAAAACTGAGACAATCAGGAAAAACAAAGCATTAATCACCAAAACCGATCAATTTAATAATAAATTATAATTTAAACGGGTGGTTAGATAACATAAGAAAATAACAAATTGAATGATAGATATTAATATTATTAATTATTTCACATATATTAAATATTTATTTATTATACAAGAGGTTCTAAGTCATATGATGAAATATAATATTTTAGGTAATAGATATTTGTTTCAATCCCATTTTATTTGGGATTATAAATGCTTGAATTTATATAGAGAAAATTATATGACCCTTATCTGATATATTAAATTAATTTTTATCCCAATATAGTTATTTATGGAGAATACATGTTTCCATCAATTTTTTACCATTAATTAATCAAGCGACTAGACAAACATTTTTAGGAAAACTTCTTACAATTTATTATTTGGTCATAAAACTTTTTCATCCAAGTATATGTTTCTTTTCAAATAGTTATTTTAAATTGTTTTTTATTGTTATATAACTATTATTACAGACATTTTTACCCTTTTTTCAATAAAATTGTTTCCAAATAATCTTCCTATCATTTTCTGAATGGGGAATCATTTATTTATCAATCAACATTGGAATGAAATATTTATTTTTTATAAAACAAAAGGAACATTATTTTCCACCACTATGACAACTAAATAAATTTATAATTACTAAAAAAGTGTCCAATACAATTTTTTAATGCTTTTTTCCATATTGTTTATAAATATTTGGATTTCGAATACACTATTACAAAAAGAAAATGGTATTTTTCTCCTAAAATATTCTAGTAATAGTATAAGGGGATCAATATCTAAGATAAAATTCAATGAAGTTAGCTATTCTCTACTGGGTATATGATACTAATATACCTTCTTTATTATTTATATATATGGTTTGTGATCTTGATATGATATTTTATTAAATCAAATTATTTTTTACTTGTTATACTCTAATGAATTGAATAATTTTTATGAACCATGTTTCCTTTCTATAGGTAATTTTATTATGATATAATGAATGATTTATGATGTAATAGTGAAAATATATATGGTTTTCAGTATGTGTTGGGTGGGATCAATATTATTTAATCCACCAATGCATTTTGTAATGTTTTAAATCTCAAGATATAATTATGGAAAACATGTTTTTGTGGATGATACTCCATCGTAAGGATGTTGATGTCCATGATTCACTAGGGAAAATATGTGGTGGTTCATGATCCACTATGGTAAATATGTAAGGATTCCTAATAATATATAATATGGAAAATATGTTTTCATGCATGGTCCATTATTATTTTATAGTCTTAGTAGATTACATTGACATATTAAATGGTTTCTAAACCTATAATGGTGACTCTCTTTTTAAAAACTCATTATTTAAAAGAAAATTATCTTTTTAATTAAATTAATTAGATTATTTTTAACACAACACTAACTTGGCATGTGATACATACACGAATGAGTTTCTTCCCAACAAAACTGTAGTGTCATAATTATTTAAATAATATATTTTTAACATATCCATCATATATATTAATATAAATAGTAATAAATATTTTTTAAATGGTATTTATAATGTTTTTACATAAATAAATCAAATTTATAATAAACTGTCTACTCTTTTTTAAAATAGTTATATGTTTAAAAATACTATTTTCTAAAAGGAGCTACTTATTTTTACCATATGTGATCAATAAAAAAAATAATTTTATTCAATAATAGAAATTTATTTTTTTAATATAAATATTATTTTTTATTTCAGAAAAACAAAATTAACTTTGGGTGAATATTTGGAATTTTTCAAAAAACATTTAATGTTTTCGGAATTGGGTAAATGACAACATTATTGTATAAAAATAGACATTTTCCTTGAAATTATTTGTATACTTTAAATTTATATTAATGTCACGATAGGTAAATTATACACTTATTAACCCATTGTACTCCATTGGAATCATTTTCATAATAGAGTAAGATATAAATGAATAAACATTTAACATCACTTATACCCTCCTTCAAATCACATTTTCAAGATTATTATTAAATATTATTATACAACTTCTATAAATGGAATTTTGGAAAACATATTTTTATGGTTGTAATATTCATGTAAAATTTGTTCTAATAGGATCGTAATATTATATTCTTAATAGTATATTTTGAATTTTATTTACCATGATTGACGGAAAATAGGGTAATTAATGGTTAAAATAATATTATAATAATATAAAAATACCCTAAAATGTCGAAATTTCATTGGATAAGTGTTTATTTAAACCTAATAAACAGTAGATCAAAAATAAAATCATTTGTAAGAAACATTTATTTTATTAGGAAATTTATTATATTTTATTTAAAGATGAGTTTATAATGTCCTATTAAAATTTTAATAACTATATATTTTTAAATGTGATGTTATCAAACTTAAATGGTCGACTATAAATATTATTTGGAAATATGAATTATTTATTTAAATAATGTAAATTTATATAATATTTTATGAAATAAATAATTAAATTAAATGATAACACAATGATGATGTAGTACTTGATTTATTGAAGAAAAAATCAATTAAATGATATTAATAATATTAAAATTAATTTAATTTTAGTTAATAAGTGATATAAATTAATTTTATAGATAACATAGAGTTGCTACTGACATTTTGAAAATATTTATTCTAAGTTATCTTATTGATTAGATATTTATAAAAAAAATATTTAATAGTATCAAAATTGACATAAATGATACTTTAAAGTAAATAATAATTTATTAAATGTTTTCAAATTGATAAAAATATAAGTTTCATACAACTAACTTTTATAGTATTAAATGGTTTATAAGGGATCCAATTTTAATTTTTGTGGCTTTTTATAGTTAATATATTTACCAAATAGAGAGAACAGACAAGTAGACAAGATAATAATAAAATATTCTTAACTAAGGGTTAAACCCAAAAGATAAGGCTAATAATTTGACCCATAAATTGCCTAAAAACCATTGGTTGAGAGTATTTTAAACTATCATTATTATACCCTAGAAATAACTCACATTGGCACTTTTTGAAATCAATAAATAATAATGAATTAATAGTTTTAGAGTTTCCAAATGTGTCTATAACCTCTCTTATAAAATGAGACCTCTTATTATCTTTAATTCATGCATCTAAATACATTTGGGTCAACAAAACCCGACCCAGTTCCTCTCCAAGACTCGGGAATTCCATGTCACTATTAATCTCGGTGAGATATATCCAGGTCCACCACTTATTTCGGGTGGGTGTTGTATGTACTAACTTTATTATATTCTATATCATGATAAATTTTCTCTTCATTATATTTAAATATTCATTTTAATATAATGGGGTTATTATTTAAATGTTCAATGTTTTATGGGACACTTTTAATTTTTTACGGATTAATCACTTCTCCATTTCAATATTCTTGATATAATCATACAAAATTATTTATATTCATATAAATTGTTATAAATTATATATATTTTCTATATTTAATTTCTTTCAAATGATTTCAAAAGGAATATTTTTAAGGTTTTATATCAGGGAAAATTTCACATTCACTTTATTAACTGAGGTTTTTTATATATATGTTTCAACTGGGACATATTTATCATCCATGTCCATGTTTTTTAAATTGTATTTCAAAATATTATGAAAACTTGATTAAGGAAATATTAAAAAATTATTAAAATTTTATAAAACGTTTTGAAAGGAATCTTTCTTTGGTTTTCCAAATGAGGTACATTATGAAAATTTTAAAAAATTAAGTTAAAAATGTTTTTTAAAATTATACATCGTGAAAGTCTATTTTTTATTGTTATAAGGCCTTAAAATTTTGATACATCCCTTAAAATCTTATAAGATTATTTTCAAAATAAATTTTTACTTTTATAATTACACAAATTTTAAATTATTTACATTTTAAAATAGGATATCTCTTTCAAAGTGTTCTAATTATTTTACTAGATTATTTTTATCAATGCTAGACTCAATATTTAGACATTATTCTTAATTGAGGTTGATTTTTATGATAAAATAGTCCATATTGATTTGAAGGTTTTATGATTGTTTGGATTGTTGATATTCTCTTTTCATACCATTCAAGGTTTATGGTTATAGTACTAACATTTCATATGAAACTTTTAATACAAATTTTTATGTTATGTTGCCTCATTTTTATGTGATGAATGCAATATATAATGTATGTGATGGGCATGGATTGATATATCCCCTCGATATGTCAGTAGGTTTCATGAAAAAAAATTATATGGTTTTGGCTGAGTTCTTAACCATTTATTAAATTCTTGGCATGATTCCTTGACAATATTATATTTTTGGCATTAAGCCTCAATGGTTTGTTTCATATGTAGATCATTATAAAATCCCTCATTATGATATTATTTTTTTTAAAAGTTTGGGGCTGAATCCTCATTTATTATTAAAGAAATGAAAATTTCTATTTTAACTGGGTAGAGGGATACCCATTACATATCCCGACAGATGAGTTGGCATTTAGCCCATTTCATAGAAAGTGGGCCCAAATTTTTTTCCCCAGGCACATTCTGTGAATAGTACCACTACAATACCCACCTCCTACAGTGCCACATAGTACTCGCCACTGCTACAGTGCTCTGTCGCCGCTATAGTATTGCCGCTAAAACAGTGCACTACAATACTCCTATAGTCCCTGTTCCGAATGGGTTTTGAACCCCCAATTTTAATGTAGGATTAAGGGGTTCTTACCACTAAGACAAACCCCAACTACTAATATTAGTTATTAAAATTACATGACATTATTAGACTAGTAGAACTTCCATGTGAATGTTTAAATGGAATTATTAGATTTATTCCTTCCATATGTTGTTGATTATGTTCATAAGGTTTCTATATCTATTATATACATTCCTTAATGTTTATGGTCATTAATGATAGCATCTACATTATAGTTTAACCATACTGAGCATCTGATCTCACCCCTTTATTATGTGTTGTTTTCTTGAGATTCCATGAATTTTTTTATGATTTATATACATTCTTCCTCTAGAGGAATAATGAATTTATCTAAGTATTATCAATTATTTATTTTGTGTTTTAAATTATACCATAAATTTCCTATACATAATCTATTTTTCATAACTGCTAAACTAGCCAATCCATCGAGATTTTATTCCTTTTAAGCAAGATAATGTACAAAAATAATTTCTTGTTCCCTACATATAATATTGGGACATTGCAGTTGATATTAAAATTATAATAGAATCAAACTTGTAAATAGAATTTGGAAACAAATATTACTAATAAAAACACTGAGATAAGAATTGGGGATAAGTATAGAATAACTTTCATGAGTTTTTGAATGGAAGTGAATATTTATGTATTCCATGAAAATTCATCCCTATCTGGACAACACATGTAGAAATGGTTTTCACACAGATTTACCTTATAGTAATAACTCTAACAAGGTGTTACGAACATAACTAGTGGTAACATGGTACATGAAAATTTTTCTTACTATAAACCTGGTTTGACACTCTTGGAGGATATACTTAGGATACTCACATTTTCATTAAAACCCATTATGAATTATTTATGAGTAAATATTTCCCCCAAGAAACAATTTTTATGATTATGGATTAGATGTGAATATATGTTTAAATTTATTTTATCGTTTTTCTATTTTGGATTTTTTTTATTATGATTGATAACCAATTATAGTGTATAACATTTTTTATAAATAGTTCCTAGTGGGGGGAAGGAAAATTTTATCAACCCACATAATTCATGTATGGATTTACCTCTTATACAAGATAAAGATAGTGAAGCTATAGGTCCAACTGTTGATGAACAAATTATAAACATACTAGGAATGTTGACTCATGTTATTAACAACAACTTTTCCCATACGGATCACCCATAACAAAAATATAGAGTAAAAATGATAGACAACATCATGAGACAAAAAATGGAACATTCAGTTGGACTACAAATCCTTTTTTAGCTTAGTAATGGATAATTTCCAGAGGGAAAATATTTATTTCCTTGTGGAGTATCGAAAGGGGAAAATTTGAAAACTATTTTTATCATTTCTTGGGAGATGTGGATCAATGGTGGCCATTGAATCAAACCACCAAAATGGAGAATGAAATTGAATGTATGGAATGGAAGGATATTAATGAAATTTTCCTAGAAAAGTATTTCCCACATGAATAGATTGTGGATATAGAGTTGAAATTCTTTAATCTTTGATATAAAGTGGATGAGAATGTAGTTAAATATGAATAGAACTTCACAATACTAGCAATGCATGTTGTAGACAATATACATAAATTAAGTAGTATGATTAACCATTTATTTAATGAGTAAAATCCATTTCACTAAAAGGAATTGGATTCTAAAAAATTGTCAACATAAGATGATATAGTCTACCGTAATTTCAAGACAGAGATTGAATTTTATAATTCTAATGAAATTAAGGTAAATGAAGAGAATAAGAGAATGGTTGAATAATAGATGGATAATGGGTTGAAGGGAAACTAGGATTTTAACACATGTGAAAATTTTTTAAGTAAACAACCTTGTGCCTAATTTAAATGAAAAGGAATTGGTTTAATGTGTGGAAGAAAAGGCAACCGTGACCATGATTGAAAAGAAGGGAAATAATTTATAAATGTGTAATGTTTCTGTGGCTAAGATACAGGGAACTATTCAAATGAATTCCCCAATAATCAAGGAAATATATCTTAGAAAAAAATGGATAATGTTAAATCTTTTGATATTACTATAGTCATATTGTAATAATTAGGGTATTTTTGTTTTTGGATTCAATAATTATGTTCTGAAATTCTAATTATGAGAATAATGAGATATATAAGGATTGTACTACAATACATATTAATTAACGATTTGGAAGCATGAATGTTTTAATTATTTTTTTAATATTATCATGGTATATATATATTTTGTATGTGACATACAGAGAAAAATTATGTTTTTTAGGAAAATATGATGTTATGATTAATTTTAGATATTTAGAGACATATATCGACTATTAATTTGGATGTTTTATTTTCAATATTTCTAAATGTTGTAGTAGATAATGTTGATCATTGGAAATTATTTTTTGTGGTGAAACCATTTCTGATGATTATTATTAAAATTTTAAAATAATTTATTTTTAAGAAAAGTACAACCCGTTGGTCGGGCAACAACCTATCATGTCTAGAATGGTCGTGATACTTGAACCCGTAACTGAAGGATGAAAAGTGTGCATAACCTACCAATAGACTATGTGATTTCTTGGTTGGTATAAAATTGTTTTTAATTTATATTTATAATATATGAAGTATAAGATCATTTTTTGGAACCCTATACAATTAATATAAATAAAATATTTTTATATTTTATTATATTTTGGATAGAAAGATGATTTTCTGCTATAATTAGGTAATATATGGGACTCAAATTGTCATGTAAGTATGATTAATTATGATCTTATTTTATGAATTAAATTAATTCATAAAATCTAGTTAAACGATCTTACAATTATAAATTTTTTTCCTAGTAATTTCTTTTTAGATGAATCCAATGGTCCCATAGATCATCACTGACTTCTACATTTGTGATTGTTATCTTCTTCTTGACCATGTTCTTTATCTCCCTCCATCAGAACATGAGGGTAAGATTTATCTTCCATGTCCGTATTTTTTAATATATAACACAAATATGTTATAACACAGTGACCTTTATACATCCCTTTCATTACATTCAAATGGGGGTCTCATTAAACAATTTCCCAATGTAGGTATTCCATAAATGTTTTTTCTATTGTCAAATTTTATTTTTGAAGTACAATTTTAAATTGTGAGGATGAAATGTATTAATTTAGACATTATTTTAAGACCCCATGATTTAATGGTACATCAAATTTTTAATGAAATAAAATATTGTATATTTTATTTAACAACAACTTGTCATCCAATACACAAAATATTGCATTTCATCGAAATAATAGATTAATTTTATAATTATGTAGATGATATATTAATAAAATATCCACTACATCGAAGGATCCTGACATAACAGAAGTGTGTTGGTGGGTGGGTGAAATATTTGTTTAGTAATTGATGAAAAATATGTGATCAATATGATGATGAACGCAAGTATCCACAGATTAAATAAAAGATTTAGAAAAATATAAGAAAAGTGATGGATCCGAGAAATAGTATCATTCACATCATGTTTAAAATTAATTTATTAGTATTTGTATAAATTAAAAACAGGTGTCTTATGTAATTTCTTCATTGATGAGCATTGATTGTCTGAAATAGCACTTCCAAATTGCATTTTTTTGTGCTGGTGAGGAACCAAACTTGAATCCCTATAGTTATGATCCAAATGTGCTTCTAGGTTCTCTGATCAATTACCATCATTATCAGGGTTCTAGCACGGAGAAGATAATTTCTTCCATTGATCATTCTTTATGGTTCATTTTTTTCCCCCGAAGAACTACTCTCGTTCTTGAGAGGGAGAGATAAGAGGACTTGAGAGAGAAAATGTTTGGTTTGACAATCCACTATTCTGAGATCGGAATTGCTATTTCATTACAGGTACATGGCACAATATATGTACCGTTCTATTAATAGACAAGAGGTTTTGGTTACAATATTTATTTGGATAACAGTGGTTAAATGCAATCACAACCCTTAGAGAAAACCCACTCCATCTAATAAAAAAACACCAACATTTTTTATAGTGCGCCAACTTGCACTAAAAGAAAACATAAATGAAATCTCATTCCACATAATGATAACAATATTATTATTATTTTTTTCCACCTGGATAAATAATATTAATTGACTTTAAATAATTAATTTATCCTTAGACATGTCCATGGTCTGCTTGAACTCCACTTCCATTTATTGAACAACTGAAAAATATATCATTCTCCTAAATAAATACTAAATTTACAAACTATTAAAAAAATATTTATTAAATTACAAATAAAATGAATAAATATATTTTATTCACAATCTAGTAAATAAATATTTATTTAATTTATGTGATCATTTTAACTTGAATAAAATTATTCCTCATTTGTGAATTAATATTACTCATTAATTAAATTTATAGAGAACTTAATTGAGACCACCAACAACACATATTCTATGACCCTCTTGGATTCATTCTCATTGGAATTAGGTGGTCTTGCATAAATTCCGAGAATATTGTCCTATAATAGTTCAAGTAACCCATGAGAAATAATATAAAGTCACAAAAACAGCATCCACATATGAATTCTCACTGTGTAATATAATCTCTTTTTCTCAATATATCATCGAGCATGTTTCATGATATTTTCATCAACTTATATGGTTGATACGTCATTCTACTACATGAAAAATATGCTACAGCCACAAACCTAAAGCTGCATTTTTAAAATCATTACAATTGGTTGCTATAGCCATAGTTTTATGGCATATAGCCCATACATATAAGACATTATTCATGGTCATACCTATATCACATACCACTATTTTAAAACCATGTCTATAGGACTTTATTCATGGTTAAGATCCATAGTTTTCAAAATTGTGTCTATATCCCATACCTCTAGCCATGGATATGTGTCCTATAGCCATGGTATAGAACAGTGTGGCTTAGTCCTTTTTTCTATGGCCTATATCCACTTTTTTGTAAACTATGGATATAGGTCTCCCACCATTGTGCAAGAGAAAAAACATCAATCCAAAAAAAATCGTAGGAACAACTATTACCATGGTTTTCAGGATATTTCCACGATTATTAGTAATATATATAACATATTATATATATATATATATACAACCAAATGCATTGGTGGTGTAGTGGTTAGGGCACTTAAATGTGAAGTGATTTTTTTGGGATGAAATATGGTGAGGAACAAATTATTTTAGGTGATTACCAAATTTTTCTATGGCCATAGAAATGGTTAAAACAGTGTTAATAGGCCACTTATTTATGCGGTTCAAACTATGGACATAGTTCAACATCCATTGTTGAAAATGAAGACCCTTATTTCTACGGTTAAAACGATTCCCATAGGTCCAACCCTACTGCAATGGTGATAGCGCCCAAGGTTTAGAAAAACTTTGTTTTTAGACTACGACCACAATTCTGGGCCATATTTCTCGGGTTTTAAACTGTGGAAATAGGCATTTTTTCTAGTTGGTCTCTTTGATTACCTTAAATAAACACATTTTTACCCCATGTCCATGGAATTTTGGATTATTGTTATGTTTCTATTAAAGGGAAGATATATCAACTACCATAAATTGAAGGCATAAATCCTTCCTCAACTTATACATTAATAACTTGACATTAGTGACACCCCCAACATACCCTACTTATCGTCAATAAATTACATGATGGTATTAATCATTAAATGAATGTTTTAATGTTGTGAAACATATTAATGACAATATAAAAGTCTAAGGACCATAACAAATCATCAAAGAAAGTCATATTAGATGACACAAAAACATACAGAATTACTACTGGCGGGTATATTCTTATAATCTCCTGTCTTGGAGATTACAAAGTGCAAACTTAATGAGCGAAAGAATCATCTTCTTCTGAGTACTCGCACCTAACAGTCTATATACTTTGTCTAATATCATTTTATTCCATCCAACTGAGAAACTATATTTAATAAATGTTTCATAGCATTTCTAGTTTCCCAATATAGTATGGAATTGCTATGACCTTATTAATGGGACAAATACACTTAAAAATTATGAAATTATTGTCATGAATAACATTAAAAAATATGTATTTAGATGTTTAATATTTAAATAAATTAAATATTAATTTAATCAATGTACAAACATCTTTTTCTAGGACTCGGACTCCAACAATATCCTACATGGACTATAACAAGCTTCATATGCCTTTCAGTACGATAGACCGTACATGATGATCATGTTTCTGCTGGGTGGAGACTTTAATGAGTGGTTCTACCACATTTTCATGCATGGAACTAAAAATCACTTCAACATAACCTCTTTGAGAAAAATCCCCCAAGAGATGAAACTTTCATACTATTTGATACATCTGTTGATGTGTCCTTATCTCTTTTGTGAGAGCCACCACTTTAGTATTATCACAATAGGGTGTGATGGGATCATTACTACTAAAAACCACATCCAGCTCTTAGCCGAAGCTATGCATCCAAACTGCTTCTTTATCTACCTTATAAGAAATATTATACTCATACTCTATTGTATAATATATTACCACACATTTCATTGAGCTCTTCCATGTCACATAAACTCCTCTAAAAGTGAATATGTACCTCATTTACAACATCATGAAATCTGGATTAGTTTGGATACTATAATCTGCATATGCTTTGACAACTACTTCCTCATTTCCTCCATAAAACAGGAAAATATAATTATTATGTAATAGATATTTAACGATGGTCTTGATTCACCATCTAATTGAGGTCACTTGGATCAGATTGATATATGCCAAACACACTTAATGTATACGTTACATACATCCTAGTTCAAATCATAGAAAACATAACTAACCCAATCACTGATGTATATGGAATCCTTGCCATTGTTTTTTTCCACATGAGTTTGAGTTCACATTTTCTTTTAAAGATGAATTCCATGTGAATTTGGCAAAAATACCCTCATGGATTATTCCATACCGAATTTCGTCTTTATCTTTTCATTGCATTTACTTTTAATTAGGTTGAGAAACCTCTTATATATATCAATATGCATCATGATCTATTGAATATATGCTACCTCACACAATTCCTTCATAGAGAAGCATATGTTTAACAATTCATTAATAGACTATAATACTTGTATCTTTTTTCAAATAAGTTATATGTCACCAAAATAAACTACGAGGAAAACGATTTCACTCCCACTAAATTGTTTGTAGAACCAAGTCCCTCATTAGTTCATTATAAAACCACATTCTTTTATTGAGTATTCAAAATAATTAATCCAGGAACATGATGATTTATTTAATGCATAAATCGATTTTGGCACTTTAATATCTTATTGGAATCCTTTGTTGTGACAAACTCTTCAGGTTGTGACATTTTGATATCTTCCTGAAGTAATATATTTACGAAGCATGATTTGATATCCATTTTCCAAATCACATTTTTATGGTAAGCAATAATGTCCATGATAATTTTAATGGATTTTGGATTTTCAACTAGTGAAAATGTTTCATTATATTCAATGCCTTGATGTTGTTTAAACCCTTCTTGAAACATGTCATGCCATATAACTATTTTCATTCCCTTCCATTTCTTGTTTATTCATAAACACTCATTTTCAACAAGTAGGATATACATCAACAGGAGGATATACCAAAACCCAAACTCTATTTAGGAATATAGAATTCATTTTAGAATTCATGGACTCTTTCAACATATCATCATCAATTAATCTAATAGTTCCCTTGTATGTTAGGGAATCATTATTATCTACTAATAATGAGTCACCATCCTAGGTAATAAGAAAAACATAATGTTATGGTTTCTAACCTCTCCTGTACATCAACATAGTTCTTCTGTCTATGGAATTGTTCATTCTTTTATGGGGTTTTATGGAATCTATTTTAGTTCAAACCCTTTTGTGTCTTGAGCCTCAACATAGTCAAATTCTATCTCACACCCACTATCTCCATTGGAGATGTACTCCCTCTGATATAATATAGTGTATCATGACACTACAAAATCTCTTATTGACGGGTTTTTATAAGTAATATCCCCTTGTTTCCATTGGTTTTTCTTATAGAGGTACACATTGTTCCTCGAGGTTCTTGTTTGTAACCTAAAGTAGTGTTGTCACACCCCGACCGCATATATCTTTATTTTACTTCTTTCTTGGTCCCGATTTAAATTTTTCGGCGATTAATTGCATTGGCGGTTCCGCGCCGGTGCGCGGTCACCGCATTGTCAGCGGTGACCGTGCGCTCAGCCCGGGTGACAGTGTGTTCACCCGGTGTTTTAAATTTTATAATTTTTACGTTGGTATTTTATTATTAATAACTTTTTATTTGTGTTATTATTATTGTATATATGTTTATATATGTTTATATATATGTATAATGATGTATGTATATATATATAGAATTATATATGTATAAATATATATATATATATATGTGAGACATCCTTAAATGATTTTCTAATTATTATTTTAAATATGTGATCAAAACAATTATTATTTGAATTAACTAATTTATTATTTATTATTATTATAAGTTTTATGATTATTATATAAGTTTTATTATTATTAATATTATAAGTTTTATTATTATTATTATTATTATAATTATTATTATTATTTCTATCATATATAAATATATTTATAAGGCCTAATAAAACCCTACCCCTACCCTAGCGTCGCAACCCCTCCTTCTCTCTCTTCCCTCCTCCCTCGTTTTTCTCCTCCTCTGGTTTCGGCCGGCCCGCACCCAGCCACACCTTCCCTGCGTCGCCGGCTCCCCTCTCAGCCCGCTCTCCGGCCTCCTGGTCCCGGCCACCGCTCGCACCTCTCCGGCGGTGTCCCGTCTCCCTGCTCCCGCGCCGGTGCGGCCAACCCCCGGACCCCGATGCCCCGCCTGCTCCTCCTGTCCCGCTCCCCGTTCCGCAGACCCCTCGTCGTCGTCCCGCCTCACCTGATCGCCGCGGCCCTCCCCGGCTGGTCTGGCCTTTCGACGCCCCTGCATACGCTCCGCGGTCCCGCGCTATACCCTCTCGGCATCCCGACCCCTGTCCCGGCCTCCTCTGCGCCGCCCTCTCCATCCCCTCTCCCTCACCGCGGCCTGCCCGCACCCTTCCCTCCTGCGCGCTCCGCCTCCTCCCGGCGTCCCGCCCGGCCTCCGGCCCTCCTCCTCATGTCTGTCCCTGCTCCCGCTCGGCCCTCCCTGTCCCGGCCTCCTCCCCGCGCCCCGGCGACGCCCTCGCCCCTGCCGACGCCCCAGCCTCACACCGGCTCCGCACGACCCCCCCTGGCCTCCGCCTTCCCCTGCTGGTCGTCCCGGCTCCCCCGCGCAACACCCGGCCTCCGCCGGCCTCCCCGTCCCAGCGTCCTGACTCCTCTTCCGACCTTCGCTCGGCCTCCGGCCTGCGCCGGCCAACCCCGGACCCCGCCGCGGCTCCCTCCGGCTCACCCCCCTCCCACAGTGAGTTTTATTTTTTTTTATTTTGTTTATATTTTGTTTTATTTTATTCTTTGTTTTTATTTTGTTATATATATATAATGTTTTAATATTTTTATCATGTTAATAATCTTATAATTATTTTATTATTACTAGGTTATTATTATTATTATATTATTATTATTTATTATTAATATTATTATGTAACCATTATTATTATTATACTATTATTATTATTGTTATTATTATGTTAATATTATCATTTATATTATTATATCATTATTAAAATTATTATTATGTTATTATTATTAATACTATATTATTATTATTATTATTATTATTATTATAAATATATTATTGTTTTAATTATTATTATATTATGTTGTTATTTTTATTATTATATTATGTTAATATTACTATTTTTATTATCATCATGTTATTATTATTATTATTATTATTATTGTTATTATTATAATTATCATTGCGCTATTATACTTATTATTGTTCTTGTTAGTATTATGTCACTATAATTATTCTTATTAATATGTTAATACTATTGTTATGATATTATTGTCACTCTTATTATTATTATATTTTTATTATGTCATAATAATAATAATAATTATTATTATTATGACATTATTATTACTACATTTTGGTTATTATCACGTTATTATTATTAATATTAGTATGTTGTCATTAATGAGCCTGCTTAACGGCCTATTGTTTTAGGACCAGTTTGACGACGCAATACGCTGCGACCTTTTCGCAACAAGAGCTTCGCGTCGTGTCGTTCTTTGTTCCGATCCGAGGTAGGTATCCCTATGCACTTGCCTCTAAATTAAGAATTTATTTATTCCTTGTCCTTTTATTTAGTTTCAGTAAATTTAAGAAAAATAATATTAAGTAGTTTTTATATTGTGGTGATTTGCTGATAATGCAAACTGTTTAATTCTGGCATTTCATTAAAAAAATGTTTTCTTGGTTTCAATTGTGGGATTTCATAGTAATGTCGCTAAATGGTTCTTCCTGAGTAACGAAAGACATGTTGAATTGGGTTTTGAAATGTTTTTGGCATGTGTAAATTAGTAAATGTTTTGTTTATGGAAAATGGTGTTTTCTTGTATCCTTGATTAGTGAAAACGTCGTGTGACCCCTTTGAAATTGTTTTTGGAAACTTTACGTGTGGTTCTTGGTCGACGAAAGATGTTTTCCCTTGTTGTGTTATTAAAAATAATGTTTTCTAGGTTGTGAAAGTTGGTTATGTTCTTGTTTGAGTGTTTCAAAGAAAGGGGTTTTTGCGAAATGATTGGGTAATAACGATTATATTTTTAGAAATGTATTTTTGGCGTGCGTGAGTTTTGAAATATTGTTTGGGTGTGGAAATGGTGACTTTTGTGTGCAATATCTTGTTTGGCCTGCAATATGAGGAAGAAATATACTATGTGAATGTGGAACTTTTTTGAGCACACGGGGAAAACCCTGGGTATCTAGGTGGGCGGACTAGAACTAGTGCGCTAGTGAGCCGGATGGGTGTCGTCCCTGTTTCACTTAGCTGGATTGACGATTGCAACACTAACTAAACATATGATATCTGAGGGTCGTGGCCTTCTAAGCCACGTGTTCTGAGGGTCGTGGCCTTCTAAGCCACGTTTTCTGAGGTTCGTGGCATTCTAAGCCACGTTACACCGAGACACGAGGTTCTAGGGTCCCACGCGAGCTAGATGAACCTTAGGGGATTTACCCATAGTGCTCTACCATCTCTGGCGTGGTGCCTCCCGTCGGCATACGGGGGACCACTTGGGTGTGAGTGTGTGCGTGTGTGAGTATGTGTGTGTGTGTGTGCGTGTGTGAGTGTGTGTGTGTGTGTGCCCATGGTTATTACTGATAACTTCTGGTTTATTTTTACTTGCACTTGGTTTTCCTTACCTGTTTACCTTTACTTGCACTTGTTTTCCCTGCTTTTTTTCTTTCAGTCATATTTCACAGCCTATACTGTTAGACTTTGAGAAAAAAATGGTTTTTAAATGAAAATGTTTTATTCGCTTTGGGTTAGATTTGAAAATGTAACACCTTTCTCTTCAGAATGAGTTTAAAACTAAGGATATGGAACTAACTTTTGAAAGAGAATAACGGAAATGTCTCGTGGTTGATTTTCAAGTAAAACATTATGAAAAATTATTTTTTTTACATTAAAGTTCAAACCTGGACTATGTAGATTCTTTATTTACTGGCAGTGCATTGAGATTTGTTGTGGGGCTCACCTACTGAGTACTTTTGTGCTCACGCCTATCCTTTACCTTTTCAGTTGCAGGTTCCTTGTGTTCAGGTTCTCCTGCTTGAGTCACTCAGTGTGGGAGCGACGTTGGTCGTAGTTGGGTGGTAACCCGCGAGGTTACATGGAGGTATGTCGTGGTATAGTTTTGTTTGTGTCTTTAGTGTTTGTCTGTTTGTTTAGTTTATATTCGTTCTTTCGATTCTGTTTTTAGCTTGGGATGAAATCGTTCCCAATGATTAAAGTTTCAATGCCCGGCACTTGTTGCTATCCCGGGGGGATCGGGAACGCCCCTCGGGACTTTCCGCGGACCGGCTCGGGTGACCGGTTCAGGGTCGACCCGGGCTGGTTCGTGACAAAATGGTATCAGAGGTGGTTCTTGTTATTTGGGTTGTCTGGTAGAAGGAGATTAGGACTGTCGGAACTCGAGGGGTAGGTACGGGAAGAGCGTCGCGAACTCTTGCTCGCACTGATCCTCGAGTTACCAGGGGTAGTTCGGGAATTGTGTCCTTGTCTTTTCTGGTTTGTATTGGATTGAGAGATGATAATGGAGGCAAGCCGACGTTACGTCGTGATTTCACATGGAGTAGTGACCCATGTGGAGTCCGAGTACGTGGTTTGAATTCCTCCTAGTGGTCGACACTGACTTGGGACATGGCCCACTACCATGTCGCCAGGTTGAGTGTGACTACTAGTCCCTCATTTCAGTGATTGATGCAAATTTGGATCTTGCTTTTGTTTTGGTCTGTGTGAGTACGTTGTTGGGAATGAAAAAGGGTTTTTGAAAATTGGACTGGTTTCTTTTAAAAGACTTTGAATGTATGAAATGGGTTTTAGAAACTGAAATCTCTTGATTTGAAAATCTGTTGTTTGCTTGGAATTGGATAAGAATGATTTGGGTTGAAACCTTGGTTCCTCTTTATGAACGTTTGCACATGTGTGAGAATGCATGGAAAGTGTGTGTGGATGCACGTATGAATGGAATGTGGATAAGGACATGTGCAACGGTTCATGAGATTACCTGGGTGTGTATTTGAAATTAAGGGCTTGATCTTGTTTTCTAAATTGGTTTTAAAGGGAAACAGTTTTGGAAAGTTTTGGTTTGAAAGTGGATTGGTTTTTGGAAAGTGATCTTGAAAAAAGGTGGTTTTGAAATCAAAAATGAAAAGGGAATTTTAAAGAGGAGATTTTATTTTGGGTTGTCTTGTATCTGTTTGGTCCTTGTGCTGACTGTTTTTGATGAAGACGCTTTTATTGATGTTGCTTCGATTTGATGTTGGTTTTGGCTTTGAGTTTTATATGTCGCTCAGGAAATGCCGCCCAGAAAGGTCTCTAAGGATTCGGATATGTCATGCCCAGTTTTTGGTCCTCCTCAGACTTTGCCTATTCTCCATGGTGATCAGGGTCCGTTAGAGGCAGTGAAATGGCTCGAGGAAGTGGAGCGTGTCTTTAGAACGTTGGGAACTCCCGATAATGTTATGGTTCGTGCAATTATGGAGTTGTTTGAGGGTCCAGCTCTGGACCAGTGGAAGATGGTTACCCCACCGTCAACGCAAGGTGAAATGACGTGGGATGTCTTTAAAACGGTTTTCATCCAATGGTTTGTACCTGAGGAAGTGAAGCTGGAGAAAAGAGAGAGCTTGTGCATATTCAACAAGGTCAACGGACGGTGAAGACATATGTTGACCATTTCAAGGAACTGATTTCCTTTTCTCCAGATGTAGTGTCACATGAGCTCATGAAGGTCTCTCTTTTCACTGGGGGTCTTCGTCCAGAGGTCAAGGAGCGAGTCCTCCCTTCTAAAGACCCTTGTTTCGAGAAGCTCGTGGAGGAAGCTCTCTTGGCTGAGTTAGTTTCTGGTGTGCGGGTGGTTAATACTTCAGTGTCCCCTGTTGTGGTTCGTAAGAGTTCCCCCTCTGGTGAGAAAGAGGCGCCAGAGACACCTGTTCTTAAGGAGTTATCCCCTTTGGTCCCTGTTCCTAGTTCGTCAGATCGTTCGATGGTATGCTATCAGTGTGGTCGTTTCAGGCATTCAATGCCGTCTTGTCGCAACCCTCCGAAGACGTGTCATCGCTGCGGTTGTCTGGGTCATCTGAAGAAGTTTTGCAAGAAGCGTCGCTTGAAGAGGAAGATGTGATTGGAGAATGTCAGTACCTGACTGTGAGGTAGAAGATGCTTCAGCCATCAGAGCCCCAGCCACAAGTCTCGGGGTGAAGCTCGCGCACAGTCAGGAGTTTCCCAGGGTTGTGAAGCCTTGGTCCAAGTTCTGTATTCCGTGTGGACGGTGGAGCAATTAAAAACCTTTTCATGTTTGTTTCCCTGCTATTGAGGTCCCAACAACGTTGTAAATGCGTTGTTTTTCTATAAAGTGATGGTGGGCTTGTTCTATGATAATCTAAGCAGACTTGTCGTGTGGACGTGGTATTCTGAATCGTGTGTCTTTCTTAAAAGTGTGGTTGACCCTTTAGTGGGTTGACCTTGGTTTACCAATGCTCGTCAGATGTGGTCATGTTTCATGGTTTTCAATGGGTCACGTTTTCAACTCGGTGTCTGGTTAAGTCTTTTCTATGGTTTTTCCCTGGTATTGAAGGTTGTTGACTCTGGTCGAGGATTTAATGTCTGGACGGAGGTGTTGTAGTAATCGTGTTGTAAGAGTTGGTTTGAATTGGTTGGAAGTTCCCATGTCGCCCCCACCCTTTTTCAGGGTGTTCTATTTAAATGGTCTTCTTTTTTGCACTAGTTAAGTTCTTGTGGTGGGGAGAACCCCTTCGTGTTCTCCCCTCAATCTCAGACCCTAGCTTTCTCTTGAATCGGTCGGGTGTGACCTGTGTAGAGTAAGGTCATCCCCGAGAACTTCAGTTTTCTTCAGTTCCTTTAGTACTGTTGGGCATAGGCTTGGATTTTTGGCTGACTAGTGGCCTGGTGACTTTCTGGGGGCAGAAAGTGTCTGTGGTGGGGAGAATTGTCACACCCCGACCGCAGATATCTTTATTTTACTTCTTTCTTGGTCCCGATTTAAATTTTTCCGAGATTAATTGCATTGGCGGTTCTGCGCCAGTGCGCGGTCACCGCATTGTCAGCGGTAACCGTGCGCTCAGCCCGGGTGACAGTGTGTTCACCCGGTGTTTTAAATTTTATAATTTTTACGTTGGTATTTTATTATTAATAACTTTTTATTTGTGTTATTATTATTGTATATATGTTTATATATGTTTATATATATGTATAATGATGTATGTATATATATATATAATTATATATGTATAAATATATATATATATATATATATGTGAGACATCTTTAAATGATTTTCTAATTATTATTTTAAATATGTGATCAAAACAATTATTATTTGAATTAACTAATTTATTATTTATTATTATTATAAGTTTTATGATTATTATATAAGTTTTATTATTATTAATATTATAAGTTTTATTATTATTATTATTATAATTATTATTATTATTATTTCTATCATATATAAATATATTTATAAGGCCTAATAAAACCCTACCCCTACCCTAGCGCCGCAACCCCTCCTTCTCTCTCTTCCCTCCTCCCCCGTTTTTCTCCTCCTCTGGTTTCGGCCGGCCCGCACCCAGCCGCACCTTCCCTGCGTCGCCGGCTCCCCTCTCAGCCCGCTCTCCGGCCTCCTGGTCCCGGCCACCGCTCGCACCTCTCCGGCGGTGTCCCGTCTCCCTGCTCCCGCGCCGGTGTGGCCAACCCCCGGACCCCGATGCCCTGCCTGCTCCTCCTGTCCCGCTCCCCGTTCTGCAGACCCCTCGTCGCCGTCCGGCCTCACCTGATCGCCGCGGCCCTCCCCTGCTGGTCTGGCCTTCCGACGCCCCTGCATACGCTCCGCGGTCCCGCGCTATCCCCTCCCGGCGTCCCGACCCCTGTCCCGGCCTCCTTTGCACCGCCCTCTCCATCCCCTCTCCCTCACCGCGGCCTGCCCGCACCCTTCCCTCCTGCGCGCTCCGCCTCCTCCCGGCGTCCCGCCCGGCCTCCAGCCCTCCTCCTCCTGTCCGTCCCTGCTCCCGCTCGGCCCTCCCTGTCCCGGCCTCCTCCCCGCGCCCCGGCGACTCCCTCGCCCCTGCCGACGCCCCAGCCTCACACCGGCTCCGCACGACCCCCCCTGGCCTCCGCCTTCCCCTGCTGGTCGTCCCGGCTCCCCCGCGCAACCCCCGGCCTCCGCCGGCCTCCCCGTCCCAGCGTCCCGACTCCTCTGCCGACCTCCGCTCGGCCTCCGGCCTGCGCCGGCCAACCCCGGACCCCGTCGCGGCTCCCTCCGGCTCACCCCCCTCCCACGGTGAGTTTTATTTTTTTTTATTTTGTTTTTATTTTGTTTTATTTTATTCTTTGTTTTTATTTTGTTATATATATATAATGTTTTAATATTTTTATCATGTTAATAATCTTATAATTATTTTATTATTACTAGGTTATTATTATTATTATATTATTATTATTTATTATTAATATTATTATGTTACCATTATTATTATTATACTATTATTATTATTGTTATTATTATGTTAATATTATCATTTATATTATTATATCATTATTTAAATTATTATTATGTTATTATTATTAATACTATATTATTATTATTATTATTATTATTATAAATATATTATTGTTTTAATTATTATTATATTATGTTGTTATTTTTATTATTATATTATGTTAATATTAATATTTTTATTATTATCATGTTATTATTATTATTATTATTATTATTGTTATTATTATAATTATCATTGCGCTATTATACTTATTATTGTTCTTGTTAGTATTATGTCACTATAATTATTCTTATTAATATGTTAATACTATTGTTATGATATTATTGTCCCTCTTATTATTATTATATTTTTATTATGTCATAATAATAATTATTATTATTATTATTATGACATTATTATTACTACATTTTGGTTATTATCACGTTATTATTATTAATATTAGTATGTTGTCATTAATGAGCCTGCTTAACGGCCTATTGTTTTAGGACCAGTTTGATGACGCATTACACTGCGACCTTTTCGCAACAAGAGCTTCGCGCCGTGTGGTTCTTCGTTCCGATCCGAGGTAGGTCTCCCTATGCACTTTCCTCTAAATTAAGAATTTATTTATTCCTTGTCCTTTTATTTAGTTTCAGTAAATTTAAGAAAAATAATATTACGTAGTTTTTATATTGTGGTGATTTGCTGATAATGCAAACTGTTTAATTCTGGCATTTCATTAAAAAAATGTTTTCTTGGTTTCAATTGTGGGATTTCATAGTAATGTCGCTAAATGGTTCTTCCTGAGTAACGAAAGACATGTTGAATTGGGTTTTGAAATGTTTTTGGCATGTCTAAATTAGTAAATGTTTTGTTTATGGAAAATGGTGTTTTCTTGTAAACTTGATTAGTGAAAACGTCGTGTGACCCCTTTGAAATTGTTTTTGGAAACTTTACGTGTGGTTCTTGGTTGACGAAAGATGTTGTCCCTTGTTGTGTTATTAAAAATAATGTTTTCTAGGTTGTGAAAGTTGGTTATGTTCTTGTTTGAGTGTTTCAAAGAAAGGGGTTTTTGCGAAATGATTGGGTAATGATGATTATATTTTTAGAAATGTATTTTTGGCGTGCGTGAGTTTTGAAATATTGTTTGGGTGTGGAAATGGTGACTTTTGTGTGCAATATCTTGTTTGGCCTGCAATATGAGGAAGAAATATACTATGTGAATGTGGAACTTGTTTGAGCACATGGGGAAAACCCTGGGTATCTAGGTGGGCGGACTAGAACTAGTGCGCTAGTGAGCCGGATGGGTGTCGTCCCTGTTTCACTTAGCTGGATTGACGATTGCAACACTAACTAAACATATGATATCTGAGGGTCGTGGCCTTCTAAGCCACGTGTTCTGAGGGTCGTGGCCTTCTAAGCCACGTTTTCTGAGGGTCGTGGCCTTCTAAGCCACGTTTCACCGAGACACGAGGTTCTAGGGTCCCACGCGAGCTAGATGAACCTTAGGGGATTTACCCATACTGCTCTACCATCTCTGGCGTGGTGCCTCCCGTCGGCATACGGGGGACCACTTGGGTGTGAGTGTGTGCGTGTGTGAGTATGTGTGTGTGTGTGTGTGCGTGTGTGAGTGTGTGTGTGTGCCCATGGTTATTAATGATAACTTCTGGTTTATTTTTACTTGCACTTGGTTTTCCTTACCTGTTTACCTTTACTTGCACTTGTTTTCCCTGCTTGTTTTCTTTCAGTCATATTTCACAGCCTATACTGTTAGACTTTGAGAAAAAAATGGTTTTTAAATGAAAATGTTTTATTCGCTTTGGGTTAGATTTGAAAATGTAACACCTTGCTCTTCAGAATGAGTTTAAAACTAAGGATATGGAACTAACTTTTGAAAGAGAATAACGGAAATGTCTCGTGGTTGATTTTCAAGTAAAACATTATGAAAAATTATTTTTTTTACATTAAAGTTCAAACCTAGACTATGTAGATTCTTTATTTACTGGCAGTGCATTGGGATTTGTTGTGGGGCTCACCTACTGAGTACTTTTGTGCTCACGCCTATCCTTTACCTTTTCAGTTGCAGGTTCCTTGTGTTCAGGTTCTCCTGCTTGAGTCGCTCAGTGTGGGAGCGACGTTGGTCGTAGTTGGGTGGTAACCTGCGAGGTTACGTGGAGGTATGTCGTGGTATAGTTTTGTTTGTGTCTTTAGTGTTTGTCTGTTTGTTTAGTTTATATTCGTTCTTTCGATCCTGTTTTTAGCTTGGGCTGAAATCGTTCCCAACGATTAAAGTTTCAATGCCCGGCACATGTTGCCATCCCGGGTGGATCGGGAACGCCCCTCGAGACTTTCCGCAGACCGGCTCGGGTGACCGGTTCAGGGTCGACCCGGGCTGGTTCGTGACAAGTGTTAACAAACATTTCACTTCCCCACACAAGTAAATTCAATAACATTGATTTTCAACTGCTACAAAACTTTTAAATACTACCATTTATAAATTTAGTTGGTACATGGTTTATGTGGTGTGCTACTGTTTGTAACACATATCCCTAAAATGATAATGTAATTTATGGATAACTCATCATTGATCACACCATGCCCAACAAGGTGTGGTTCCTCTTTTCTCTTACACCATTCAACTTAGGCGTGTTAGGAGAAGTAATTTGGGAATGTTTCGCAAACATTAATAATTAATCAATGATGTCTTGATTAAGATATTATCCACCTCAGTCTGAGTAAAGTTTCTTAATCTTCATACCATGATGGTCCTCACCTTCATTCTAGTATTATTAGAATATATCAAAAGAATCTAATTTATACTTCATTAAGTAAATATATCCATATCTACTTAAACAAATAGTAAAATTTATGAAGTATGAGTACCCGCCCCTTGCTTTAAGTTGAAATTATCTACAAACATTGGTATGAACCTATTAAAGAATCACTTTTTCCCTTTCATCATTCCCACTAAATGGGGATTTAGTTATTTTTCAGTTTAAACAAGTGTGACATACACGAAGTGGGTTTCATTTAACATAATCTAAATATCCATGTTGATGTCACTCTTTCATGCATTTTTCATTTACATGATTATCTCATGATGCCAAAGATGTGTGTCGTATGAGTTATGAGAAGTAGTTTGGAAATAAGGTTCCATTACTTTTTTTGTTTCATCCAGTACGTAAAGACCATTGTATAAATGTTCCTTAACAAAACAAATTTTATCTTCATAAAATAAGAAACATTCATCTCGGAACATGAATACAAAACCATCTGTATCTAGTCTTCATATAGAAATAATATTTTAGGTTATAGAAGGCTAATAATAAGTACACATTAACATGAATATTTTAACATTAAACAATGTGGGGTGGTATTCCCTGAGAGCTACATATGAAACTCTATCTCTATTGAATTCTCATAGATCTACCTCCCTTCGGTGATTCTTATTGAATATACGTGTTTCCAGTGTTTATATAAATATGTGTAACCACAATATTTATCTAGTAACTAATTTATAGAAATATATAAATTTCACTTTATAACAAATGAACCTGTAGCTTAACCTTGCTTATTTAGTTGGGAATGGTTTTTATATTAGTGGCCCTTCAGGATAAATTCAATAAAAATGAAATCATGTTCCCTTCCAACCCCCTTGATATTCCTTTTCATGGAAGGGTGTGAATAATCTTTGGGCTTATAGTAGTTCTACATCACATTAACATTATTAATGATAAGGTTATAACATTTTTTGTGCTTTATGTCATTTTCTACATAGTGGAAGATGGTAAGATGATCTGGTAGATACTTCTCAATGTTTTTCGTATTGAAATTCACAAAAAAAATGGGGAATCTCCGGGATAATGATGCAATAATGATATTGGTACCTCGTAATTTTTGGATTTTAAACTATAGAACCTCTATGCGCTCAATGTTTCCAACGAGCATGACTATATGAGGCCCAGCTAGGGAACCATCTCAACAATTACTCTGAAATAGTGACATGGAGATCTCAGACCATTACTATCTTTATCTCTCTTTGTAAATACCATGTAGGTGATCAATAAGGGTATCAGGATCCTAGTTTTCGTGAGTCTTCATGAGTTCAGAAGACATTGATGATAATAGAAAACATTGAATGTCGACTGTGTAGTTCATATGTTTCTCGTAGACCCGAAAAACAACACCACTCACCTCTCTATAATAAAGATCTGGTAATGAGTACTACGAAATGTATCATTTCCATTCATGGTGTCAAATTACCCAAAGTATTATAAACCATTCCAATATGTTACTACCATTGATGATGTTGTTTTTATCTAGTATTAATCTTAGGGATAGTGTGGCTAAAGATCTTTTCATTTTTTGTTTTACAAATACCAGAGCGGATTATTAGTACTTTCGTTATTTCATTTTTTTTAGAAATAATAATTTTTATTAAATCTCCCATTATTTATCAAGTCTCAATGCCCCTCGCCATTAAACTGAGAATGTCAAGTTTCTTGGAAATTATAGTGGAATTGATCCATATTCACCTTTGCATAACCTCAACAAGGGTTGGCCAAGCTATTTAATACTTTTTAGGTAGGCATTTCTTTTCCAATTATGTTCTTGTAGCTCCATGATCCATTGAGTGGACCCCCCAATCCTGAAATCTTTACATGGATTTCCTCTACACTTGCCTACAATTTTACACCATCACAGCCAATGGCTACTCCTCATGATGCAAAATGGTTATGTTAACCTGAACCTTTCATAAGGGATTCCTATATATATATATGTGTAAATTTCCTAATAAGGGTTCTTCAAACAAATTGTTTTATAAAGTCTTTCCCTTAATTAGGTAATAGTAGCATTAGTCTAACTTAATAATGTATTGAGAGATTATTATCTCTCATTCATAAATTTCTTATTATCTTTGTCAAATTATTTTTAATATTAAGTGAAATTTTCATACTTTATTATACATGTCTTTATAATATTTACGGATTAACCAATTTTATTTTAGTTTTATCTTGAATTACTAGTAATTCATTAATTTTGTAGTCACAAAAATACATCCCTAATTAAAAAACATGAAACTGAAAGAAATAAAATAATGAAAAGGGAATGATCATAAGATTTTCTAATTGTTTATTTATATTGAGGTTGATAAACTAACCCCTATCATAAGGGAGAATCATTTGGTACCAATCTAGCATTGGGTATATATATTTCCTCTTATTGACCTTTTTATCAAATTATATTGGTTTCATTTATGCTTCGAACGTGTATTGCCTCCATAAGTTTGGGACCCCAATCCATTACATATGCTTTTACTCATAGGAATATGGCAGGTAATGTGGAGTTTATATAAATGAAAACATGGGTATTTAGGTACTACATATTAAGGAGGAGAGATGGCACATGTGACAACAATTTAATATAATTAAAAATTAATATGAAACCGATCACATTCAATGGTTTGGTCTATCTCATGATCATCCACATGCGTTCAACGAATAATGAGTTTAATAAAATTAGCATTCAGTACTTTATTCATTATTATTCAGATAAATCATGCTCGAATCGATTAATTATTATCTTAAATTAATGAATTTGTTTAACTTAATCCATTACTGAATTTCCTTGGGATTATAATCCATTATAAATTTAAATATAATAATTTCATTTAAAATTAATCATATTCATGAATGTAAATTGGAAGTAACACGGTGAATACTCTACTGACTCTACAAAACATGTATTATATTCGTATTTTTTTTTCTCACGTTACATATGGAATATATGATTTATTGCTAAATATCATGATGTGTGCTTCACGGGTGATTACATGAATCACCTGATTTTTTATCCCATATGTTATGATTTTATGCAAAGAGTAAGAACATGTAATATGATTTGAATAGTATATGAATATCTAACATTATGTAGATATTAAAGTGTTAATACTATTTAATTTGGTAAAGTACATGGCATGTAGTTCCAACTTCATGGTTTTTACTACCATCACTATCTACATTCCTAGGGACATGGCATGTGAGGTGTACATCTAAAATATCAGATAACACTATATGTCTACTGGTCCACACGATACATTATCTCTCGGTTACATGGTCCCCACTCAGCTTACCTATGTATGGGATACACTTTTTGACCCTAAACCGAAAGGGACTTCATGACATGTCCAGTGGCCTACATGGTTTGTAATCCAGCAGACCACATTCCAGTCTATCATGGTGAACACGTGTTGCAAGAATTAACTACACCATGATTCATTAATGCACGTGGGTTGAGTAATTTGGGGGATTACTCTTGATGTATTAAACACCAGTACATGACATGTAGATCATACAACACAGCGGGTCCTCTTGTGCTACCTGGAATGAACCCATAGCACCTCCGGACGAGTTCCCCGGTTTAAATCTAATCCAAAAATTTAACATTTCAGTTAGACATGTGAGAAACGATATAAGAATAATAGATATTGAAATTCAGATTTCATGAATGATCAAACATGATTTAAACAAAAAATTTAATAAAGAGTACAGAACCAATGATAAATAAATTATTATAAATGATGATAATATCCTTATGATACCCCATGAAGGATTCAGATGCAACAAATGCATGACGGCTTGGTGGGGGCCAAATTTACTTATTCTATATTCGATAACCAATCTGGGATCAATATGATGATGAATTCTGGTATCCATAGATTATTCAATGGTTTATACAAAGAGAACTAATGCGCTGAATCAGAGAATAAGGATATTTCACTTGATGTTTATATTTTATTTGTTAATTCTTAAAGATATTAAATAACTGGGTCTTCGATAATTTCTTTGTCGATGATCATTGTTTTCTAGAACAACCCTTCCATATGGACTTCATTATAATCGGGAGGGTCCGTATAGAATCCTTATAGCGGTGATCCACATGTTCTCCAACGGTCTCTGATCAATATAACTCAGTTTTTGGGTGTTAGCACTTCGAAGAAAATTTCGTGCATCTATCATTCTTGATCACTCATTCTTCAATCATGAAGAACATTACTTTTTCTTGAGGGGGGAGAGGTGAGTATTCAAGTTGAGCGAGAAAATGTTAGTATTAATAATTCTCTATTAATGGCTCTAAATTACTATAGGTTCAATGGTACTTGGCACACTAGATTTACCTTCATACTTAAAAGCATGGGACATCAGTTACAATATATAATATTGTCACATTGATTAAATTCAATCATAAACATTATAATGAACACATTACACCTAACAAAAATTGTTGCATCATTATATGTGGTGCACCAAATTTCCCTAAAATGGAACCATAAATGAAATCCCATACCACAGAATGATAACAGAATTATTATATTTTTTCTCCACCTAGATAAATAATATTTTCCAACTTTTAAAATATTATTTTATCACCGGACACAGTAATGGTATGCTCGAACTCCTCTGGAATTTATAGAACACATGAATAAAATATTTCATTCTCCTAAATAAATAATTTATTTACAAACTGGTAAATTCATATTTATTATGTGTTCAATAAAATAGATAAATTTATTTTATTCAGAAACCAGTGAATGGGTATTTAGATTATTTATGTGATCATTTTAAATTGAATAAAATTTTTCCATAGTCTTGAAAAAATTATTCATTAATAAAATTCATACAGAATTTAATTAAGATCACCAAAAAAACATATTGTGTGACCCACTATGAATCATTCTCATTATAATTAGGTGGGATTTACTAACATAAAAAATAACTATCTAGAAATAACATAATGAACCCAATAGAATGATCATAATTTTGCAATAAAAACATCCACATATGAACAATCACCATGTAATATAATCCCTTCCTCAATATCTCATCATGCATGTTTCATGGTAGTGTCATCAACCTATATGCTTAACAAACCACTATTTGGATACCTGAAATAAACTCATTGTTACACCATGTCCATGGAATTTAGGGTGAGAGTTTTATTTCAATTAGAGGGTTGAGATATCGACATCCATAAATGAAAGGGACAAATCATTCTTAGACTTATCCATTAATTACATGTAATTTGTGATGTTCCCAATGTACCCTACTTCCTTCCAATATATGGAGTGATGATTTCTATCAGTAATTCAAATTTTAAGATTCATGAAACGTATTAAAAGTAATCACAAAGTCTATGGACCATTACACACGCTCATAGATAAGAATATAAAATGACACAAAAACAAGATGAAATACTACTAGAATATCTTTTCTAAAAATCTCTCCCCTTGGAGATTACCTTGTGAAACCTCTTGAAAGGAAGCATGATCTTCTTATGAGTACTTTCACCTGGAGGAATATATACCATGTGCCCAATCATAGTATGACATCCAACCAAAGAACTGTATTTAAAAATATTTTCATAGAAATTCATGATTCTCATTATTTAAGGGAACATCTATTACTTAATTAATTTTAAAAATATTCTACTTCATTATTAAATTTTAGTCACACATAACAATGAACAATTTGTAATAAGATTTTTCATATTTAAATACATTAAATATTCAAGTAATCAAAGTTCAAACAGATGGTTCTGGGACACAAACTCCAACATAAATATAATAATATCAATAGTAATAAATATTTTTTAAATATTATTTATAATGGTATCAAATTAATAAATCATATTTATAATGAAATGTATAAGTTTCATTGAAATAGTTATATGTTTAGAAATATTATTTTCTTAAATGAACTACTTTCTATAGCCTTTTGTGAACTATAATAAAATTAAATTTTGACAATCCTAGAAATTGAATTTATTAAAATATACATCATTCTAGAATTTGAAATTTCCAAATTAGCTTAGGGTGATTTTTTGTATTTTTTTAAACGTCAATTCTAAATTAATAGTGAAACGACTTCATTTTTGTTTAAAAATCAAATTTTTCATTTAAATAATTATTTTACTTTAAATTGATTTTAATGTCACAAGATATAAAATATAGAAATATTATCCAAATTTAGGCCATTGGAATAATTTTTATGATATAATTGGATATTACAAAATTGAACTTTTGAACGTCACATTTACCCGCCTTCTAGTCACATTTCCGGGATTAGCATTAAATATAATTTTATAGAATATATGAATTGAATTTAAAAAACCAAATATACATGGATGTAATTATTATGAAAATTTTGGTCTAATATGTTCAAAATATTTTTTGGAAAATAGAAATTATTTTATTTTATTTACAATGGTTAAAGGAAAATAACATTATTAATGTTATAAATAATAGTATAATAATATAAAATTACCATAACAATTATCAGAATTTCATTGGATAAGTGTTTTTTGACTAAAATCAACCTTAGGTAAAAACATATGATTATTTTAAGCCACATGTTTTAGACTGGGACATTTATTATATTTTATTTAAAGAATAGTTAAAAATATCATATTCAAATTTTAATAACTATATAATTTTTCATTTGAGGTTATATAAGTGATATGGTAGCCTATAAATACTATTTAGAAATAAAAAATATTAATCTACATATAGGTAATTTTGTAAAAATGTTATGAAATAAAAAATTATTTTAAATGGTGACACAGTACTTGATTTATTAAAGAAAGATTCAATTAAATGATATTAATAATATTAAATTAAATATAATTCGACAAAATTAATTACATCCACTATTTTTATAATTAAAAAATAAATTACAGTGATATTTTGGAAGTATTGGATTGATGTTATTATGTTTTTATAATATTTTCAAAAATGAAAAATATTTAATCGTATCAAAATTGACATAATTGATACTCTAAAATAAGTAATATATTATTAAATGTTATAAAATTCATAAAAAAATAAGGATTCAAAAAATAACTTTTATAGTGTTAAAAATTTCATAAATTATCCAATTGTTTTTTATCATTTTTTAATGACAATATTAACCCTATAATCATAAAATATAAGTAGACATGGTAAGAGTTAAATTCGTTAACTAAGGGTTAATCCAAAAATATAAGGTTACTTTTATGACCCTATAATTGTTTATAAATAATTGGTTCAGAGGATAACGACCCATCCTCCTCATATCCTTGAAAAAACTCACCTTTGAACTATATTAATTCCAAAATCATTTAATAATAACATAATAGATTTGGAACTTCCATATGTGCCCCTAACCTCTCTTATAAAAAGGTACATCTCCTTAACTTTTATTCACACATCTATAGCCCTATAGCTGAGAAATATGTTCATATTTCCTCTCCCAACATCACGTGCTTCATCCTAGAGGCCATAATTTGGGCCCAAATGCATCTTATGGAGTCCTTTATGAAAATCAAAAGGAGACACTCGAAGAATATGAGTTTCAGACACGTACGGAGTGTATCATACCTTTGGTAAGGGAATTCCATCTCACTTTCTAATTTAATGAGATATTAGCTTGGTTCAACACTTATTTCTTATGTGTGGTGTATGTGCTACCACTATTATATTTTATATCATGAATACATTTATCACCCTGGTATTTAAAGATCCTTTTGAAGATATTGTGTTCATTATTTTTATGTTCAAATTGGTTGGGATGCTTTGAATATTTAAAGAATTAATCCTTCCTACATTTAAATATTAATGATATTATCATTCATATTTATTTATATATATAATAAATTTTATATATTTTATTTTATTTATGAATTTAATTTCATTCAAATGTTTCCAAAAGGGAATATTTTTATGGTTTTTTGTTACAGTTTATTTCAAAATCACATTATTATATAGGGTTGATTACTCATAACTATCTATTGTTACATCTCTATCATCCATTTTCATTTTTCTGGAAATGTATTTCAAAATGTTTTCTACAATAATTTAATGATATTTTAACCAATGCATGTCTTTTTATAAAACATTTTGAAAGGAACCTTTACATCCTTTTCCAAACACAGTACTTAATTACCATTTCGAAAAATTAAGGGCATGATGTTTTATAAATTTATACAGTGTGAGATGACTTTTTCTGCCATTATGAATCTATTTCATTCTGAAGGTTCCCTTACAATAATACAAGTTTATTTTCAATGTAAATGTTTTATGTTATAATTTCATAGCTTTTAAATGATTTCAATGTAAAAAATGGGATATCTCTCTTAAAGAGATTTTATTATTTTATGAGTTTATTATCATCTATGTCAACAACATTTATTGATTTTATACTTAATTGAGGTCAATTTATTATGATAAAATATTATATATTATAAGGATTTTTTTTCATAGTTTTTACTTTTCATGTGCTATTTTTAGAGCAGTAATGGATTATTGTTAATGTCTTTTCATTTTTTGTACTAGTTCTAGTATGAATTATTCAAATATGATTCACCATTTTTCATATGAGGAATGCATCATACATAGTAATTCATTGGTGGGGCACACTATAGACCATCTATTCATCATTTGGTTTCCTGAATCAAAATATATATGGTTTTGGATGAGTCCTTTCCCATTTAATAGATTTTTAGCCTGAATCCTTGATGATATTAGATTCTTGGAATAATGCATCCATAGTATGTTTCAGATGTACAACATTATGAATTCCATCATTATGATATTAATTATTTATATTAAATGAAATTATTGGACTAGTATAATATCTATTTCAATGTTTAAATTGGATTATTTAATTTATTATTTCCATATGATGCGGAATATTTTTTCTAAAAGTATTGTGTTTCAGTTTTATACTTTCCTTAAATTTTATTGTTATTTATGAAACCTTCTATTGATTTTTTTAACATAAATGGAAATCTGATTTCATCCATTTCTTATGTTTTATATTACTAGGAGTCGAAGAAGTGGATTATGATTTATATTTAAGGTCAGTCTAGGATAATAATGGTGTTCTAAATAGAATTATCAAAGATGTATTTTATTTTTTGAATTGTAATGTAAATTTCATTTATGTAATCAATTTTTGAAGACTACTAATCTGATTAGTCCTTTGAGATTTGGTTCCTCATAATCATGAAATTTTATTATATATCTAATAAGTGTTTAAGTTATGAATAACTAAGAGGGATATGATGCCAACTTCTTATAGACTAGTATTTTGTATCCATGTTTTCAAATACCCAAATACATTACGGTTGTAGCATAGATCTAAATTTTATTTGTGGAATATACATATAATGATATGTAATATATATGGATGAATTTATTGGGCTATTATAGTTGGTTTTAGAGTAGGGTCTATTTAATATATGGATATTAGGATAAGAAAACATTGATAAAACCCCAGTTTATAAGTCTATGTATGGGATAAAATTATATTATATTGGTAGTGAACATGGATAATCAAGGTTATTCCAAAGGTTTCATAGATTCAGATGAATGTTTCATATTTTAGATATTTAATGAATGATATTTCAATACTATATTATTGATCAATCTGATTTAAAATTATTAATTTTCATTCTACTTTTTTGGTTTGTGTAGGACTTTGATTATATAATGATGAAGTTATTGTGGTAATAAGTATGCTGAAATATATGATTACCCTATTTTAGATTTGTTGTATGAATTCTTATATATTAATAAATAACTCATGAAATGTTTTTTATTATTCTCAATGATTTTATATTGAGTTTCCCGTTAAAATTCATAATGGTATGATGTTCATAGCTAATGTATATAGTTCAACATAGATAGAATTTTGGTGGAATGTGAATCCTAAAAATATTGCGATTCATCCAAAAGTTGAATTGTTTGTTATCTCGGACAAGTATTTTCCTTCATTATATTGATGCCACAATAATTTTTGAAGAAGTTATTTTGTATTTTATATTCCAATTGAACACATATTCATTTATCATTCTAGCGATGCATACAAACTTCCAATAGAAATTACATTTATCGTGTGGTTCTTAATTCTAATCGATTAAGTTTATTTATCTCAAATGGATGGGTAGAAGCTCATAATTGATGATAATCCTGTTGTATGGGATATTTTTATGCCATTATAGATGAATTGCTTTCTCTTCCCCTATATTTTGATGTAGATATTTCAGGGAAACTCATACATGCTACTAAAAATATTTCAAGACTCCTTATTAAATATCCATAATTTAGTTACAATAATTGAAGATGAAAATATAGTATAATCATAATAAGGGATTCATACATCCAAGTGAGTCACCCTGATGTGCACATCTTCTTTTTATAAGAAGAATAGTGGTTCAATACACTAATAATTCCATAATGATTCCATCCAAAGTAGAATTAATTAATTAATTTATTCTCTAGTCTATCTATATAGGTTGTATATAGTATATGTTGTACGTTTACTTATTTTATTTTATGTTTTATCATGTTCATGTATGATCGAATTATTTTTCCTTATTATTTTTACAATTGATTCTAAATTATTATTTTTATTTCCCATTAAAATTAATTTATTTATGATTCTACATTATTTTGTATTGATCCAAAGGGTATTCTCTCTATATTTCACAAAATTTAGACCCTCTCTTCTCTTCAGTAGCCTTTGGCATATGGGATGGATGTCTTTATTCTATGTTACTAACAAGTCTTGTTACTTTTTATGGACTAAACTATGACGGTATTTGAAAAATAGGTATCACAGATTTCTTTATCCTTGTCAAAATATTTTGGGCATGTAGATAGATGAATAAAAAGGGGTCTAAACATAGAAAATTGTTACTTTCATGAAGTGGAAATCCCATGAATTGGAGAAAGATCATGTTTCCTAGATTGGGGTTGTTGTTCAAGTTGTTCATTAATAAAATTCAATATCATTTATCCTTGAGTGACTTTTATTATAGTTCTAATTGGTAATACTTTATGAGATTTACCACTTTTTGTGCAATGGTATGAGAGGAGGTTCTTTCATGCATTATTTTAGGCACATTTTATTCACATGTCATAAACATTCTTCTGTATTCTATAATTGTGTTGTTATGTTCCATACTTATAATTATATAATGAATGGGTGAATTTTTTCACGTTTTTATTTATATATCATTATTTTATGATTATTTCCATGTAGAAGTTTATTTTTTCTAATTTTAAATCATTCCTTGTTAAATGATATGTTATCAAGCTGGTTAAATAAAGCATATATATCAATCTATATGGTGTTTCCCATATAGCGTGATGTCAGTAAACTACTTAATCTCTCTGCAATTTAATAAGGAAATGAAATGGGTTTTAAATAGTTAATCAAGTATCTTGAATGAAATTTTTAAATTTTCAATGGATTGAATATTTTAGGAAAATTATATAGATTTTCTTATGGGTACAAGTTAAACATTATTTCAATTATAACATATGGAGCAGTTTCATCCATAACATGGGATTGGATGCTTAAATAAAAATGTTCCTATATGCATTGTTTAAACATTTTAGGATGATAATATCAGTAAATTTTGAAAAATAATTCTCATAATCGTTATTGTATTTGGAATCATATTGTATATAATAAGATAAAATTATCAGTAATTGATGTCATTTAAAAGGTGTCTCAATGGAAAATTATAATTATTAGAACCTTTATTACTTTGTAATGACAAACATTATAATTGAATCACCAAATTCAAAACATACCCATGTATTCCATATTTGGAATATTTATTCTATGATATAAACCGAATAAAAGTGTTCATAAGATTGAATAAAAAAATTGTGAATGGGTTTCACATAAATATTATTACTATTTTATTTGGTAGATTTTTGCCTCTAAAATTTAGGAATGGATACCCATAAAACCAATCATAGGGTTGTCATGATTGGGCCCTTTTACGTCTCCTTTATCTTTTTATACCTTGGTATATAACCCCTTGGTGAATGCTTATGTTTAATAGGTATGGTTATATGTTGTTTTAGTGGACACTTATATAGTACCTCATATAAACATATGGTGTATTCATACATGACCAATCCCCTTAAAATGATAAAATACTTGTTTTATTCATTGATATAATTTTCAATAAGAATTTAGTTTATTAAAATTTTAGTTAAAATATTAACTATGTTTTACAATATTTTAATGAATTTATATTTTCTTTAACTGAACCCATCTCTGAAAACATATGGATTAAATAATTATGGTTTAAAATAAAATTATGTGATGATTTTTGTAAAATTACTTATTTCAACCCATAAATAATGTTAGAAGTATATATTGAGAAAAAATTTCTATTATAAATGGAACGCTAAATTTCATATATTTAAGACTATTTAATGCTTATAATAAATTTGTTTTTGAGAAATGGATTAAGTAAAATCATTTCATGGTGTTGTATACAATGGACCCATATGTTAGGGATATCTTTATAATTATATTGATAGTTATTTTGAATAGTAATGTAGATGATACCTATGACCATCAACTAAATTTATCTTCCATTATGTTGGATATAAAGGTAATGTGGTAGATCCTATTAAACTTTTTGGTTTGTCACTAGTTTCGGATTCATTGTTTTTTGAATTTCGTTAGGTTTTAATTAAATTCTGGCTACTCCATTGGAAAAATTAATCTTGTAGAATTTTCAAATAATATTATAACCATGGAAAGAGTGTTTTGTTTTATTTTTTGATTTAGGTGGGACTCTTAGTTAAATATATTATAACCCAAGGTAGATGGGTTGTTTTTTGGTCAGTTTAACGATGGTGGAATAATATATCATGTTTATACATGAGAGTATTAGAGACTCATGGTTTTAAATTGTCATTGTCACATTCAAGGGAGAACTCCCTTACAAGGATTATCTAAGAGGGTTAGGTCAAGGAAGGTAGATTCATTGCAGGTGATGCAATTACTCTAATGATGACTGGTATGATCTTTGTTGGTCAATGTTATCCTTACTATCATTTAGTTTTACCTATTAGAGAGGGATTATATAGGTAAATTGGATTTTGTGTATTACAGTCCCTTAAACGGGATATGGTTCTCATGTGAGAGACCTTTTTTCTAGTTGGATGAACAAAGTGACCCTAATTTGAGACATGATTACTATCGATAGGTGGTATACCTTTAGGGTAATAGATTAAAAATTAACCGTGTTTATTTGGTGGTTAATGAATACGGAAAACCAGCAAGATGGGTAGTCATACTGTTACATATTCCTTTAGAGGTGGTGATCTTTGTTGTATTCTTATTTTGAGAATAATAGATTATAGGTTCTCATGTTTTTCCATATAAGCAGTGAGATTCCCTTTGGTTTTATAAAGATAACATCAATTTTTTGGGTACTTATATAGGATTTAATGGGACATATTATTTGGGGGGTTTAGACCTCTTGACTAGGGGATCTGTGTTTGACACCTTAATTTTTGAGATGATTCCATGAGGTGGGGTTTGTTTAATACATCATGGCATAGGATAGGTTCCTCATTATGAAGAGGATTTCTAAGAGAACTCTTGGAATTTTAAAACTTTTGTTCCATGTTGAATTGTAAGCTTGGACATATTCATGTATATCTCTAGAGAGTTTTAGTCCGGTCTTGAACTAGGTTGTATGATATTTGACACCGGCTATATATGACATGTTAAATCCACTCTAAATATGTGATGAAACTATTTATAATGGAACAATGGTGTGTGTCCTAGTATAGGTGAAGGATTGGTGTTTTTAAATATGATTCATGAAGTAATAAATAATGATATATTTAGGTAAATTTACTGAATCACCCATGATGATTACCATATTGGAAATGAACTGGGTAACAGGAGATGTCTGACCCATGGGAGTGCATTGAAATGAATCATTTTGATAAATGGTGTCATGGATTTTTTTTAAAATTTTGTAAATCATATTTGTTGAAAATGTTACACAAGAGATATATGATTTACTATCAATGGAATATTAGTTTACTCCTATTTAGAGACAATCACGCACAATATATTGACATATTTCTGAGTGTGATAAGAGTGTATCTGCTATGTTTTGAGATATATAAATATATTTTTTGATAGGATATAAGTATTCCACGGGATTTGTGCTCAAGGAGTTGTATAAATAAGTTCATATGGTGTGTAATAAAACATTTTCCATTTGATGGTGGTGACCTCATTGTCAGTTTGAATTCATCAAACTCAAGGAGAATTTTTCATGGGAAAGGGAATAATTAGATTGGTGATGTTTTCATTAGTACTATGGAATTAGTGGGATCTTTTCTAGGATAGTCTTTATTTACATTGGTGTAATTCTTAGGGAATATGATGTTTTGAAAATAAATCCATTGGTTCCTTGAAAAGGATTCTCATTTTGTGGGTAGTGATGTTTTTGTGAACAGTTTATAACATTTTTATGAGGTTTTCATCTAATCTCATGACTAGTGGTGAGAATGTTTTATTAGAAATAAAATTTAATTGGGAAAATAGACTAATATCTGAATGGATTTCTCGAAAAAATTCAAGCACATTTTCAAATATAGAATTTATGGTTGACTTGGTGTTGGTTCGAGGCATAGAACAACTTTTGGAGATCCTCGAATACTAAATTGATATTGTATTTGGGATTTTTAGGTGGAATATAGAAGATTTGGAATAAAAAATGGTTCTTCTAGGAGACATAGTTGGATGTTTTATACATGATTTGGTTAGAAGTCTCAAAATTTTCAGGGTGTTCCTTAGGATAAAAATTATTGGAATGAGGTTTTGGTGATGTGTCGTCTATTAAAGGCAATATTTTTTTAAATTAGTTGGTCAGAGTTGGTTCCACATGAGTTTCAACAAGTATATTGATGTGGTTGGTTAGAAATCACATTGGTATTGATTTTGGGATGAGATCAGTGTAGTTTAATGTTTATCTATGTATTTTAAAAGAAAATTTACCATGAACATTGTAATATTTTTCAATTTGATATTTTGTTATTGCGGAAAATTGTGGGCCAAAGGACGTGTTCTCAAATCTGATTTGGTGGAATGATTTAAGAACAAATATATGAGTGTTTTAAGGAATATATAAAATTATATAAGTATGTAATTATGATGTTGGGAATACCCTGATTCAGAATTGTCCTATATAGATTAGAACTTACGGTAGGGAGTATCACGGTCATGTTGATAAAAATCATAATGAATTGGTCATGTCTCATGATTAGATGGCCTTAGATAATAATTTTAATTATGTATTGATAGTGAATTTTATAATTTTGTTATGTATTGTGGTTTTTTACTATGTATTTAGTGTAGATCGTGGAGGAGCATTGAGAATTTAAAAATTTAATGAAACCATTTGAATAAATATCATTAACACATATAAGTCATGTAGTTCATTTTGATTTCACCAAATACTTCTCATTGGTTACATGTTCTAATTTGGGATGGTTAGATTTCATTATTAAGAAGAGTTTATTGTCCATTGGATTTCTATTTAAACATTTTAATTTATCTATATGGTAACTCCAAATGAGGTTATAATGGTTTCAGTAGTGGTAGGGATCTACTCAGGACTCAGATTTATTATCTTTTAGAAATATATTGAGGTGTATGGTTGGAACATATTTTGTTGTAATTATTCATATTAACCATAAATCCAAAATGTGAGGAGAATAATTAGTTTAATCAAACATGGTGTGGTCTTGGGACATTTACTAATGACGGTTTTGTGAATAATTTGTAAACTTTTGTGCAAGAATTGTGTGATGGGACCATGCTTAAGTTGTATTCCATAAAAGGCTTGGTCATCATTTTTCCAACTATGCGAACAAACTATGCACCAAATTATATTGGGAGATTTTACCATTTCCTTGAAGTATTTAATTTTATTTTACCCCCTCTTTCTCCCTCATTTCTCATGCATTGTAAGTTTCATGATATCCCCTCTTCTTCTCCTCTAGGTTTTGGGATACATCATTCGTCACTGCTCAGATTCTTCTATTTTTTTATATAAGAATCATTTTGGAAATTTTATGTGTCCAATTGCTTCTTTTCCCTATTTATCTTAATATATTCCACATTACATATATTTGAGGTAATATACCCTGTTTTCATGGCATGTTTTGGGTTCTTTATTTTTTCTCATATTTTCCTAAATTAAAAATCAAGTTTGGATGTGTGGATGCTCCTATGAATAGGGTATGTGGACTAATTGTTTTTCTATTAAATTCATATCATTTACAAAATTCATCATTGTGTCTCGCACTAAATTTAGAATGTGTCACTCCAAAAATTGGTAACTCATTAATATATTCATCTATATCCCGACATTGACCCGTTGTGGGTCCTACTGACCATATTTGAGGTTGACATCTACTCTTGAACCTTGAATTGGATTTTACATGTTATATTCAATTGATGACAACTGTATGTAAATAACAAAATCAACACTTGTGTTGTTTTTCCTAGAAATTCCCTTGGGAACATATTAATTTGGACTAAAATAATTGTTATAAGGATTTACACCTGACAGATATCAAAATTATTAAATTTAAATAATTCCTACTATGATGTATCAAGGTAAGATTATCAATTTAATTATATTATGGAATTTTTGGACACATTTAACTTTTTTCACATGTATGTGACTTGTTTAATGATATAATTTAAGTAATGGTTGATAAAATTATGGAATAAAATTATAAATGAAGTACTGAAGTAAATATTTATGATATGTAATGTATTAGGGTTAATCCCATAGCTTATGTTTGACTATTATATTTTATGAGACGAAATTTATATCATTCCATGCTCAATACATAAGTTCTGATACAGAACATATTTGAAAATCTCATTATGCACCATGAATTGGAATTGTCGGACCTGATGTCCCTCATCATTATTTATTTATATTATTTTATGTGGAATTTATAATAATTCATTGATAATATCTAATATGGAATTCCTCATCATTTCTTTAGATTATCGAGCACAGTGGTCCTCATCATTTATTTAAATTATGAACATGGGGTACATCATTATTTGTTGAAATGATTGGACATAGGGTTCGTCATGATTAAAATAAAATTATTATGAATTGAATTACTCATTAATTATTCAAATAATTGGGCATAGTGTTCATTATATTTTATTATTAAAGTATTTACAGGATGCTCAGTGTAACCTTGATTTAGATGCATGGATTGATGCTTCATATATAAATTTGAATCCCCATATGAGTATCCATGTAAATATATTCACTAAATATTAACCATGAATCCTAGGTATATTTATATAAAATGTATTTTCTCATATAAATTATGGATGTGAATAATGAAAATATAGCTATAAATTTATCCTATAATGAGTCTGATCTTATAATTGTAATACTTACATAACAAGTTTTTTATTGATATTCCTAGGTATTGTGACATTTTATACTCATATATAATATTTTCATTGTAAAAAATTGGTGGTGACATACTAAGTAATACTCCCAGCATGTTTTAGCCTCTATTTGGTACCTTAATAGATCTCTTGACTGTGGGTTAGGATTATTCTCATGTTTCATTGTTGTTGTATCTTCTGGTCTTGAAAATTTAATAGTAGTTATGGATGAGAATTTAATTAAGATTCCTTCCTATGTAAAAGTATTTCATTTATTCATTTCAAAATATGTTTATTCATGATGTATGTAATACCCTCTTAATGTAAACCATTTGAATTAATGGCTTAGGATTTTCAAGCATGATTTTATAATTTCTATTTGGATGGTTTATTGTTACTTATTAGTTGTTATTTTATAATTATACTATTAATTTATTTATAATTATATAATATTTAGTACTGATCCATAGGTTATAGTATCCCTACTATACCACAATTAGGCCCTCACTTCTAATTGGAATCCTCTGGCATATGCAGAGGCACAGTTGAGGTTGTGTTTCCAACAGCCATGGTTATTTTTTATGGAGTGAACCAAGATGGGAAGTGTAATTTTGTATATACCTTGGGAAATAGATGTTGGAAAAAAATATAATAGAACATAATATTATGATTGAAAATTGGGATAATTCTATGTATATGATATTATTAGGAATGTTTGTTAAGGAGTAGAATATGTTGTTTCTTAGATAATACATCATTATCGGGATATTTTTAAGTGGATGGAGCTGTGGAATATATTCATTATTGTGTAAAACATGGAAATTCATTCCCCAAGATTCTATGATTATAATTCACATACACTTTATAAACTATTATGATATCTGTCAATAATGTTTTTTAGTTTGAAGTTATTCCCAATGGTACTAGGATAATTATTATGATATAAAATTTTCATAAACCAAAAAGTTTAGTTCAATAATCCACCATTTTTTAAATTATACATTATGACTTATAATTTTAGGTTCTAATATAGTGTATCAGATTTTTTATCAATATAGATTATTCAAAAAAATAAATTCCTTACAAATGAATATAATCTATGTAGGTGTTTCCCTCCTTGTAAATACATTGAAGATACAACTGATTCTATAGCTAGGGATAAACCAATTATAACTATGTTGTAGAAGCTAGATCAGGTTATGACTAAAAAACATTATTTTATGTGTTAGTCTACTGATCTACAACATTGTGTAACAATGTTAGATAATTTCATGTGATAGAAACCTAAATAATTTAATAGAACCAGGAATTCATTATTAACAATGAAATAAATATGTTCTCCAAAAATATATTTCATTTATTTGTATGGAATGAGAGGGGGAATGTTTTCATGGGTGTATAAAATATCATGATGGATGTATATTAATTGGGTACATTGGTGAGACAATTCCAATATATTAAATATAATGAAGAGGGAGATATTACAAAGTGTAAGGCTTGGTATATAAGGTTAGTAAGTCATTAAGTAGACTATATAGAATCCAATGAGTAATTTTGACCATTAATTAATTTGATAAACCCAATCCAAAGCAGGGAAATTCTCTTCCCCATATTCTAATCATATTAGCATATAATATCACCATCATTAAATAAATATAAAGAATAATCCATGTATTAGGAATTAAAATGAAATAATGGGAAAATGGGATAATTGGGAACCTCATGATGAAAAAATTTAATGTGATAAAGAATAGAGGGGATTTCCCACACATGATACTTATGGAATGAATAAACCTTTTAAATGATTGAAAATTACAAGAGTGTGGTTCATGTGTATAAAAAAAGGATATCATTCTCAGGAATGATAGAAAGTTGTCTATCATGAAACCTAGAGGAATTATTATTTAAAGAAATATATGTTTTTTGTCACCTTATAATTCATTGAAATACCCTATTCAAAAATTTTATAACTATACCTATGATGTACATTCTTATAATACATGGTATGGATTGGATTATAATGTATAGTGAAATTTTTTTATCCAATGTTAGGATAGAAAAATATTACATGAAGATATGGAATTACTAATCTTTAAAAAAGATACATCAACATTCAAATCATTAATATATCCACCACCAGTATCTATAATTAATGATATTTTAGGAAATTAAGAGAAAACATAACATATAAATCAGAATGGTAAACCTATTATAGAAGATATTATTATTATTAATGAATAAAATAATATGTTAATTGAAAAACTACTAAGGCATTCAATTGAGCATGAAGTTTATTTTTTGACTAAACTCATCGATTATGTGAATATTGTTTCTAAGACACCCTATAAAATGAACAAAGTTGATATATTTGTGTAAAATAAAAAATTGAAAGAGTTGTGTTATAATTGATTCATAAACCAAGACATTTCAATTTTGTGGTCTTATATTGTATTTGTGAAAAATATTTATTGGACTATGATCTTTTTCAATGATTATAGAGAAATAAATTACATTACCCTGAATAATAAGTATCATCATACTTGTATGGATAACTTATTTTAACAACATTAATGAGATAAATATTTTTCAATGACTAATACTTTTTCAGATATTATAATTTGAGGGAAGTTGAATAAACTATTCAAAAGAAAAATTGTAATATGAGGTATGAACTATATGATTTTATAGTTATTCTCTTTGGATTGACTAATATAACCTCTACATTTATGGATAAAATCCATAAAGTGTTCATTTAATATCTTGATAATTTCATTTTGATATTTATTAAAGATGTATTATTATAATAAAAAATAATGGAGATAATAACATTCATTTATAAACAATATTTGTACTCTTAGATAAATGAATTTATTTAGAAATTTTTGAAATTTTTAAATATGAAATTTTGATGTCCATTTTCATTTCCATAATGACACTATGAATGGAATATATGTTGATCATTAAATGAAAAATTATATCAAAGAATGGCCTATGAAAAATATATTATTAAAGTTATACAGTTTAATTTGATTAAAAGGATACTATGAAAGAATTTTATAAAACAATTATCTAATTTCTAATCCTATAATAACATTTGACTTATAAATGGTTGAATCTTTTATGGGTATTGTAATTAAAAGAATGATTTGAGCTTTTAATGAGGTAGATTGATACATCAGTTTTGAAATTACTATCGGTAGGGAATGGATTTGTGATATGTAGTGACACATAAATGAATATACATGGACGTTTCCCTATAAAGAATTTAAATGTTACTACTTATGCATCATGGTAGACAAATATACATGAACATAACTATGAAAATCATGATATTTAGTTTGATGCCATAATTTTTACCCTAATTATATGGATGAATTATTTCTCTCATTAAAAAATTTAAATATATATAGACTATAAGAGTATGAAAAAAAATCATATAATGAGTACAACATGAGTAATAGGAGGCAACTAGACCAGGATAAGTACTATTATTTCACGATACACTACAACCTAGAAAAGGATAATAATGTAGCATCTGTGTTGAGTAGGAAATTTTTGGAACCATGGTTTTTCTTTGCTGGATAAGGAGTTCAGTTTGTGTTCTTTTTCAATATCTGTTGGATTTATCATGGTTTTCATTTCTTAAAATCAACCATTAAATTGATCATCAGTGAGATTACATGGAAAGGGGTCATATTGTTTGATCTGAAAGCAGTAATGAAGGTGGCGCCATCCTCTGGTGTTTGCCATAATTTTTGGAGGTGAAAATCCAAAAATGGAGAAACATTTTTTTTAATGTATGGTGTGCGAAGGATTTGAAGCATACTTGAATGTTTGTAATTTTCATGAAATATTAATGGTGTTTTTGGAACATTAACATAAGACATGATTCATGTTCAAAACATCAAAAAATTGAAAAGATATGGAGTGTGCTGAATATGATGTTGCACGAAAAGTTTTACGGGCCCAATGCGATGCCAAAAGGTGTTTTTCACGCACATGAAGAATCTTGCATGATTCAATGAAAAATCATTGTGATATTGTGTGCAAGGTCATCTAGGGCCTATAAATATGTGTCTATCGGTATATAATACTCATTAATTTTCTATAAAAAAAGATGGCATCTCATCCGCACGACTGATTTGCGCACAAAAGATTTTAAGAGTGTAAATCTTGCAATCCAGTTGTTCCTTTATTTTGGAATGTGAATGTGAACCCTTTGGTGTAGTTTAAAAAAAAGAGTTACGCAGAAAGTATATGCTATGTGAAATTTATCTTTCTTGACAATTCCCAAATCTTGTGCACATGTTGGGGCATTGCGTGTAATTCTGGTGTTATGCTTCTAACAGTCTTCTGATTATCTAGTTCATTGATTCAAGGCATTCAAGTGAACCAATTCAGGACATCGATGTAATCAGTTTCTCATGCTGAATGGAGACAATAACATTAATGAAAATCTATTTAAGTGTCCATCAAGTCGATAAAATGATTTTGACTTCCCTCAAGGTAGCGAGTTAGGGGGACTTGACGGATGTAATCTGAGGGATGCTTTGAGTGTTCCCTGAACCATTATAAAGCTAGTGTGCCTAGTATATTGTGTCTATGACCAAATATTGTAATCCATAAAATAGTGAATATTATTTTATTTTGGTATGACTGAGACACTATCGGTGTTTTCTCCTTGGACGTTTCCCTTTGCGGTGAACCAAGTAAATATGTGGTCTCAACTCCCTGCTTTCATTTGATTGAAAAATTTAACTAGTTTATATCAATGTGGGATTAAAATTCACAACTTTATAATGAAAAATTTTACACCGTGATTTACCCCTTCCCTCTAAGGGTGTTCTGGAGTCCTTCTAGTGGTATCAGAGGTAGGTTCAATGGTGTTTAATCTCTCATATACCGTTATGGAGGTTTTATCCAATGTCAGAGGAGTCCCCCTCTTCGATAAAAGTGATTTTCATATCTGGAAGAAAATAATGAGATCTCATCTAAGATCTCTTGTAATGGATATCCTTTTTTCAACAATGTAAGTAATACACGTCACTGATCCATCATGTCTTTCTAATACTGATGCAAATAGAAAAATTCAGGATGCAGATGCTAAAGCGAAAAAATCACTCACAACTACCCTTTTTTATTAGATCTATCTAAAGGTGATGAGTTTCACCTTAAAAAATCCATATGGGATAAACATGAAAATATTTATTAAGAAGATATCAATGTGAAGTAGGCGAAACTACATGTCCTACATAATAGGTTTGTTGATCTGAAGATCCATCCCGATGAGAATGCATACACCTTCTTCAATTGAATTATTGAAGTGGTCGGACTAATTCGATGTCTAAGTGAAGAAATCAAAGACATTGATATTGTCATAAAAATATTATGAATACTTCAACCCCTATTAAATTCCAAGGTGTCATCCTTTGATGAAATAGATAATTCCAAACTTTCTCGGGATGATCTACTTAGTAGCCTGGTGGCATATGAAATGAGAGTCAACCCAGAAGATGCTACGACATGTGTGTATAAGGAAATGGAATTCAAGTCCATAGAGAAACAAAAAATTTAAAAATATTTTATTGGATATGTTGATGAGTAAGATAAATTCCTTCTCTTATTCCCAGGATTTCCCAAATGGGAAAACAAATATTCAAAGGGAGGTTACCTCTTTCTTGCGTTCGTTGTGGCAATGTTGGGCACATTGCCTTTTAGTGCATAAGAAAGTTCTATGATTATGATAGTGAAGATGAAAACATTGAGAGGCCTCATAAATTTTTTTAAAAATGGGAGACATTAAATCTAGAAAAAATGTACTGAATAATATTTTTATCTGTCAAGAAGAAGGAGATGATAATAAATTCTATGAAGAAGAAGAAAAAAAATTTAAAACTATAAAATATGCTTCAATGATGGCCACTATTAAAAAATTAGAACTATAAAAAGATAATGGTGGAGACAATATGTTTACAAATAATGAAAATCCTGAGTTTCAACTTAATAATTATGTTAGTATGCTTAAGATCAAATGTAAGAGTTGCAATAACTGTAAATAATTTGTTGAAGAATCATCTGATTATATTGATCATCTCAAAGAAAAAATTGAACAACTGGAAGAATTTGTGAAAGTGCATTCTAAAATTCCTGAAAGCACTGATGGTTTAGTGGATCTAAAGCTAACAATTGAAGAGTGGGAAAAGGTCATCGATGACCTCACCACTAGATGGGAATAAAATACCAAGACTATAGAGGATCTTGAAGAGGGTGTTTTTACTCTTAGAAGTAAACTTGAGAGTGATTCAATTTCAAAAGAATCAATGATGAAAATATAGTTTGGAAGTTTCTCATATGTTGAGGTATTGGAGAGAGAAAAATGTGGTTCTAATGGAGTTGAAATGATTTTGAATAAGAAAATTTCTTCTTACATGTGAAATAGTGGAATCGATTGTGAGGTCGAATCATCAAATGATACAAACAAATATGACCAAAATAAAGGAATTTTTAAAGTGGTTGATGTGGAAAAATTACATTATGTATTGAAAAGAAACCCCAATTAAATATGAAATATGAACATAAGACTATCCTCGAGTCTCCTAGAATAAGAGGCAGTGAGACTACTATCCCATGGAATACAGAATGATGATAAACAGTAGTGAGAAGGAATTTACTCTCATTAAGTGTCAGTTATGTGGATATTTAGGCCATACAATATATTATTGAAAAGATGCAAGGATCTATTTTAATGGAGAGGATATGGGAGTTCATCAAAGGAGAAAAAATTAATATACTGATTATTTATAAGAAACAATTTCTATGGATATTGTTATTGTTGTTCTAACAATTTCAAAAAATATTTTTATTGTAGGAAGAGGAGTAAAATAGACACCTCATATAGAAGTTAGAAAAAGGTCAATGTTCATCAACAATACTGTGTTTCTATTGCAAATAGGGTTTCCCCTCTGGAAGAAGAGAATCAGTATGTGGAACCCATGTCCATGGAAGAGAGAGTTGAAAAGCTAGAAATTTCCTACACTCAACACAATAAATCATAGAATAAAAAAAGAAAATAGAAAAATCCAATCTTTCAAAAGTATCCCTCAAGGATACAAAGAATAAGATCACCATGATTCTCGATAAAGGATTTTTGTCTAACATGGTAGGTAATGCAGACTTATTAAGGGATATCAAGAAAAAGGTCAATGGAATAGTGCAGTTTGGTAACAATGGTGCATTGAATATAAAATGTGGTGGAAGTACTAAGATAGATAATAGAGAGCTGAATAAAACTGATGTTCTTTATGTGGATGGTATGCATCATAATCTTCTATATGTGAGTCAACTCTATGACTTAGGACTCATAATCACTTTCAATTAGAAAAGATGCTCTGTAAATGGAATGAAATGAAATTCACTAATGAAATTATGTAGAAGAAAAGGAAACCTATATTAGGTTCATTGTAAAGATATCCTTTGTTACCTGACTATTGTAGAATAAAATTACATGTGGAATTGGAGATTGGGGAACATAAATCAACACTACGTGGAGAAAATATCAAATCTAAAGATTATCCTGGACATTTCCAAACTAAAACATAAACATGAAAAGTCTTGTGATTTGTGAATTCATTGGAAGCTAGTCTGCAGTTCAAATCATCCAAAGAATAAAAAGGGAATATCATCTTCTTAATCTCATTCATCCTGATGTATGTGGCTCGATAAATTTTGTCAAGTCTCAAGGAGAAAGGTACTTCATCCTTTTTATAGATAATTATAATAGAATGGCATGTGTAATGGTTATACAGAGGAAACGAAACGTACTTGACTACATGAAAACATATCGTTGAATCCCCGATAATGATACTTGACGAACAATCAATGTGATGCATTATGATAATTTAGGGGAATAAACGTCCATTGAATTTAAAAACTACCTACTAGAACATGGTATACAACATGAGGGAGCTAATATAAGAACTCTATAACAAAATGGAGTTGTTGAGCGTACGAATTGGCAGGTGACCAACATGGAAATAACTATGCTGATTGACATTCATATTCCAAAACATTACTGGAAACAGGTATTTCATATATCAGTTTATATTCAAAATCGAATAGGGCTATATGAGTGAGGCGAAGACACCATATGAACTGTGTCATAAAAGGAATACCTCTTCAAAATACTTTCGTGTTTTTAGAAGTAAATGATTCATCAGAAACAAAGAAGGAAATCAAGGGTATTATGGTGACAATGGAGATGAAAGAATTTACCACAGATACTCAATGAAAAGAAATGCCAACATGTGTTTCAACAAGCACTTAAGAAGGATTTTGGAAAGTAGTGACATTAAGATCATTGAAGAGAAAACCAATAATTATTCAAAGACATTATATGAAGAGGTTATAAAAAGTTTGGAAGAAAGGGAATGTGGAGTAAATACAAATACTAAAATAGAGTAAGGTGTAAAAAACACTCAAGAGTCACATCATTATGGGGACTCAGAAGAATAATCTAAAGTGGAAACATTGGCTGGAGAGAATATGTCTTAACCTCACAGGATAAATTGAAGAGCTGAGATTGATCCATCTAAAATAATTGGGGATAGGATTGTACCCATTCAAAAAAGGAGTATGTGGAATAACAAACAATATAAATTTATGTCTGTTCTGGAACCATCCTTATTTGAAGAAGTTGCAAAGGATATATCATGGGTGAAATCCATGAATTAAGAGTTTGATCAGATTGAAAAGAATTAGACATGTGATCTAACCAAGAGACCCAAATAAAATAATGTGATTAGTACACAGTGTATTTTCAAGAATAAGAATGAGGATTATGGAAGTTTTATCAGAAACATGGAATTATTTGTTTGTAGAGGATATTAACATATTCATGGTGTCAGTGTTGAAGAAACATTTGCACAAGTGTCTAGACTAGATCCAATCATTCTTTTTCATGATATGGAAATCCAAAGAGGATATAAATTATATCAAATGTATGTTCAGACAAAATTCTGGAATGGTGATCTCGAAGAATATGGATACATCGATCAAGTAGTGGGTTTTCTTCTTTTTACTAATAAAACAATGGTTTGAAAACTAAGGAAATCACTCTATGGATTGAAATAGGAACCAAGGGCTTGGTACTCTAGGCTAGATTTATACCTAAATAAGCTTGAATTAAAAATATGAGGAGTACATAACAATCTCTATGAGAATAATTCTTCAAAGTACAATTTCATGGTACTAGTTTACGTTGATGACATTATATATCTTGGTAGTAGGAAGAAATCAGTAGATGAATTTCTCAATCACTTCAAATCAGAATTTGAAATTTCTATGAATGGAGAGCTCACATATTACATGGGGATGGAGGTGATTCAAAAGAATTATTACACATTAATTTCTTAGGAAACATATGCAAGATATTTGTGGAAGAAATTTTAAAATTAATGACTCAAAAAGAATTTCAACACTGATTGCGGTTAGAAAGAAACTTGGAATGAATGAATATGGGACCTCTTTAGATCCCCACATTATATAGAAGGATCATTGGGAGCTTATTTTACCTTAAAGAAACATGGCCAAACATTATCTTTGCGATATTATTAGTGGTATTCTTTCAGAGTAATTTGAAGGAAGATCAAATGATAGCAATAAAAAGAATCATGAGATACATTCAATGTACTCATAATTAGTGGTTATACTTTTTTGTATGAAGGGACAATGAATTATCAGCATTTTCTGATGCTGACTGGGCTGGAGATGTAGTGGACAGAAATTCCAGCAGTGGTGGAGCAATCTATATTGCGAAGAAATGTGTTTATTGGTTGAGAAAGAAACCAAAAGTACTATTCCTAGTACTATTAACACTGGTTATATCGCAACTACAATGGAATCCCCTCAACTACTATGGATGAGGAAATAACTAACAGATATTGGTGTTGAGGTGAAACAACAAATGATGATTTAATGTCATAACAAGAGCACAGTTGTTCTTACGAAGATTCATATTCAGCATTCTCATAAAAAAATATATTAGAATTAAATATCACTTTATTAATGAAATTTTGAATATTGAATTAATAAAAAGAATCATGCCTAAAGATGGAGATAATTGGGAAGGGAGAAAACAATCATGGTTTTTGAGGAAACAGTTAGCGCATTATTTTAAACACATGAGAACACAATACATTTATTCTCTCTTGTTATCTAAACTGTGAAATCCTCATGTAGACATAGAGTTTTGGCTATGATGATTCTTGTTTATCAGTTTTTAATAGTGGATGGTGATCTGTTGAATCTATCTGGTGATTTAAAAAAAACCCAAATGGGTAGATTATTGGAACCAAGGTTTTTTTACAGGAAAAGGAGTTAGGAATATGTTTGTTTTAAATCTACATTGGGTTGATGATGTTTTGGGTTTCTTACTGTCAACACTTTCATGGAAGATCAGGGAGAATACATGGAGAGGGGTCATGTAGTTTGATCCGAAAGCAGTAATGAAGGTGGCTTCATTCTCTAGTGTTTGCCAAATTTTAGGGGATCAAAATTGAAAAATGGAGAAACATGTTCTTGTAAATGTAATATGCACAAAATGTTTGAATCATGTGAGAAATTTCGGTTTCATTATGCAATAATGATGTTGTTTTTGTAACTTATGCTCAAGAAATGTTTCAGGTCTAGAACATCAAAAAATGGAAAGGACATGGAGTGCGTGGAAGATGATGTTTCATGAAAGGGTTTGCATGCCCAATTCAATTTCAAAAGGGGTTCTTCACACACATGAAGAATCTTGTGTGCACTTATGTAAACACATCGAGATCTTGCATGCAACTTCATCGAGGGCCTATAAATATGTGGCTTCCCCCATAAGTAGAATCTTGAATTTTCCATTAAAAATTCAGTGTCTCATCCATGAAAAATATTTGCGCCTGAAAGATTTGAAGAGAGTAAATATTTCACACATGGTTGTTATTTAGTTTGAAAAGGGCTAATGAACCCTTTGTTAATGATGCACGTAAGATAAGGGTTTCACAGAATGTAGGTGTTGTGCGAAATTCAGCGTTCATGACAATTCCCATATCATGCATGCAAGTTGGGGGATTTCATGAATATGTGGTGTTATGATTCTAATAGGCTTCTGATTATCTGTTATAGTGGTTCAATTATTTCTAGTGCATCAATTCAAGACTCTGATGCAAGTAGTTTCTCATGCTTAATACATACAATGACTTCAATGCAAATCTGTTGAAGAGACCTTCTAGTCGATAAAATTTGTTTAACCTCCCTCACGATAGAGAGCTAGGGGGAGTTGATGGAAGTGATCTGAGGAATGCAATGAGTGTTCCCTAAACTATTGTAAATGCAGTTATCCTGGCATAGAGCATCTGTAACCAATTCTTGTAACCCATAAACTAGTCAATATTAGTGGACTTTGGTACTACCGAAAAACTATAGGTATATTCTCCTTGGACGAATCCCTTTATTATGAACCAAGTAAAAGTGTTTTTTCAAGTCCCCTATATCATTTATTTGAATGATTTATAAAGTTTATACCAATGTGGTAATAAGATCCACATCCTTAAAAATAAAAATTTAACATCCTGATTCACCCTCCCCTCTTAGGGTGTTCTAGGGTCCTTCAGAAATATCATGTAAATAAAAAATGAAGAGTAATATGATTAAATATTTATTTAATTAGTAAATTTGGATATGGAAATTATTTGTTAACGAGACACAATATTACCCTTCGAAATTATTTCCAAACAAGTCATATTAGAAAATTCAAAAAATTATCAAATCAGTGAAAAGATTTTAAAAAAAGATCATTAATTTTTTTAAAGATGTAAAACTAGTGTATTTTATTTTGTAAAATAGTTTATTGAAATTTGGAATGAGAATATGTGTTTCATGGAAACTTTATCTGAAGAGAAAATATATATATACATCCTAGAGATTGAATTTATCTACACATTTTGTAATGAAAAAAATAGTATTAGGAATAGAAGGAACTCTTTTTGAGGGATAATATAAAATGATAAATTATAGACTATGTGTCATGATTCTTTCACTTATAATAAGTAAATGTTGGGAGACAACATCATAAATGATTCTTAAAACCACAACCTATTCCTCTGTAGAAATAATATTATATTTCTTTTGACTTTATCAATGGATTTACTAAGACTCCTAGAAAGATAAATCTAACATAGAAAATTGTTGATCATCATAGAATGTCCCCATATTTCCATCAAATAATGGATGATCTACCCTTTCTGTACCTTAAATGAATCTATAGTAATGATGCTATATGACATCATGGAAAGCATATTTCAGTTGCACCCCATAATGATCTACTGTTTACAGTGAAATTTCAGATGATTCATTGAATGTATCATGACACCAAGCTGTGTTTTAGAACCATCTATCTTCCACAAATTGATGTGTAGTTTAGAAGAACTATTCAGATATTATAATATATTTTGAGATAATTCTCTCTTGACATTCAAGGAATATGATATCAGTATTTATCTTTGGTGGAATTCCATATAATAGTAGCTTCTACTGAAGCATTCAAATGACAAAAAATGAAGAATTGTATGGTATGTGGTTTAATACTCAGACTTTTGAGAAATGTTAATGAATGGAAGCATTTATACACAAACCTCGTGGTGGATTAAATAATTGAATTAATGGATATTACAGATCATATTATGTCACCTTAGATTAAAAATGAGTTCATTGATAACCGATGAAAGGATATATAATTTGATGTTGAGGATCGTGTGTTAATGAATTTATCTTAATGGAATGATATTATACAGTTTTGATAGAAAGGGATAAAAATTCCTAGGTACATTATGCCCTTTGAAATTATGTAATTAATTAGATTAACATCATACCATTTAGAAATTCCACCTAGCCTTTATACGGTTATCATGGTTTCAATATTTCTATATTATAGTATAAAATGTCATACCTATAACATGTTCTCACTTCTAATTAAATAAAAGTCTAACAGGATTTATCAAATTTTTAGGATCTTACATATATTCTTGAGAATATAGAATAAGTGTTGAAGTATTTGATTACACGAATGGAGATTGTACATTTAAGAAATCAAAAAATTAAAGATCAGAAGTGGGAACCTGAAGTATTTATGATGAATTACTACACAAATATTTTAATTAGGTGACACTATAGAAAGTTTTAGAAAGAAATTTTTTATTTAGGGAAATTGAAACACTTGTGATTCAATTAGAGTTAGACTTATATTCTAGATAAAAAATAACATAATTTCCATATATTTGTCCATGAATATTACTAAGCCACATGTTATAAATTTTAATACATTTTTTTTGAAATTATTTTTATTTTATAATTTATCATGAAAAAAATATCTTAGGGTGGATTTTTGAGATTTATCTAACATTGTGGATTTTTATAAAAATTCTATAAATTAATGATATTACCAAAACTACCAATTTTATGAAAATGTCATATAATATAAATAAATTGAAATATTATGAATCATAATTAATACAACAAATATATATTAAGGAATTAATATAATACATATAATATAAAATGTTGGACTTTGTAATACATGACTGACATTTTGTAAATTTAGGTCATGTTTTTTGTTCAAATAAATTAAAATTTGTTTTTATTTTATTATCATTTGTACACAAGATTCAATTATATTTATAGTTTGTTTTGAAACATTAATAAATATTATATTAAAAAATTTCTCCCCTTTTCATTTTCATGAGTTGATGTAGAATTTTACTTGTCCTAAAGAGGCATCCCTAGGATACCAAAAGCTATAATTAAATGTAATTAGATTCATTTAAATTTCGGGTATGATTTTCACATTTAAAATAAATAGCTAACCTCCAGACCATAAAAAAATAATACCCTACATTATGCATGATAAAAATAAAAAAAAATACTCAAATGTTTCATTTAAATCAAAACAAACCAAAGTGTGCCACTATAGAATAAAAACTAACATCAACGTAAACAATGAAAGAAAAAACATTAAAAACTCATTGATAACTAAGTGAATTTGATGATCCATATGCTAAAAGATCCAAATTAATGAAAAAACCATTTATAATGAAGTTGTGCTAATGAAGTGTGATAATTTATCATTTCCCATGTCTCGATAGATGATATATACAAAAGTACCATTGTTTCAAAGCCTGGGTGAGAACTAAAACATGGTAGGATTTCCCCCGATGACTCCATAACTCACACCACCTAGATAGAACATGATATAACATTATATAGAAAAATTTATATAAAAGACCTTTAAAACAGTTTCAATGTTTATATAAAATCTTACTAGTTCACATCAAACCATATTTCAATGGAAAGAATAAAAATAATCCATTAAACCTTTTAACATTCTATTTTAGAATAACCCATCCCATTCCACCCATCCATACAACCAACAATGTATTAAAACCATGGGCTTCACTACATACATGAGTGGTGAGTTATCCTTCCCCTAAACCTTAAATTAGTGGACACTTTGATGGGGTTACTTCACACCAATATTTGTCACAAACTTTTGATTATTGTACATTAAGCACGTATCCATCCCAATACATATGAACACACATCACAAAACCATGCCAACCCATTATAATTCTATGTGTGTTAAGAAAAATAAATAAAACAACATTATTTTTTTTGAAAACCATTTTTCCAAGTATCAAAACAAAAAATTATTTTTATATCATTATATTGAAATCTTGTTATCAAAACTCTTTTCAAAAACACCAATAATTTCCAAATTTCCATAATTCATCACTCAATCGGGTTTCAACAATTATTTCATAGTGAATAAAAAATAAATTTCAATCAAATCAACAAATTTGAAACCAGGCTATCATGTTTTAAAATAGAAGAGTCCATAGTAAAGCCACCTACCTCATGTTTTATATAGAAAATACAGAATGGTGCGAATAATGTTCATGAAACCGAGTTATATATCCAAAAATACACCATAGATATCATCCCCTATAAAAAAACATGCCCAAATATAATCATATTTGGCATCTGAAACATTATTTTTACCCAAATTGGGTAAATATATTCTAATTCGAGGGAGACAAAAATGTAGAAATAATAAATCATCACGAATGGATAAGAATAGTCACATACTGTAGGAAATATGCTTCTAATCCCCAATGGTTGCTTTCGGAGTTCCTATGGTTTGAGGGAAGAAGCTTTTATGACCATTGAGAAAAAAAATAAAGAGTTATGGTTTTATAAGATGGAAATAGAGTGGGTTAGATGGAGAAATAATCGAAATCCGCTTATTATGGAAGTAGTTTCTTCCTGCACAATGTTTTTTTCATGGATATGAGAATATTTCACTAACCATTCATTATCCACTACCTCAAGGATGAGCCTTGTATGGGTATCATACATGATCTACAAACCATTTTCCAACTGAGAAGAATCCACTATCTCATTAATGACCAAATCAATTTGATAAAACACAGGGTTTCTCCTTATTGGATACACTATTACGAAAAACCATGCACTATCCATGTGCCTTCACATTATACCATGTCTCATAGTGAACATTTTTTTGTAGTTGTTTCATAGTTTTCCCAAAAATTCACCTATATAAAATCCCCAAAAATATGAAAAACGTTATCCAACCACTCCCAAACATATCCAATATACATTATAAATATAAATATAATAGTTAATGGGTTACATACCAGAAATAGAGGGTGAAGAATTCTCCCCATAATTGGTATTTCCTTTCGAAGATAGTAGAAAACCATAACTTTCTTAAAAAAATTCAGGTCATTTAACATTAATTTCATTCTCTCTTGGATAAGTTTCTTTTTAAATCTAACCATGTTACCACAAACCCCACTCTAGACCGATGAATTTTCCTTTAAATATTTTCTCTTTCCCATCCACAATCCTCACCGGGTTATGTACCAGAAAATAATCCATATTTTTCTCAATGTGATCTTATATGATCACATATTCACGATCAAAAAGATAATTTTTCAAATGAGATAAATTCATCTCTTTATGAACCACACTAAAATATGGTTGCAATGCCAACTGATATTCCACCTCTCCAACCCATTTCCATATTTCTAAATGTAAATTCTATCAAGGAGATAAATTTCCCTACATACCAGAATAATGATGGCCAATACATTGTGATTTCCTCAAGAAAACATTATCAGTCACCACAAATTATAAAACTCAATCGACGATGATCTGCATATGATTTATGATGTTTTTTATATTTCTCTATCCAATTTATGATCAATTGAATCTTCTATATTATTTTTTGACATGGTTCATCCCAACATGGGAGGTATCACATGTTTTCTCCCAATAATGGGTAGAGTGGAAAGGATTCCAATATAACGATTCAAAAGAATCCATATATATCTTTTCCAGAGAGTATTTTTATACGATAACTAAACTAATAACATATTCTCTTCCCATAAGCCACAAAAATCAATTACCTAAGCTTGAAACATTTCCTATATTATTTGTATCATCATATAAAATTGGTTATCATTTTGAAAAGTATACTCCATTGTCATTTTCAGTTGAGTCCCAATGTCTTATTGTAATAATTACCAAAACGGATATGTGAACCTTTGAACTCTATCTGACACTATCGAAACCAGTATTTCATGCCATTATACCTCTTCATAGATATAGATTTTGGATAATCCTCCACTGTATGTTCTTCATAAATAGGAAAGTAATGGGATGAATTTGTAAGCTAATCCACAATCTCCCATATGGAATTTTGTTTCTCAATTATTCTTGAGAGACCACATAAAAAATCTAGAGCTATATACTCCCAATTTCAAAGAGGAATGGGTAAACACAAAAACATATGTTCTGGTCATAGATTCTCTTCCAGATTATTTACACAAGACAAGAATCATTAAAAGAAACTCATCATCCTTCATTACCATGACGACCCACCAAAATTTTTTTTTCCATACATTATACATATTCTATATTCATAGAGGAATAATACATATAAAATATTATTAAGAATGATGATGTATACCTTGACAAGACATTAGTATGGCCATCCAATTTTTGGACCACAAAACTGAGTTGTCATCTAGCTTCCACCCATCAATGGTGTCCCCACCATTGAGTTTTAAACTCATCAAAACACATTCTGAGGTAGATATATGTTCCTCTTTAACTCTCCTCACCATTTTGGGAATCAATGAAATATGAGAGAAATCATCAACATCACCCTGGCATTCACATTCCAAACTCATGTCGTCTAGGACCGACATCAAATTTATCTTATCTATGGCCTATTTTTACAACTGAGGATATAACTTCCATATTAAAGAAGAATACCACATATTTACTTAACTCAATATATACATCAAGTCAATGTCAAACTTTTTTAGATACTTCATCCATCTAATTTTTCTTAAATTCAAATATCTTTCTGTTAAAATATGTCTAATTTATTATGCTCTGTAAACATAGTAAAGTTATCACCAAATAGGCAATGAAACCATTTTTCAAGGCATAGATGATTGCAGCTAATTAAAAATAATTTATTGGTAGTTATTATCATGCACCATTAATTGAATTGAGCCATAACCAACAATATTCTATCCTTAGATGATAGTTTACCCCAAACCAGATCTTGAAGCCTCACAATACACCATGACCCATTTTTCTTTATTCCAAAAAAAAGATTGGTGCTGCTATAAGATAGGATTTCAACACAGGAAAAGAATTTTGGAATTCCTCATTACATAGTAATCCAACATTCTTCTTCATCAAAGTTATCACAGTAAAATCTAATAATGATATCATATGAAAAAATAATCGGTAATAACCGGCGAGACCATGAAAATTTGGTATCTCCAAGACTTTATGTGGGAGTTTCCAAGAGATAATAGCATCTATCATCTCTTGATCCACTAAAATAACGCTCCAGAAATTACATATCCAATAAGGCATACCAATTATATCCAAAAATTAAACATTGATAATTTGGAATATAAATGATGATCGCTCGACATTCACAGCACTATCACTAAGATTTTCTCATTCTCTGTAACTCCCCGACCCCAGCTACCCAGAGTCGGTGCATTACTTCGTAACATTGGCATGATCACAAAAGATCAAGTCTCGAAAGACCGATTAGTTTAGTAGCCTTGGAAACACTAGATACATTCATAAGTCTTACATTACATCATAAAGTGAAAAACTAATAAAAAAGTCTCCATAGTCCACACTTCTATCCTCTTCGTACTATCCCTGTAGGTCATTCATAAAATACTTCTTCACATCCTAGAAAATATTAAAACATTGAAAGGGGTGAGCTCAGATGCTCAGTAAGGATAACAATATTGCGGAAGCTTTCATAAATAAACATAAAAATTTAAGGCAATGTATAACTAAAACAAAAGCCTTTTAAACTTGAACATCAACATAATATGGAAAAAGTAAAATGAGATAATGCCATTCACTTCTTCACATGGATATTCTACTGGTCGAATAATCGCATGAAATATCAATAACCACTTTCATAATGAGGGAATGTATAATTCCAGACATTCTGAAATATTTTGTCAAGGCCTCGGCCAAGACGACTAAAATGATTAAGGCCTCGGCCAAAACCATAAATCAAATTAGGAAAGGGCCTCGGCCAATTCCATGTCTAGTTGTCTCATGAGACCTACCGATGCATCGAGGAGCTATAGTGGGCTCCACCCATCACTTATTAATTCCAATACATTCCTCATATGAATAGGTTTAAATATATCATAAACCATAACATAATCGTATCACATAAAACATGCATAAAGGAAACATAAAATTTCGACAATTCAATCACAAGATATCAATACAACACATTGATATAATAAAAACGCTTTCAAAACCATTTTCAATACCAAAATAAAAGAAAGTTAAAACTTTGTATTTATTTTTCATTAAAAAAAATGATGGCTTGTAGAGGAAGCCAAAACTCAAATAATGGTCACGACGGTGGAGAAGTCGTTGTCGCCGCATAAGTATGGAAAGAAAAAAATTCCCTTTTGTCGTTTATCAAAACGATTCGTATAAAAAAAGATTCCTTTTGAATAAACGTAAAAGTCAAAGTGGTTTATACACCGTATAAAAGAAAATTGTGTATAAAACCAAATATGCCACAATGAAAGGAGATTGAGGCGAAGTCCTTAAAAAGATCATTTTTAAAATAAAATAGATCTATTATGTGTATTCACTATAGGTACACATAAAGAATGTAAAAATACAAAATAGGACATAATAATATCCTGACATAATTTTAAAGTATGAGATTAACCCAAAGAATGGAAGTTGGGTTAAGAAATTCCCTTACCTCATGTCCGACTTGACTCAACCGTTCTTTAACCTCCTGAATAATAAACTAGAGTTAATATCTACCTTATTAAGAACCATTTTCAATTTCATTATCCTTTTTATATCACTTATTACAATGTTATGAACGTTATGTAATTATTTAAGTTAATAACGGTCGTTTTGTCGATCTTTGGTACTTGTGTCAACAATAACCTTCTTATAAATACAAGTTGTTCATGTGGTGAAATGTCCATTATATCCAGAATTATATTCATTATTTAGATATCATATATATCATATATATACATTATATACATTCATTTATAATATTATGTAACATTTAGAGGTAAGAAATGAAATGCACCGTTCATGGAGACGGTAAGCCGTACGTACGCATGAACGCTACTTTCATTTCAATTTTGTATTTAATGGAATGAAATCATAATTATATAAAGTTCTAATATAGTTCCAGTATAATATCATATATAATATCATTTACTCCATCCTTTATACATCCCACATATGGCATTAACGATTCACATCACTTTGAGGGGGCGGTAGTCCGCACTTCCTAAAATGAAATTATCGGGTTTTACCCATAATGGAAATCATAAAGTATGACATAAATGAGAAATACAGAAGCATAAGTAAAATATAAACATATTATATATCATATATAAAAATATTGACATCTTAATGGCCACCTTTGAAGGTGTTATATGAGTGTTGAACAATCATCGTTTCGTGAGGCAGAAATTCGCCATCCACAGAAACCGTATGTTCTTTAACCATTAGATGTAGGTGTGTGTAAGTGTAGTTCGAATCCTTATTATAACAACATCCTAGTATATTTAGGATACTGGTGTTGTTACAAAAGAAATGAATAAAAAGAGTTTAGGGGGTTGGAGAAGAAAAACAAAACAAAACAACATTAGAGAAGACATTGCCTAAAAATCGTGTAACTCTTTTTGATTTGATCCAAAGGCTTCCTTGGGAAGAGTTCTGCCCAAAGTGAGGCTCCTAGGAGTAAGAGGGGGATGTTGGGAGAGTATTTGGGCAGAGGTTGGCCGAGCCAAATGGCTTGAAAGTTTAAATGAGGTGGGAGAGGTGGGGGCCTTTTATAAGTGGAGAGGAGGGGCTCTTTTGGAAAGATTGAAATGTTACATTATTATACAATGCTTTTCGGATTCTAAAGGTCCCAAACTTATATAATTCGTGTCCAAGGTGATAAGGGTTCGAAATCTCTTCATCAAATAGGCTTTGGACAAGTTTAATCCTTGGATTTTTCATTATCTTCTCATTTTATTTAAATTGTTAAATAATGAGGTCATCGCCGCATCATAATGATGTCATAAATAATTTAATTTATTTAATGTCTAAAAATTCTAAAAAAAATACTATGATGTAGGAAATCTTTTTAGCATTCCAATGAATATTTATAGTCAAAATTTGTACTTGTGTAACCCCACTTAAAAACTGTTTTAGTAAAATAACTCATGTTTGTGTCAATTTAATTTTTACATTAAATAAATATATATTAATGTCATTTTCCAACTAAAGTGGCTCCATGGGGTCCCCAAGTTGACACATGGGTTGTCTTGGTCGGCCATGACTCATCCAATAGAATTAGGACAAGTGTCATTCTCATCTAATATTATTAAAACATTATTTGTACCTTAAACTACACTAATTACCTCTAATCGCGATTAAGAACTTAAAAGTTACTATTCACCAAAAAATTATTTTAATCTCATTGAACCAAATTTTACTTCGTAATGACAACCATGTATGTCAGATTTTTGAAAATCAAATCACAGAAGTGGTAATATTTCTTTTAAACAAAAAATCAGTTATTTAACTACCACTTAGTGGTTTCACTATTCATCAAAAATTGAAGTTTTTCAGAACAAAGCCAAAATTTCACCCAAAGCTATAATTGATATTCCGAATTCAAAAATGATGTCTATTTTACAAAATTCCAAACATATAAGTTGCATTAATTAATTTTATAATTAATTCCCGATGTTACGACAGATAGCGTGTTTTTAAGAAACAATTTATATCAAAAGATTGGCAATTGTTTATGTCCAATTTCAATGTTAAATTAATTCTAATGACCACCATTGGATAAAATGGTAAAAATATATTCTAATTATACTTTAAAACCACTAAATACTATAATTTATCACAATAAATTATTTTTATTAAAAATGTTGTTTTAAGTATCTTTCACTATTCATAAAAAAAATTGGAAGTTCTCAGAAAGTTACAAAAAATTCAACTTAGGATAATTTCGATATTACGAATTCAAAAATGAAGTCCATTTCGAAATATAAAATTTCTATAATTTTAAAAAGTGGTTATTACTATTCATAACGGCTTCTTTGATTAGTCGCAGTGTTTTAGAACTCGAAGTTGCGTACAATGCAAGCTATTTCATTATTGAATGAGAAGCATATCATGGAAGCTCGGGGCGTTACATTCTCCCCTCCTTCAATAAATTTCATCCTCGCAATTTGAAATTTTTCTTTGATAATAAAAGGTTGAAAAGAGAAAATACCTTTGAGGATAACCCACATCAGAAATAAGGTTAATAAATATATAACATTAAAAGAAAGCAAGATAAGTACAATGGTCACCCGATATAGCCCATTCTAGGATTCTATGAAAATATGGATATGGAAGAAAAACAAACCATCAAGGTCTGATGGAGAGTTATAGAAAACAAGATTAGGAGAAAGTTTAACCACAAGAAAATCACAAACTTGTGATTGGTTAAACGATCATTGAATCCCCAGTTGGAAAAGTTAACCGACAACATTTTTGTTTTAAGTTACCTTTTATAATGTTGAGGAATTTATTTAGGAGATTTACTAAGAACGTAAGGGAATATACATACTTGTTATGTATACTTTCATTCATTAATAAATTTTTACCACAAACCCAACTTTTACTCCAAATGGTAACAGAACTCAAAAATATTCTATTTATCCTAATTGTATAAGGTTCCAAATGTTAACACATACCATTTAGATTAGTAAAACGATTTTGTAATAACCAGGGACTTCATGTAGGCTAGTGGTAGGAAATAAAGGCTTGTCGCACTATGGTTGTGGGTTCGATTCCTGCAGCTTTGTCCGACGCGACGGGTTATGCCCCACCCTGCAGGTTGTCCTTTTCCTAAAAATATAGTACTATACTATTCCAAAAATAATCTTCATAAATGTTTTAACCTTAAACAATACTATCCAAAGTTCAACTTAATCCATTCCAACCTTTATAGTTATCCAAAATACATTCGTCCAGACTTTCTCTAAAAGGTCTCTAAATTCAAAAATCAATTGTAACATCAGATTCCCCAAACAAAGAAAAGTTTATCTTATTGTCACATACTAAAAATATTATTACCTTAATCATATTAAAACCTTACTGAAATCAAAAAGTACTGCAGTATAATCTTTATATATATCACATTATTATTATAACCAGAATATAATCCTTGAGTCCAAAAGCACCAATACATTAATTATTCTGCTTCAACTGTAGTAACAGCATAAGATTGTCCTTGATCCCTTGGCCTTTTCTGAGGTAAGTTTCCTTGACTCTTAGGACATTCATTTGCATAATGCCCCATTTCCCTACAATTGTAGCATTCAACTTTGACAGCCTCTTTCTTTCCCTTGCAATCACGAGCCTGGTGACCCTTTTCTCCACATTTATAACAAACTCCCATTCCTTTTAGGCACGTACCAGGGTGATTCTTCCCACAATTATCACATAATGGAAAATCCTTCTTTCCCTTTTTCCCTTTATCTGTCTCCTGTTCCACCGTTCCCTTCTTCTCTTGCTTTACTTTTTTTTCATAAGACTTAGAGAATTCCTTTTCTGTCTTGATAGCACACGAGACAATATCTTCGTATGATGAGAAGGATTGTGATACTAATGATCGACAAAGAAATGGTTTTAACCCATCAAAGAAACGATCAATCTTACTCCTTGGGTTACGTATATAATCGGTAGCATGCCTCGCTAACCTTGTAAAGTTAGCCTCATACTTTGCGACATTCTCATCCTCCTTCTGCCTCAGACTCAGAAATTGCCTTTCCATATCTGCTCGATGGTCACGAGGAAAGTATTGTTCTAATAAAAGCTCTTTGAACTCCCTCCATTCCATATTCGATACGTCATCATCTTTCTTTGTGTTTTGAATCAGCGACCACCACTGATCGGCATCTCCAGTGAGGCGGTAAACTGCCATGACAACCTTCTCCCTTTCACTACTCTCCAAGGCATGGAATATTCTCTCTAAGGAATTTATCCATTGCTCAGCTACTATAGTATTTGTACTCCCATTGAAGGTTGGTGGTTTTTGCCTCATGAAGCGGTCTAACATTGATCCTCCACGTTGCGGATCAGGGTGCTCCATACGAGTAAGGTTATTATTCATAACCTGCGTGAGTTGTCCCAGTATGGTGAGAAGCTGATCAGCACCAGTTGTATCACTAGCTCCACCATAATTATCTTGAGCAGGAGGGAAATCCCTACATGGAGTGCGTGCATTGATCCAGTTTCCATTTCTTCCACTAGGCGCCATTTCTAAACAATGGCATAAACTAGATCAGTTTATGAATCAAAATTCATAATCCCATACTTATAAAACACTTCACATAAATTGAACTATTTATGGATATAATCCATAATCATAAAAATGTTTTCTTTGAGGAAGTATATACTCATAAACCCTTCATAATTATTTGTAAAGAAAATGAGTGTTATCCTAAGCATATCCCCCGGGAGTGTCGTAACCAAGAGTGCAGCAAGGCCCGTTGTCGTTCACCAGTTCCCGTTCGAGTCTAGCTCAAAGCGGTGTTTTCAGGTTTTATCCCTAGGAACATCTGTGCCAGAGCCGACTCTACCTGCTCGTATCCAGACAGGGATGTATTGCTCGGAAAACTCACAAAATCTCTACAATACAAAAATTCTAAGAAGTTCTTCTATACTAATCCTCAAAGTTTATCTTAGGTCTACGTGCTCTAATCAGAGTTTATCTAAATCTAGCTTCCAAGGTTTGTACTAAACTTCCTCTGATACCAACTGTAACGCCCCGACCCCAGCTACCCAGAGTCGGTGCATTACTTCGTAACATTGGCATGATCACAAAAGATCAAGTCTCGAAAGATCGATTAGTTTAGTAGCCTTGGAAACACTAGATACATTCATAAGTCTTACATTACATCATAAAGTGAAAAACTAATAAAAAAGTCTCCATAGTCCACACTTCTATCCTCTTCGGACTATCCCTGTAGGTCATTCATAAAATACTTCTTCACATCCTGGAAAATATTAAAACATTGAAAGGGGTGAGCTCATATGCTCAGTAATGATAACAATATTGCGGAAGCTTTTATAAATAAACATAAAAATTTAAGGCAATGTATAACTAAAACAAAAGCCTTTTAAACTTGAACATCAACATAATATGGAAAAAGTAAAATGAGATAATGTCATTCACTTCTTCACATGGATATTCTACTGGTCGAATAATCACATGAAATATCAATAACCACGTTGATAATGAGGGAATGTATAATGCCAGACATTCTGAAACATTTTTTCAAGGCCTCAGCCAAGATGTCTAAAATGAATAAGGCCTCGGCCAAAACCATAAATCAAATTTGGAAAGGGCCTCGGCCAATTCCACGTCTAGTTGTCTCATGAGACCTACCGATGCATCGAGGAGCTATAGTGGGCTCCACCCGTCACTTATTAAGTCCAATACATTCCACATATGAATAGGTTTAAATATATCAAAAACCATAACATAATCGTATCACATAAAACATGCATAAAGGAAACATAACATTTCCACAATTCAATCACAAGATATCAATACAACACATTGATATAATAAAAACTCTTTCAAAACCATTTTCAATACCAAAATAAAATAAAGTTAAAACTTTGTATTTATTTTTCATTAAAAAAATGATGGCTTGTAGAGGAAGCTGAAACTCAAATAATGGTCACGGCGGCAGAGAAGTCGTTGTCGCCGCATAAGTACGGAAAGAAAAACATTACCTTTTGTCGTTTATCAGAACGCTTCGTATAAAAAAAAGATTCCTTTTGAATAAACGTAAAAGTCAAAGTGGTTTATACACCGAATAAAAGAAAATTGTGTATAAAACCAAATATGCCTCAATGAAAGGAGATTGAGACGAAGTCCTTAAAAAGATCATTTTTAAAATAAAATAGATCTATTATGTGTATTCATTATAGGTACACATAAAGAATGTAAAAATACAAAATAGGACATAATAATATCATGACATAATTTGAAAGTAGGAGATTAACCCAAAGAATGGAAGTTGGGTTAAGAAATTTCCTTACCTCATGTCCGACTTGACTCAACCGTTCTTTAACCTCCTGAGTAATAAACTAGAGTTAATATATACCTTATTAATAACCATTTTCAATTTCATTATCCTTTTTATATCACTTATTACAATGTTATGAACGTTATGTAATTATTTAAGTTAATAACGGTCGTTTTGTCGATCTTTGGTACTTGTGTCAACAATAACATTCTTATAAATACAAGTTGTTCATGTGGTGAAATGTCCATTATATCCAGAATTATATTCATGATGTAGATATCATATATATCATATATATACAGTTTATACATTCATTTATAATATTATGTAACATTTAGAGGTAAGAAATGAAATGCACCGTTCATGGAGACGGTAAGCCGTACGTACGCATGAACGCTACTTTCATTTCAATTTTTTATTTAATTGAATGAAATCATAATTATATAAAGGTATAATATAGTTCCAGTATAATATCATATATAATATCATTTACTCCATCCTTTATACATCCCACATATGGCATTAACGATTCACATCACTTTGAGGGGGCGGTAGTCCGCACTTCCTAAAATGAAATTATCGTGTTTTACCCATAATGGAAATCATAAAGTATGCCATAAATGAGAAATACAGAAGCATAAGTAAAATATAAACATATTATATATCATATATAAAAATAGTGACATCTTAATGGCCACCTTTGAAGGTGTTATATGAGTGTTGAACAATCATCGTTTCGTGAGGCAGAAATTCGCCATCCACAGAAACCGTATGTTCTTTAACCATTAGATGTAGGTGTGTGTAAGTGTAGCTCGAATCCTTCTTATAACAACATCCTAGTATATTGAGGATACTGGTGTTGTTACAAAACAAATGAATAAAAAGAGTTTATGGGGTTGGAGAAGAAAATCAAAACAAAACAACATTAGAGAAGACAATACCTAAAAATCGGGTAACACTTTTTGATTTGAGCCAAAGGCTTCCTTGGGAAGCGTTCTGCACAAAGTGAGGCTTCTAGGAGTAATAGGGGGATGTTGGGATAGTATTTGGGCAGAGTTTTGCCGAGCCAAATGGCATGAAAGTGTAAATGAGGTGGGAGAGGTGGGGGCCTTTTATAAGTGGAGAGGAGGGGCTCTTTTGGAAAGATTGAAATGTTACATTATTATACAATGATTTTCGGATTCTAAAGGTCCCACACTTATATAATTCGTGGAAAAGGTGATAAGGGTTCGAAATATCTTCATCCAATAGGCTTTGGACAAGTTTAAGCCTTGGAGTTTTCATTATCTTCTCATTTTATTTAAATTGTTAAATAATGAGGTCATCGCCGCATCATAATGATGTCATAAATAATTTAATTTATTTAATGTCTAAAAATTCTAAAAAAATACTATGATGTAGGAAATATTTGTAGATTTCCAATTAATATTTATAGTCAAAATTTTGACTTGTGTAACCCCACTTAAAAACTGTTTTAGTAAAATAACTCATGTTTGTGTCAATTTAATTTTAACATTAAATAAATATATATTAATGTCATTTTCCAACTAAAGTGGCTCCATGGGGTCCCAAAGTTGACCCATGTGTTGTCTTGGTCGTCCATGACTCATCCAATAGGAGTAGGACAAGTTTCATGCTCATCTCATATTATTAAAACATTATTTGTACCTTAAACTACACTAATTACCTCTAATCGCGATTAAGAACTTAAAAGTTACTATTCACCAAAAAATTATTTTAATCTCATTGAACCACATTTTACTTCTTAATGACAACCATGTATGTCAGATTTTTGAAAATCAATTCACAGAAGTGGTAATATTTCTTTTAAACGAAAAATCAGTTATTTAACTACCACTTAGTGGTTTCACTATTCATCAAAAATTGATGTTTTTCAGAACAAATTCAAAATTTCACCCTAAGCTATAATTGATATTCCGAATTCAAAAATGATGTCTATTTTACAAAATTCCAAACATATAAGTTGCATTAATTAATTTTATAATTAATTCCCGCTGTTACGACAGATAGCGTGTTTTTAAGAAACAATTTATATCAAAAGAATGGCAATTGTTTATGTCCAATTTCAATGTTAAATTAATTCTAATGAACACCATTGGATAAAATGGTAAAAATATATTCTAATTATACTTTAAAACCAAAAAATAGTATAATTTATCACAATAAATTATTTTGATTAAAAAAGTTGTTTTAAGTATCTTTCACTATTCATAAAAAAAATTGGAAGTTCTCAGAAAGTTACAAAAAATTCAACTTAGGATAATTTCGAAATTACGAATTCAAAAATGAAGTCCATTTCGAAATATAAAATTTATATAATTTTAAAAAGTGGTTATTACTATTCATAACGGCTACTTTGATTAGTCGCGGTGTTTTAGAACTCGAAGTTGCGTACAATGCAAGCTATTGCATTATTGAATGAGAAGTGTATAGTGGAAGCTCGGGGCGTTACATTCTCAGTTCCTATCCTTGAATAAATTATCATATCATTAAACAAAATACAAAAAATGAATCTTGATTTCAATTACATTTATGATTCATTAATTATATAAAGAATAGTGTTATATTTGTATGACTATAAGTAATTACCACGTATTCATAATGGCCATATCTTCATTTAAATGTTTTACTTGTAATATTCTTTTTTCAAACTCAACGTTGGAGACATATTGATCACATGTTAATATTAGATACTAATTGATATCCCATCATTTGATAGAAAACATCATCAATATATGGATGTTGATAATAATTTTTAATTGTAACTTAATCAATATTACCATAATATATACATATCCTAATAGATTTAGCTATCTTATTGACAAACAAGATAGGTGTTTCTGATTGAGACATGCCTGGCCTAGTGAAACGCTTTCTTTATAGCTATTCAATCTTCACTTTCATCTCTATTAATTAATTTGGTTCCATCAAACTAGTCAAAATGTAAATCATACTTCTCTTGGGAAGGAGATCAATCATATAACTCAATTCCCTTATTGGTGGAAACACTAAGCTATTTTGGAATACAAATCCTTAAATTGATCCATTACAGCTTGAAAATTTTTACCCTTGATCTCTTTCATTGATACCAAGTTCAATGTTGTCAACTACTAAGAGAATGTTCCCACCTCTGGTTTTAACAATCCCATTTTACCTGTATTAACATTCATTTCTCCTCTAAATAGATTCTAATGCCATTATCAGTCGTAAAATTAAGTGTTATGCAATAACTACAGATGTTTTCCATAAATGTTGACAACCAATTGATACATAGGATTACGTTATAGTAATCCCTATGTATTATAGATAAAACCCATTTTACCTCGACTATATAAATATTTATTGAAAAATATCTACACATAAAGGATCAATATTCTATTTTCCCAAGAGAAGTTTGAAGTTGTATCATAGAGGAAATCATCCCACGTTTTAAAATCTACAAACCAACAGAATGAGAAGAAAAAAAGGACTGTGATTCACTTGTATAAAATAAATATTTCTTAAGGTTAAAACGTAAAAGAATCCTAACTCTCACAATATATATTCCATATGGATCAGCCAAAATTACTTTCTCATCTCAATATAATAACATTCTGGAAACACTCTTCTCTGTGGTTCCATATTGAGATTTCTATGCTGGAGGAGTTATGGTATTCCCAGAATCCCCATGTCCATCTCTACTATGTTGAAAATATTGATTTTTTCCCTCTCCACATCGAAGCATGTGATGCATGTGACACTTGAGACGTGGACAGATAACATTTCGTCGGATCACTACGACAATATCATGAAAAATACCACATCTGGTTTCAATATAATAATTCTCTAGGATTTTACATAAACTCTTAATTTATGTGGTCAAGAGAGCCACATTTGAAGCATTACCCTTTTCTCTTGGATCATGGTGGAAGGTTCAATGATCAAACTATCTTATCTTGAGTCATTCTCACACCCTAGAAATAGGTACACCTCTTCTTCTTTCTCCAAAAATTAGAGTTTGAATCTTTTCCAATGGGTATCATCATACTTTATCATCCCATATCTTCTAGGATATTTCATTCATCTATAATATCTCTATTCACTATCCCGATATAATCTTTAATATAGAGTATAGATATCCTCAAGTGAATCTCTGGCCTCATCCATGATTGAAATATGGATGCCATCATAGACACACTAGCAACAACTTTGGGTGTAAAAGACACTAATGTCATGAATTTATCCACATAAATGGTGAAATAGATATTTTCTAGAATAAATTGAAGAAGTATGTAGTTATGTAAATATTTATTATTTTAGGATATAATTATTTATTGTGAAATTATTTAAAATCCTCCCATATAAGTCATTGGTCCACCTTATGCTATATGGATAGTTCCCACCACTGACGTGTATCATCCTCTAACATATATTTCACTAACATGACATTCAGATCTACTGGCGTGCTTGTGAAATTGAATATATGATTCATTCTATTCAGCCAAACCTATACATTTTCAAATTTTGAATCACCCTAAGTGATTAGTGTATTTTTCATATAGAACAGGATGGAATGATCCACTTTCCTCTATTCATCCCTCTGGTCCTAGTTGTCCACATCCTCAAATGCTTGGACGATACTCTGAACCATTTTTTCACATATGTCCTAATTGAAACTACATTATCCACTATTTCTACCAGTTTGTTTCTATGATTCCAACCTTATTCCATTTCAATACAGAGAACAAACCTCATTATTCTCACTCTCTCTTAACTGAATGATTAAAAATATCATATTCTATCCCAGTAGATTCTACATCATTTCTTTTTAAATTGAACCATTACCATGTAAAATCGTTTTTTAAAACATTCATCATTATTTTGAAAATCAATCATTTTTTAGAATCCAAATTTCATTCCTTTTTAAAAATAAAACATTTTCCAACACTTTATCAATTTTAAAAAATAAAAACTCTTTTCAAAAAATCACAAATCATTATTAAAAATGATGAATTCAATGATAATGGGAATTCATTTCTATAATACATGTAATGATAATTTCATTCTAAACCACTGACAATGAGATTCCAAATCATATAAGTGTCTCTAAAACACTTATGTACCCCAAATTCCTGGTAACGTGAGGTTTATCCTAAAAAGGATTGCTACATTTGTTTTTAAAATATTTAATGTCAAGATAGTCTTACTCATTTCAATGATCCTATCCTAAGGAATAGACACGAATGATATTCATCTCCCATATTGACATAACTAATGATGACTAGATCCACATGGAGAGGGCCAAGGGGATACCACATTTCTCAAATAGACTTTTTGACCGAACAGTAATTATACCATTTTTAATGTCCCACCCCTCCTCATTGGCTTCAGTTGATCCATAATGCCACTTGTACTTAATCGATATCCTCGAGATTCCCAAGGATGAAAAAAAATTCCATGGTGTTCATTTACCTTTGGGGGATGATTTTACCTTTTACAATAAACAAACACCCACCAAACCATAAACATATAAAACACTATGTGATGAAAGATTAAAATAAAAGACAACTCAATCATTTATTTTATATAAAAACTATCCAAAGAATGCCTCAATGGAAGACATAGAAACATAAAATTAATTATTGTAAGATAAAACTATCAAAAATCCTTGAAAACCAATTGAATCTAAATATCCACTTTCTCTAAGATCCAACTCGATTAACTTATCAATTATCATGAATTAGTGTTAAATATGTGTGATACTTTACATTTTCCCATTTCGTAATAAACGATGTCTACAAAAGAACCAAATATCCAAATAATGGTTGAGTAATAAAACTCATTAGGTTTTACCTGATGACTTCATTCCACTAGGATAGATCAATTTAGAACATTATATAAAACAAATTTTATTAAACACCTTTATAAGAGTTTCACAATTAATATCAATGCTATGCAGTCAACATCAAAAAATATTCCATGGAAAGTACATAAACAAACCTTTAAATCATTTAATATTATATTTTGGAATAAATTATTCATTTCCCCATCACCCCACATTCAACCATGCATACAATCATTGGACATCTATATACTCATCAGAAGTTAGTTGTTCTTACACTATGTTGTCACTTAGTGGACCACTTTAATGGGGTACATCACAACCATATTCATCCCAACTTTATGTTGGGGTATGTCATGCCTTAATACATCCTAATGCATATGAACACATGTCAAAAAACCATTACAACCCATTCCCATCCCATGGGTGTTCAAATAACTTCAATAACAACATATTTTTTTTAATTGAAACTGATTTTATATTCAAAAAAACAAACAATTAATTTTAAATCATCATTTTATAAACATTTTATGAAAACACATTCCAACATCATCGCCAATTTCTCTTTTTCTGCAAACCATCACTTAATAGGGTTTCACTAGATATTTGATGGGAATAAAAAATAGATTTAAATCAAAGAAACCAATTTGAATGCAATAACATGGGTTTTAAAATATAAGAGTTTAGTGTGAAGCCACCTACTATGATGTTTATGCAAAAATGAATAATCACATGTAAAACATTCAAGAAACTGGGTTTAATCTCATAAACCATACCTTACATATCAATCATTGTCAACAAAAAGACAAAATCTAAAAATAATTGTCATTTATAGTCTTGGATCTACCCAAAATGGTTGTAAATCTATGAATCTAAAAGTGTTTGTAAAGTGGATCTACGATAACATCATGAGTAACCAAGAACAATCAATTACCGTGTGAAATTGGCTTCTAATCACCAAGGGAAGACTTTAGGATATCTTTGGATCAATGGAAGAACATTTATTGACCATTTAGAGAGACAAATCCCGATTAACATCTAGATAGAAGAAAAAAATAGTGAGTTACATGGGAAAAAGATTAAGATACGCTTTTTAAGGAAATAGATTGCTTGTAACGACCCAATTATTTTGAATGGAAATTTTCATCTTATAATTATGTCATAAAATCACATGAAATCACAACATAATGAATTACTATATTCTTTGTGACCTTTAATCATAAGTTTGTCACTTCTGTGTTTTGAATTTCAAAAATCTAACATATATTGTTTCGATCAGTATCTTATTTGGACTCTAATATGACCAAATTAATATTTTGTGAATAGTAACATACATTTATGAATAGTTATGTTCCTCTAATGAATTGTGATATACCATAATGAATAGTATCCTTACCTATGATATCATATAAATAATATTTACATGGATATATGAAGTACTTATATTTTGGAATAAGTAACAAAATGTTTTAAAACTATTTTTTTACAATAATGTATGATTTTAATTAAACATTAAATTATTCATATTTAAAAAATAATTTTAGAAAAATGGATATTATTTTTGAATTCTAAATGTTGTAAAATGGTTAGCGTGATTTTTTGGGATTTTTTTTAAATACCCAAATTTTTTTGAATAGAAAAATACGACAGTTTATGATAAATGCTAAATAATGGATTTATTGAGTCATTGATGATGATCTGGTGATGTGTGAAGAATTGGTTCTACATAGAATGAATTTATTACTATTCTAGGTCATGGAATAATCAATATTTTTAATATTATAAAAAATAATAAGCTAGTGATTATAATATTATGAAAACCCTCATCCCCTATCATATAAATACCACCCTTCACACACTCATTTCCCCACACCTCTCTAACCTTGTTTCAGGCCAATATTCAGAAATATTATCTTTCAAATCTCCTTTTCGATGTCCAATATTTCCTAGTTTCTTCTAAATACCATAAACTATTCCCATAAGTTGTTTTCAAAGGAGATAAATGGAAGCTGTAAATTCCCCTTTCCAATTGTTTTATTTATTTTATATTGTTTTTCTTGTTCTTTTCCTCAACTCCACTCACTGAAATGGTATTATAACTAAAGAAAAATACATGTAATATAAATATATTATTCTAATTGGATAATTTCATCATCATCTCTTCTTTTTTCGCCTTTTATTTGAATGATATGAAAACACCATTTGAGATGTGTTAATTTAGCACAATCAAGGATGATGGGTTATCAATTTTTATTACTATCATTAATTCAATCCATTAAAAAAATTTCATGGTAAAATCAAACCATAAATTATGTATTGTGGCTCATCTATTATTCAATAATCTTTTTGTAAACTTGGTTTTGGTTTATTAAAAAAATGTGTTCTTTGTGGTCAAAAACCGCCAATTAACCCAAAAAAATGACAGTAAATATTTATATAATGATTCAAATTAACTCTATGTAACAAAATTAAATTTGAAACAATTTAATCTACTATATGTTCACTAATATCATATAATGTAAATTATGCAAAACCACTTTAATCTTACATGGTTATCCAAACATGATTATATGATAATATATCATTAAAAACCAAGTAAGCAAATGGACCTGAATAACCCAGTTGAACTTCTTAAAAAATACAAATGCATTAAATGAACAGAAAAGGGCTAAATAAAACAATTGAATATATAACAGGTTGTGTAATTATTAATTAATAAGCCAAATTTAATTATTCATGTCATTAATAACAAGTGTAGAACACCAACAGACTTAAGGTAATGGATCCTCTACAATTGACTTTTATTAAAGTATGTATTCTATGATATTCCATTTTATGTGAAATCCATAATTATGGGGTATGATTTCACACCACCCTCATAATTCCCTCATTATTTACAATTAATGAGAAACCCCTCTCTCTCCTGAAACCCTATTATGTTCACCCAAGACCATGCCGATAATCCGTAAGGAATTCTACCCAAACGGCCTTTATTCATGTGGGTTGGTCTATCCTTCTTATTACCAAAGTAAAGATGTAATTTATATTAATTTCAATCTTCTACATTCTATTTATATGCTCCGAAATCATTTTTCAATATCCATCCCTCGTTCTCTTGCGTGGATATATATGCTTTTATGTGATTTCATCCTCGATACTCCCCAATAAGAAAACTTGTTTTATGGGTACTTCCCATATTTTTACCAAATATCAAGGGAACTCTATCCTATATTTTTAGACACCATTTCATTTATAAAAAATGTCTTTTTTACTCTTAAAAATTTCTTGGTTCACTTCTAGTTTTAAATAAAATATTGATTCCCTTTCTATTTCAAAGTCTCTTTAGTGTTTTCCTTAAAACCAAACTAAAATGGTACAATGCTATGAATTTATATAATATTATTATTACATGTTTTCACTTGTGTTTTACATCACATGTCATACTATAGGACTATTTTACATTATTAATGTCCATGTATGTTTTAACCACCTTCTCTGATGGACACGTTAATGATATGGCCATATTATGCTTTATGTCCTGAATGTGATTCTCATTTCTCTCTATGGGTTCCTCTAAGATTATGTATGATTGATTATGTGTGATTATTTATTTGGAAATAATATTTATGAACATGTTAATATGGGTGATCCTAGATATCACTCCAATGAAATGGGTAATGTTCAGTCTCATGAGACATTTTGTGCGACGGTCAAGATGGGTAGCATTGGTTTGCAGTACTATATGCAACGGTCTTTGTTGTTAGCCTTATCTTCTAATACTATGGGAAATGTTCTTTTTAGTTAGCCTCTACTCGTACAAAATTTGTTTCCAAGTTTCTATGATTCCATGATTAAATGATTTTTTGTTTATATGTTATTATTCCTTATGTGAAAGGATTTTTTATTACTTTAGCTCATGTTTTCTAACCCATGTGCTAAAGAGTTACTCTTATTCTTATTTTATTACTGGCATTTTAGCTCATTACTTTTTTCATGTGTTCCCTAGTTTATCCTATGAAGATTTATGAGCATAATAGAAGTTAGGGGGACCTTTATAATGACTAAATAAAGAAGTGTATTATTTGTTTCCGTGTTTTATGATTTTTGTACCAAATATTCAAATACACTATACTGAATGATCCATGGTTTCTACTTTTATGTATAATTATTCTTAAAATAATGTAATGTTATATATAAGGATAGTGTCATTATAGTTGGTATCGAAGGTTGTTCAAGATAATTTTGGAGATTAGGAACATATAACATTAGTAAAACCCTTATGTATGAGACGATGTTTAAAGAAAAATACCTACATTTTGGTAAGTATAGAGTATGTGGTTGTAATGGACTGGGTTTTTGGGGTCCATTACTTTGTAAAAATCTAATGTATGAGGTGTTCTGGGTGGTCTAAAAGGTCGTCCCAGCTTCTCGGTGACTCCTAGCGGTGGCCTTAGACCACCAGTATCCTCGGCCTACCGGTAGTCCTAGCCTACCGCTGACCTTGGGGTACCGGTATCCGTCGGCTACTGGTGGGTCTCGGCTACCGGTATCTCTCGGCTAGAGGTGGCTCTCGGCCATCGGTAGCTCTAGGTGACCAGTGGCTCTCGGATATCGGTATCTCAAGGCTACCAGTGGCTCTCGGCTACCGGTATCTCTAGGAAACCGGTTGCTCCCGGCAACCGGTAGTTATCACCAATCGTTGGCTCTCAGCTACCTGTAGCTCTAGGCTATCGGTAGCTCTCGGCAACCAGTAGATGTCGCCAACCGGTGGCTCTCGGCAACCGGTAGCTCTCGCCAACCGGTAGCTTTTGGCTACTGGTAGTTGTCACCAACCGGTAGCTCTCGGCTACCGGAAGCTCTCTCCAACCCCCATAGGTTTTCCAATAGCGCATCCTTTTTACGCAAAATGGTGGTTAAACCATGTTTTGACCCTTTATGCCTGTTTTAAAGCCCATTAATGCCCATTAATGGTGTCTAAATTAAATTATTGGTGAGGTACCCTCCTTAAATGGAAAACCATGAGGTGTGTGTTGGTTTAAACTGCCCCGAAAGGTGGGGAACTTTTATGTAGCGTGTGGGTTGTCCCAGCCGGGTGGTCAACCAACGATCTCTCTTCTTACGTTGTTTCGATTTTTTCTTTCCAAATATTATCCATCCAGGGAATGTTGTATCTCACCCCTTATAACCTAAAGGCTTCTCCCTATGTTTCTTTCTCTCTATCACCCTGCTCTCGGAGTACCCTTCCTCCCGATGAGTTGTAACCCCTCGAAGTTTTCCTTGATCGCATTCTGTGGAGTTCCTGCTACCCACGTGAGGACTTAATGTTGATCGGTGATCCATAAGGTAGGGATTTTCTCCTTCGCCTCCCCCTTCTGTTTATCATGCGGGGTGGGTATGCTTTTTCCCCTGTGGAAATTAATGAAACTGAACTTAACGAAGATAATGAACCGACCTTTAAACAATTAAAGGGGGTGTGATTGATGTTTTGTTGTACTTCTTATGTTTTTATGTGTTGTGAATTGTATGGGCTTATGCTCACTGAAAATCATGGAGGATAGTGGTCTTTCTCTATGAACTATTGAACCTCAGTGCTCCTGGATGTTTAAATAACCGTAACATGGAATTGGTTAAGTACCTATACTCGGTTAAATAAATTGAAAGCACCAGGATCAACCCTTTTCTATGATAACCCGGTTAATGAACATTGGAATTGAAACCATGGAGCATGATAAATCATTTAAATCTGAAAATACCTGCATGGGCCTACCTTATGTTGGTGGTAGTGGTTTGGTTGTTTCTTTCAAGGGCTGACTGCTGGAGCGATGCGGGTGGGGATGGGATCCCATGTTGCTATACTTTCACTGGTTGTGAATTTTAGGTTGTGTGATTACTCATATTATATCATGAATTGGGGTGGGATCCTCTGTTTTTTTGATTAACCATTGTATTATAGACTTTGGGAACATGGGGCTGTATCTCGGGGTTTTCATTGGTTCTAGTACATCGAGGGATCTCACTAATCCCTTTGTTGTTGTGACTTTGCAAGAGAACCGGATGTGAATGCCTAAATTGTTGTTGTCTATAACATTTTCACTTGGTTTGTTCTTATTCTGTTAGTTTCCCAGTAGTTCATAACTTTATTTAAATTAAATTACTTGAACATAGAAGAAATAATAGCTTAAATGGGAGTTGGTTCTGGGGGTGAGTTGTGACTCCGCTGTGAGCAGTGTGCTTCCTATGAATAGGTACGAGTGTGCTTGTGCTTGTATTGTATTTGGAGACCCTGGTTTGGGTTGAGTGTTTGATACTGATACATATATTCATAGTTCTTATGATTCTTATTTGGGCCCCACCCAAGTTGAGCACTTTGTGCCGAACACCCCAATTTCATGGGGGAGGTTGTTTTTTCCAACACTTATGTTAGTGGCTGGTTATTAGCTCCTTTCTGCTCCCCTTCCCAGATAGCCCAAGTATCTTCAGGCAGGATGTGATGGCCTGAGGTCCATTATAATCCCATGAATCATTGGTCAGGGTGGTTTCGGTTGTTTTCCCAGGTGTTTACATGCAGGTATTTTCCCAAATATCATCGGGATGAGGCCCAGGTGTCTTCAGGCATGATGGTAGATTTTTGGCCCAGGTGTCTTCGAGCATGGCAGTGGTTGTTCTGGCCTAGGTGTTTGCGGGCATAGTTACATGAGGTTGTTGCGTCCCAGGTGTCTATGGGCGTGATAGCAGTTGTGGCCTAGGTTTTTGCGGGCGGGATGTGTGGTTGTGGCCCAGGTGTGTGTGGGAGGGTGTGGCAGTGGGACTGCGGTGAGAATGGCGGGATTGGTTCGATGCGTAAGATGACTTCAATAACAAGGGGGAAATCGGCGCGGGGTACCCAAACATTAATGTGCTATTACTATACATTAATTGACTTGAATTATTTAGGGAGTGTGACTTGGTGAGGGTTGGGTGGATAGTTTACCTTGTTAGGTGTTTGGTTATCTCTTTTTCTATGGGGAATTAGAATGTATCCTCACTTGTGCACGAGAGTCTTTGGTTTTCCCTACTGAGTGTACTTGTATGCTCAACCTACGTATATAAAACTGTTTTCAGGTATCCAGGAGGACATCAGGGATCGGGCAGGACCCTACTAGTTTGGACCTTGGGGCAGTTGCTGTTGTTGATTTCCTTTTCTTGGTACATTACCTTTTTGGAGTTTTGTTGCTTTCATCCCTTACTTTTGAACATGTATATGGGAATGGTTCACTTTTGGATTTACCTTTACTTTCAGATTGGGTGTTTTTTGGGTTTCTACCTTATCTCTCGATCCTATAAAAAAGGCAATGCCTTCCATTTTTGTGGGAGATTCTATACCCTTAGAACTGGTCGCCACTCTGGGACCTATTGAAGGCGGGTTTCGGGGGTCATTATCTCTCCTTCAACATAAAGAAGGGATTGGAAATCTGCTGACCCTTCCCTCTTTTTGGTGAAGGCGAGTCATGACAGAATGGTATCAGAGGAGTAGATTGAGAGATAAGATGGTGTCTAGAGTTAGGCACAATGAGGATTTCATGGGATGGTAGGGAAACAATTTTGGGTGACCTTGGTGCGTGAATTAGGCCAGGGAAGGCTGACTAGGACACGCGATTTTAGGGCCCCCCATGATTCGATGCAAGGACTCTGGACCTACCGAACGACCATGTGAGGCTACACTGATTGTAACGTAGAGGCACTAGTAAAGGTACATTCATCATAATGACTTGTGTTCTTGTGTTTCTGGGGTGTTTGGGTATTGAAATAAACAAGAAGTTTATAAAAATTTACGAACAATATTCTGCACTACTTGGGATTAGGCATTCCTTGTTTACCTTGCAGTTATGGCACATGGGAGATGACCACGAGTGGTGCAGGCGATCGAGTCCTAGGTAGTTGACGTGGTGGAATAGTAGAAGGTTGATCGAGCGGAGGATGATGACCAGTGGTAGAAGACGCTTTGAGCCTTCCAGCGACAGACCCTCAAAAAGTATGAGGGCAGCACATCTAACATGAAGAAGTAGAGTTGGATAGAGGAGCTGGTGATAGCTTTCGGCTTGATTCAGGCTCCGACAGAGTACTAGATTCCTCTGGCCATGAGCTAGATGTGGCGAGCTGCGTGTCATTGGTGGATTCTCTACATAGGGGAGAGGATAGAGGCTGAGGTGGCATGGGCTGATTTCGAGAAGGAGTTCTGGGCGTAATTCCCCTCTTCTACAATGAAATATGAGAAAGGCAGTATTTACTCTACCTCCATCAAGGGATTATGACATTAAGGGAGATGGGGATCATGTTCAAGGATCTATTCCACTTTGCTTCAGACCACATTCCGGATTAGGAGTCTCAGGTGAGATGTTTAGAGGAGGCACTCGGACCTTCCCTTAAGTATGTTGTCACCCCCTTCACCTTGCCGACATACTTGGAGGTCCAGAAGTGGGAAGAGGTGGTGGATAGGATGCACACACTGGGAGGTGTGTCACGAGAGGGGATCCGGCTGGGATAATTGAAGGGGAAGGCCATCAGCACCAGGCCTCCAGCATCAGGGCCCTCTAGATTTCAACCATCAGGGAGCAGGCTCCAACAGTTTCAGTTCTGATCTCCCGACCCTTGACCTTTCTCTTCTGGTCTAGGGCCGAGATGCTACGTTTGTGGGACCCATGGGCACCTCCAGAATTAGTGCTCAGATAGAGTGCAGTACGGCAGTGACGGGCAGGTTCAGCACCCGCCTCAGCAGCAACAGTATCCAGCGAGGCCTTTCTAGCAGTTGTAGCAGGGTCAGCGAGCTCCCGCTCCTCCGAGGGTAGATGTTGAAGGGGGAGGCCGAACATAGGGAGCTCATCCGGGACCTCAAAATGAGCATGGTTGTGGATGTGGCCGATAGTCGAGGGGAAGAGGAGCCAGGCGCGGGTAGTTGCACGCCGTAGAGGCAGCAGTTCCAGCAGGACCAGAGGTCGTTCAAGGTACGATCAGTTTGTTCAGTACCCTTGCTTACGTCTTGTTCAATACAGGAGCTTCGCACTCCTTTGTTACACCCATTATAGCCCATTATTTGGGTCTAGATTCTGAGAGACTTCAGTGCCCTTGGTTTTGAGCACACTAGTCGGAGGTCAGACCGACTTGATATATGTTTGTTGAGGATGCAGACTAACGATAGGGCCACATTAGTCAGTCAGGAACATCCTGTTATTGCAGATACAGTTATACGATGTCATCCTTGGCATTGAGTGGTTGTTCTCTTTATGTGTCGTCATCGACTGCTTCCAAGGAAGGGTCATGTTTTCAGACATAGGCGGCCGATTTGTTACTTTTACCAGCGAGCGGGGTGTCCAGAAGGGTAGCAGGTGAGAGGAACCCCACCTCTCTTTGTTAGCTAAGCTATTAGTGGTGTCAGCAGATTCATTGATGGTGGAGGTACCAAGGGTCATTAGTGAGTTTATGGATTTCTTCCCTGAGGAGTTCACGACTCTACCCCATCGACGAGGAGTCCAGTTTGGGATAGACTTGTAGCCTGGTGCTCGTTCGATTTCGATGGCTCCCTACCGGATGGAACCATCGGTGCAATGGGAGTTGCGGATTCAGATTGAAGATCTGATAAAGAAGGGTTTTTTTTTCAACTGAGTGTGTCACCGTGGGGTGCTCCTATGTTTTTTGCAAGGAAGGTGGATGGTGGACTAAGGTGGTGCATAGACATTAGAATACTGAACCAGGTAATGGTCAAGAATCACTACCCTCTTCCAAGGATAGACAATCTCTTTGACCAGTTGAAAGGGGAAGGATGGTTCTCAAAGATCGACCTACTATTTGGATATCACTAGTTGAGGGTGAAGGAGGGTGACATCCCGAAGACGGCCTTCAGTTGCAGATATGGGATCTTCGAGCTTGTGGTCATCTCATTCAGTGTTACGAACGCTCCAGCTATGTTCATGGGGCTTATGAACTCCATCTTCCGGGAGAACCTAGATCAGTTCGTAGTTGTTTCCATCGACAACATACTGATCTACTCAAGATCAGAGGAGGATCACGCTGAGCACCTGAGGACAATTTTGGAAGTCCTCTGACAGCACCATCTCTATGGGATGTTGTCAATGTGCAAGTTCTGGAGGCGAGATGTGCACTTCCTTAGAAACATGGTGTCAGAGAGGGGGATAACAGTTGACCCATCAATGCTCGAAGCAGTTGTTTCTTGGGAAGAACCCAAAAATGTGGAAGAGGTCTGTAGCTTCCTTGGGCAGGCAGGTTACTACCGGAGGTTCGTACCCAACTTTTCTTGGGTTGCATCACATTTTACAGCCTTTATAAAGAATGATCAGGCTTTCGTGTGGAGTGAGCAGTGTGAGGCAGCCTTCAACTATCTAAAATAGAATTTGGTTAGTGCCCCAGTGTTGAGGTTTCTCGAAGAAGGGGTAGCGTGTGAGGTATTTTGTGATGATTCAGGGCAGGGCCTTGGTTGTGTGTTGATGCTGCGGCAATGGGTGATCTCTTATGGGTCTAGGAAGTCATGTCCCCATGAGCGTAATTATTCCACCCATGATATGGAGCTTACGACGATCGTTTTTTCACTAAAGTTGTGGCGGAATTACCTCATCGGAGGGTGCTTTGTGGTCTTCACGGACCACAAAAGCTTGATGTATAGTTTCTCCCAGAGGGACCTAAACATAAGGGAAAAAAGGTGGATGGAGTTCCTCTAGGATTACGATTTGGATATTTCCTACACCTCATGGAAAGGAAACACGGTGGTTGATGGCCTAAGTAGGAAATCACAGAATGTTGTAGTTCGAGAATCCACAGATGCTTGGAGAGCGATAGAAGAGTTAGTGGCCTTGCATTTGGATGCAAGGATGGATGGTTGAAGAGGATGCCTGTTTCAGATGACTGTAGTTCCCTCCATAGTGGTGTAGGTGGAAGAGTCTCAGTGGGGGGGACTCGGAGGTCAAAGTGATGTGGGGTCGTGTTTATTAGGGAAATGATCCTGAGGGATGGTCGGAGGATGGTCAGCATCAGATGATTTTCCGTGGAATAATTTTTTTTCCGGAAATGATACGTAAGGGTGTTCTCCATGAGTTCTATGGATCTAATTTAGCTGTACATCATGGGGTCTCAATGATTTACCAAGGCCTAAGGAGACAGTTTTGGTGGCCCGGGGTAAAGCGGGCGGTGGCAGAGTTTGTGGCAAGGTTCCTCGTGAGTCAGCAAGTAACGGCTGAACACCATTTTCCAGGAGGGCCATTACAGATGATATATTTTCCCGAGTATAAGTGGGATGATATCTCAATGGACTTTGTCACAGAGCTACCCAGGGCTCAGGGAGGCTATGATTCCATCTCGGTAGTGGTGGATCAGTTGAAAATATCAGCACACTTCTTGGGGATTAAGGAGTCGAGCCTGGTGAGCACCTTAGCCCAGAGGTACAAAGAGTAGGTGGTGCGGTTGCACGTGATATTGATATCCATTGATTCCGATTGAGACACGCGGTTTACCTCATGATTCTAGAGGGGATTACAGCCTTACTTTGGCACCCAGCTACGCCTTAGCACTGCTTTCCACCTTTAGCCAGATGGTCAAATAGAACGAACGATCTAGAAGTTGGAAGACATCATGTGGGCATGTGTTCTAGATTTTGGGGGATCATGGGTATGACACTTACCTCTAGTGGGTTTTTCTTATAAAAATTTCTTCCACTCCACTTTTGGTATGACACCGTTTGAGGCCTTGTATGGAAGGTCGTGTCGTTCACCCATTTGTTGGATGGAGATTGGGGAAGCAGCTGTTCTTGGGCCAGAAGTGGTGCAGTGCTCCACTGAGAAGGTTCAACTCGTGAGTGAGAGGATGAAGGGACCCTAGGACCGACAGAAGTCTTATGCCGATCGTAGGAGGTGTCCCTTGGGGTTTGAGGCTGGGAATCATGTGTTCTTTATGGTTTCACCTCGATGTGGGCAGCGAAGGATTGGGAAGGGGAGTAATCTCTCCCCTAGGTTCATCGAACCTTTCAAGGTGTTGGGACGAGTTGGTGAGGTGGTGTATCAGATGGAGTTTCCACCTCAGTTAGTGAAATTTCCCAACGTCTTTCACGTTTCCCATCTTCGTCGATATCTACACGACGACTCCCACATCATCGATTGGGGAGAGTTTGATGTTGAAGACGATGCGACCTTCATAGAATGACCAATCAAGATCGAGGATCATAAGGAGAAAGTGCTTTGTGGATGAACCATCCCCTTGGTTAGTGTGTTTTGGAGGCATGGTGGCCTGGAAGAGAGCACTTCGGAGTGAGAGGCCCAGTTATGCGTTTAGTACCCAGAGGTGTTTTTACTTCCTTGTTGTTTTTGTTCTAATCATTGAGATATTGTACCTTGTGATTTAATATATGAAATGCTTGTTTTGCTTATCTATTAGATGATATGTTCCCTGTTCTCTGTGTGTGTGTACGAATGTGTGATGATGGGAAACCCTGACTGCTAATTAGGATGAATTAATGTGGATGTTATTAAACCTGTGCGGGTGAGTCAGTGTCGCCCAAAGTGGATAATATCCTGACATGTAAGAGGGGACTACCTTACTCATGTTTTGGACAGTGTGATCCTAGTTCTTTTTGTGAATGTTTGTGGTTGATAACTTTTGGGGGAGTATTCCTGGATTTAGGGGGAGGGTTCTGTTCAAACTTTCGAACAACTCAGGGGTTTTCCTCTAAGATGTATCTTTAGAGGGTGGTTGTTTGGACCCCACTTTTCTCCTTTCTAGGTTGTTATTATATTCTCTGGAATGAGAATAGTTTGAGAAGTAGCTGATGTAATGGCTTGGGTGTTTTTGGTCCATTACTTGGTAAAAATATGATGTCTGAGGTGTTCTGGGTGGTCTGGAAGGCCATCCCAACTTCTCGGTGACTCCTAGCGGTGGCCTTGGCCTACTGGTAGCCTTGGCCTACTAGTAGACCTAGCCTACTGGTGACCTTGCGGTGCTGGTGGCCTCGGGTACTGTAGCCCTCGGCTACTGGTATCCCTCAGTGATAGGTGGCCCTCAGTGACCGGTGGCTCACGGCTTCCGGTAGCTCTCGGCTACCGGTCGCTCTCGGCCACCGGTAGCTCTAGGATACCGATGGCTCTAGTTGACTAGTAGCTCTAGGATACCTGTGGATCTCAGCGACCGGTAGCTCTAGGCTACCGGTTGCTCTCCGCTACCGGTGGCTCTAGGAGACCGGTCGCTCTCGAAAACAGGTAGTTGTCGCCAACTAGTGACTCTCGGCTACTGCTAGCTCTAGGCTACCGGTATCTCTCAGCAACCTGTACCTGTGGCCAACCGGTAGCTCTCAAGTACCGGTAGCTCTCGCCTAACACCATGGGTTTTCCAGCAGTGCCTCCTTTTTTCAAAAAATGCTTTTTAAACCATGTTTTGACCACTTTAAGCCTATTTTAAAGCCCATTAATTCCCCTTAATGGTATTTAAATTAAATTATTGGTGATTTATCCTCCTTAAATGAAAAACCATGTGGTGTGCGTCGATTTAAACTACCTCGAAAGGTGGGGACCTTTTAATTAGCGTGTGGGTTGTCCCTGCCGCGTGGTCAACCCACGATCCCGCTTCTTACGTGGTTTTGAGTTTTTAGTTCCACATCTTAACCATCCCAGGAATGCTATATCTCAGCCCTTATAACCTAAAGGATTCTCCCTAAATTTGTTTTTCTCTATCATCCTGCACTCGAAGTACCCTTCCTCCCGACGAGTTGTAACCCCTCGAAGTTTTCCTTGATCGTGTTCCATAGATTTCATGATACTCACGAGAGGACTTAACGTCAATCCTTGATCCATCAAGTAGGGATTTTCTCCTTCGCCTCCCCTTTCTGTGTATCATGCGGGGTGGGTATTCTTTTTCCCCTGTGGAAATTGATGAAACCGAACTTAACAAATATAATAACTGACCTTTAAAAAATGAAAGGGGTTGTGATCGATGTTCTATTGTACTCCTTAGGTTGTTATGTGTTCTGAATTGTACAGGCCTATGATCAATGAAAATCATGTCCGTTGGTGGTCTTTCTCTATGCACTATTGAACCTCAGTGCTCCTGGATGTTTAAATAACCAAAAAATGGAATTGTTTATTTATGTATACTCGGTTAAATAAATTTAAAGCACCAGGATCAACCGTTTTCTGTGATAACCCCAGTTAAAGCACAGTGGAATTGAAACCATGGAGCGTGTTAAATATTTTAAACCTAAAAATACCTCCATGGTCCTTCCTTGTGTTTGAAGTAGCGATTTTGTTGTTTCATTCACGAGACGATTACTGGGGCGATGTGGGTGGGGATGGGATCCCATGTTATTATACTTTCACTGGTTGTGAATTTGATGTTGTTTTATTACTCTGCTTATATCATGAATTGGGGTGGGATCCTCTTTTGTTGAGAAACTGTTGGCTTCGGGATTCTGGGAACATGGGGCTGTATCTCAGGGTTTTCGTTGGTTCCATTACTTCAAGGGATATCACTTATCCCTTTGTTGTTGTGACTTTGCAAGAGAACCGCGTGTGAATTCATAAATTGATGTTGGCTGTAACATTTTCCCTTTCTTTTTGCTTATGCTGTTAGTTACCCAGTAGTGTAGAACTTTATTTAAATGAAATTACTTGAACATGGATGAAATAATAGATTAAATGGGAGTTGGTTCTGGGGGTGAGTTCTGACTCGGCTGTGAGAAGTGTGCTTCCTATGAATAGGGACAAGTGTGCTTGTGCTTGGATTGGCTTTGGAGACCCTAGGTTAGGTTGAGTGTTTGTTACTTATACATATATTCGTAGTTCTTATGTTTCATATTCGCTCCCCACCCAGGTTGAACAATTAGTGCCGAACACCCCCATTTCAAGGGGGGAGGGTGTTTTTCCAAACACTTCTTTTAGTGGCTGGTTATTATCCCCTTTCTGCTACCTTTACTGGATATCCCATGTATCTTCGGGCAGGCTGTGATGGCCTTAGGTCCATTAATAGCCCATGAATCTTCGGGCGGGGTGGGTTTGGTGGTTGGAGTAGGTGTTTACAGGAAATTTGTTTCCCAAGTATCTTCGGGATGAGGCCCAGGTGTATTCAGGCGTGACGGTAGCTTTCTGGACCATGTGTCTTCGGGCGTGGCAGTGGTTGTTCTGTCCTAGGTGTTTGCGGGCATGGTTTTGTGAGGTTGTTGAGGCCCAGGTATCTGCGGGCGGGATAGCAGTTGTGGCCCAGGTGTTTTTGGGCGGGATGTGTGGTTGTGGCCCAGGTGTGTGCGGGCGGGTGTGGTAGTGGGACTATGGTGAGAATGGCGGGATTTGTTAGATGCATAAGATATCTTCAATAACCAGTGGGAAAGCGGTGTGGGGTACCCAAACATCGATGTTCTATTACTATACTTTACTTGACTTGTGTTATTTTGGTAGTGTTCCTTATTGAGGATTGGGTGGATAGTTTACTTTGTTAGGTGTTTGGTTATCTCTTTTTCCACGAGGAATTAGAATGTCTCGTCACTTGTGCACGAGATTCTTTTATTTTCCCTAATGAGTGTACTTGTATGATCACCCTACGTATATAAAACTATTTTCCGGTTTCCAAGAGGACATCATGGATTGTTCAGGTCCATACTTGATCGGACCTTGGGTCAGTTGCTATTTTTGTTTTTCTTTTCTTTGTACTTTAACTTTTTGGTGTTTTGTGGCTTGCATCCCTTACTTTTGAACATGCATATGGGAGTGGTTCACTTTGTCATTACCTTTACATTCATATTGGGTGTTGTTGGGGTTTCTACCTTATCTCTCGATCCTATAAAAAAATGGTGATGCCTTCCATTTTTTTGTCAGATTCTTTACCCTTGGTGCTGGTCTCCACTTCGGGACCTATTGAAGGCGGGTTTGGGGGGTCATTATCTCTCCATCAACTTAAAGATGGAAGGGCTTGGAAATCTGCTAACCCTTCCCTCCTTTTTGGTGATGGCGGGTCGTGAAAATGTTTTACAAAGAAAATAAGACCATGTCTAGATAAAAACATGTGGGGGTGGCTCTAACACAGATGAACCTAGTACTGAAAACTCTGACAAGGAGTTTTGGGCTTGACCTGGGGTATCCTTGTACACGACAATGGGCCTTTCTACACACTTGGCTTGAAACTCTCATGGGATATACTCTGGAAAATACATGAGCATAGTACAAACCATTAATAAAGGAATGAAAAAATTCCATAAGAATATAATTTATGATATAGATCGAGGATAACCTAGATTTCAACCTACGGAATCACAAGTTAGGATAAACTACTAATATAAAGGTTTATCCTTTTATGTTAAAAAGTTTTCATTTCCTCATCAATAATTATTTATTCAATCCCACTAATTGTAAAATATTATTCTTATTTAATGGTGGAAAATTGGATACAAAATTCCAAAAACCAATATGATAAGAAATGTTAAGAATTCCCTAATGATATTCATGATATGACATGAATAAGAGCTCAAAACATTTGGATAGTACTTGATAAGCTGGATCAAGTTATGAATAATAACATCAATCATGTGGAACGACCTCCTCATCCATGGAAAAATGAAAGTGGTCATAGAATCCTTCATGGGGAAAAGTATTCCTATGTTAAGTGGGTCATTTAATCCCCTCCTCATGGAATAGTGGATTAACTCAATTGAAAAAATATTCTTCGTCCTTCAGTGCTTGGACGAAGAGAAATTCATATTAGAATTCTATTGTTTTGATTGGGAAGCTGATCAGTGGTGGACAATGATCAACAATACAATTTCCCAATAGAAAATTGATTCCACATATTGGGCAGAAATCAAGATAATTTTTTTTGCAACAAATATTCTCGCCAAAACATCCATATACTGATGAAAAGGGAGTTCCTCAATTTGATGAAGAATGAAGATGAGTCCATTTAGGCGTATGAAGCTAACTATACAAGGCATGCACAATACACCTCTAGAGTTGTCGATAACAGCGAATGAAAGTTGGATCTCTTCTTTAGCGTGAAAAAGTCGAGTCTATGGATGGTTTTGTAGATTTGAGACTCTGAAATTTATGAGGATATTTTCTGTTGCTCCCCGAAGTTTGAAATGGGGATTGGAGACTCTCAATGGTCTCATGGTCATGTTGAAAACTAGATAAAAATATAGAACAACATGAGTGGTTAGAAAAATATAGTGATAGAAATAATCCCAAATAACCCACTTGTAAATGTTGTTGGGAGAATCATACTAGGAACAATTTAAAGGTAACACGGAATTGCTTCAAATTTAGAAATATGGTACATCTATCCAAAAACTGCTGAAGGGATATGAAAAATCCTGGTAATGTGAAAGAAGAAACGAAGGTTCAGATGAATTCTTAGCCTATGGTGTAGTGTTACAACTGAAAGGAGTATGGACATTATGAAAACAATTTCCCTAATCAAAGGGTTAGAGGAGGAAATCAACAACAACTTCTAAGACAACAAGGAATGGATTATGCTATCACTACTATTAAGGTGGATCCAGAAAATGACATGATGATAAATAAGATATTTATTAATTCAAGAATGGTGAATGTAATATTTGATTTTGTATCAATGAATTCTTTCATATCCTTCAAGACTAATAGAACTAGTCAATAACCACATCAATATTTGGAGTAAATGTTATCTATGAGAACAAAAAATGGGGAAATTATTTCATCCATGGTTTATAACTCCTCTCTAGATAACGTTTATGTCCTAATCCTTCTAGAAAATCTTTTCATACTTCATTTTGTGGAGTTTGACATGATCTTGGGAATGTATTCTCTATCTTTATACAAATCCAACATCAACTATCAAGAAAGTGAGACCACCCTTCATATCCCAAAGCATCCTCCAATTAATTTGAAGTGTATAGAGTTAGATGATTCTCCATTAGAATCATCATCTCAAGTGTGGATATTTCGTCCCAATGAGCAAGAATATCTAGCCGAAATGATTGAGATAAGTGAGTGGATCATTCTTGAAGACATTCCAATCTTGAGGGATTACACTGATGTATTTGCTGAAAAGTTCTCTTAGTCTTCCTCCTGATCATGAGGTTATGTTTTTAATTGATCTTATTCATGGATCTTCACCATTATCAAAGACACCTTACAGAATGTGAACTATAGAGCTCGAATAGATTAATAAGAAGCAACAAGAGAATCTGGAGAAGGGTTTTATACACCTATGTGAATTACCCTGGGGTGCGCTAGTTCTCTTCGTCAAAAATATGGATAGATCTGTGTGCCTCTACATTGACTATCATCATCTTAATAAAATCATGATAAAGAAAAAGTATTCCCTATCGTGTATAGATGACAAGTTTTATTAGATTCGTGGGGCTTGTTATTTCACTAATGTGTACCTTCAGTTTGGTTACCACCAATTAAAGGTAAGGAATGAAGATATTTCCAAGGATGACTTTGGATCGTGGTATAGACACTATGACTTCCTATTGATGCCCTTAGGACTCACTAATTTTCCAGTAATTTTCATGGATTTAATTAATAGGGTATTTAGATATTACCTAAAAAAAATTAGTACTCTTTATTGATGATATTATGATATACTCCAAGAGTAAGGAGGAACAAGAGAGTATTTGAATACAGTGTTAAATACATTTTGAAAGGGGAATTTATCGGAAAAGTACCATAAATTAGAGTTATTGATGGAGGATGTATCATTCATAGGGAATGTTATCACCAGAAAAGAGATATTTGTAGACCATTATAAGACAAATTCAATTAAAGTGTGGTCTAATCCAACATCTGTGACACAGATATGTAGCTTTTTTGGGTCTAGATGGGTATTATCAATTATTTGTGAGGAACTTTTAATTATTTACAAAACCAATGACCCAGCTGACATAAAAAGGAGTAATGTTTGTCTAGACTCTGAAATGTGAGTACTATATTATGTAGTTGAAAAAGATTCTTATCACTACGCTAGTACATACAGTCCCAACAAGTTGAAAACTCTTTATGAAGTAAAGTGATACATCAATGAAGGGATTAGGATGTGAGATGATTCAAAAATATAAATTCATATCATACTCCAAAAGGAATATGAAAATCCATGAGTAAAAATATCTCATGCATGATCTATAGTTGACAGTTGAAATCATTACATTTGTAATTTGGCAGAATTATCTCTATGGGGAGAAGTGTGGGATATATACTGATCACAAGAGCCTCAAATATATATTCACATAGAAAGAAAATAATATGCGCTAAAGAAAGATGGATATATACGATCAAGGATTACGACTTCTCAATCAACTATCATCTCGGTAAGGAGAACAAGGTAGAGGATGCTCTAAGTATAAAAGATCGTGCACCTTTTTCAGAGATGACTGTTGAAAAGGATATGATCTTCTTATATTTTTAGAGGATAGAAATGGGAATCATTAATGTAGGAACATCGTCAATCTTTTATCAAATTATTTCTCATCCATCCCTCATAGAGAAAATAAAGGATGCTCAATGAAGAGATCGGGAAATTATGAAAATTGTGGAAGCTATCAGAAATGGGAAATACTTCAGGTTCATGATTGATGAAGAAAGAGTTGTAAAATTTGGGTCATAATTATGTATAAAATAAAATGCAGTGATAAAGAAGGATCTTATAAATGAATCACATTGCTCAACCTTCAGTATCCACCTTGTGAGTAAAAAGATATATCAAGATCTCTGAGAAAAAATTTGGTTGGAAAATATGAAAAGGGAGATTGCGGAATATACATCAATGTTCCTGTTATCTCAACATGTGATGGGTGAGAGAAAAAATTATAAGGGGATGATTCTACCACTACCAATACCAACATGGAAGTGGGAGAAACTCACCATGGACTTTTTCTCCATAATTCCAAGGAAATCCAGAGGAATCAATTCTACATGGGTTTTTGTGGATCGTCATATGAAGACATCTCACATTATCATAATTATAGAGGAATTATCATTAGATCAACTTGAACAAGTTTAGATCAATGAACCAGTATGTATACAAGCATTACCAATATAGATTTATCCAATCGTGATCTGAGATTCAACGCAATGTTCTGGAAAAGTCTCTAACATTCACTAAGCACTGGACTGAACTTTAGTACGGCCTATCATTTTCAAATTGATGGCCAATCTAATCAGAATATTCATACATTGTAAGATATGTTGAGAGCATGTTCAATGAAATTAAAAGGATTATGGGGCAAATAGATTCCATTGGGTTAATTCTCTTACTAAAACATTTTCCACTCGAGCATCCCATTGGCATCGTATGAATCCCTTTCTGAGAAAAGGTGTAGAACACCAGGGTGTTGGGAAGAAGTCGGTGAGCCTAAGCTGCTAGGACCTGAAATGGTTGAAGAAATGGTAGAGAAGGTGAAAACCATTCATAATCATATTAAGGTATACCATAGTTGGAAAAAGAGTTATGTAAACAATCATCAATTAGACCTTGAGTTCAAATTTTGAGACATGGTATTTCTACGCATATCTCTGAAATGAGGGTTAATAGGTTTCCAATGAAAGGGAATATAAGTCCCAAGTACATCGGCACAATTGAGATCCTTGATCATGTCATAGTTTTGGCCTATAGACAAGAACTTCAGCCTACCATGGCCAAAGAACATTATTTCATTCATATATCCCTCTTAAAGAATTACATACTAGACCCTTCACATGAACTCTCTTCATAGGTGGTATGGTTGGGGGATGATCTTTATAATTAAGGGAAGCCAATGATGATTTTTTATTTTAATGGTAAAGTTATAAATAAAAATAATTCTCAAATGATCAAGGTCCTATGGAGGAACTATATGTTTTAAGAGGCAACATGGGAACTGGATGAGGTAATGAATGAAAAGTAACCTTGCTTATTCTGGCCTGGAATTTAAAACAAAATTTTGAGGGAAAATTTTCATAAGGGGGGGAAGAATGTATCGTCCCAATATTTTTCAATTAAAATTCCATTTTTATAATAATTTTATATAATAAAATGAAATCACAACATAATGAACTAATAGGTTCTATGTGACCATTAAACCTAAGTTTGTCACTTTTTTTGAATTTCAAAAATATTACATACATTGTTGCAATTAGTTAGTTATTTGGAATCTAATATGAACAATATGTTTTTTTATGAATATTAACATACCCTTATGAATAGTTATTTACCGTCATGAATAGTGATATACCCTATTGAATAGAAACCTTTCATATGATAGTATATAAAAAATATTTATATGAAACTATGATGTACCTATATTTTGGAATAACTAAATAAATGTTTTATAACTATTTCTATAAAATAAAGACTAATTCTATTTAAATATATTATCAATAATATTTATAAAATTATTTTTGAAAAATGGATTTCATTTTTGGATACTAGACGTTGAAAAAAAATTGTGTGAATTTTTTGGGATTTTTCTAAAATACTTGAATTTTTCATGAATAGAAAAATATGACAATTTATGATAAATGTTAAATAATGGATTTACTGAGTCATTGATGATGACCTAAAGATGTAATCCCAATTATTTATAAAACACATGCATTTATTACTATTATAGCTCATATAATAATCACTATTTATTTTCTTATGAATAAATAATGAATTAATTATTATAATTGTCTGAGAACCCTCCTCCCCACCACTATAAATACCCCCATCACAACCTCATTTCCTCACACCTATCAAGCCTTGTTATATGCCAATATTCTACAAAATTATGTTCCCAAGAACCTTCCCCACTTCAAAAATCCCCTATTATCATCAAAATTCTAAATCCTCTCCCCTTAAGAGGCTCTAAAATGAGATAAACTCAAGAGGTAATTTCCACTATCCAATTCTTTTATTTCTTTTATGTTGTTTTTTTATTTTTCTCTCCCCACCTCCACTCTCCCAAATGGAATGATAACTCCATTAACATAAATTTAATATAATTCTATTTTACTAATGGGATATGTTTATCATCATCATCATCCCTCTTATCTCCACGTTTTATTTTAAATAAATTAAAACACCATTTTATATGTGTAAATTTTGCACAATCAAGGATGACATGTTATCAATGTATATTATTATCTTTAATAGTGTCCATGAAACAATTTTCATGGATGATATAGATAATAATATATGTATTTTTCATCATCTATGTTTCTGGAATCCTTTTTTAAACATGGGTTTGTTTTCTAAAACTCAATTTGATCATTGTGGTAAAAACCCACCAATTAACCCAAAAGGAAGTCACTAATGTATTAAATAATTATTTTAATTCACTCTAAATAACAAAATTAAATTTGACACCATTTAATCTCTTAGATGTTCAATAATATCAAATAACTTCAATTTTTGAAAACAAAACTCATCTTACATGTTTATCCAAACGTGAATTTAAGTGAACCAATCTTTTAAAACCAAGTAAGAAAATGGACCCGAACAATGAAATTGAACCATTTAACCAATAAAAATAATATTAAATGAACATAAATAGGGTATAATAAATAAATTAAATATATAATATGTTCTGAAATTATTAATGTATTATCCTATTTGTTTTATTCATTTCATTAACAACAAGTGGAGACCATCGATGGACCAAAGGTAAGGGATCCTCACCATTTAACTTTTATTAAAGTATGCCCTCTAGGAAATTTCATTATATGAGTAATCCGTAATTATGGGGTATGCTTTAGAACCTCCCCCATACTTTACTCATTGTTTATAAGTAATGGCAGACACCTTTCACTCTCATGAAACCCTATTAAGTACACTCAATACCATTCTGATAATCTGTATGGAATTCTACCTTAACTGTGTTTGTTCCTTCGGGTTGCTCTATCATTCTTATTATCCAAATGAAGTTTTATTTTATTTTTATGTAAAAATTATACATTAATTATATATTCTACAAACTTGTGTTTAAGGATCCAACAATCATTCTCTTGAGGGGATATACATGATTTTATATGATTCCATCCTTGACACGTCCCAATAAGAAAATTCATTTTAAGAGAACTTCCCAAATTTTTACCCAATTAAAAATGCACATTGTCCTATTATTTAAGCCACCTATATCATTATAAAATATCTATTTTTAATTTCAAAACCTTATTTTTCTAATTGTAGTTTTAAATAAAATATTTTTCACTTTTCTTTTTTTAAATCTCTTTAGTTTTTTCCATAAAACCGCAATAAAATGTTTTAATACTAAGAATTTCCTAAAAAGTCATCATACATGTTGTCACATATATTTTAAATCAATTACCATGGCATATGACTAGTTTAACTTATTAATATTCATGTATGTTTTAATTATTTTCTCTCATGGAAACTTGTATGATATTTCCATTCATTAGGCATTATGTCACTAATGTGATACCCATTTCCCTCCATGGGTTCCCTTACATTTATTTATGATTGAATATGTATGATTATTTATGTGGAAATAATATTCATGAAAATGATAATATGGGTTCTCCTAGATAGAACTCTAATACATTGGGTAATTTTGAGGCTGATTATATGTTATGTGCAACGGTCTTGGTAGTTATCCTTTCCATGTGCTACTATGGGTAATGGTCTTGGCAGTTAGCCTTGACTTGTTCTACTATATGAAATGGCCTTGGAGGTTATCCTTTAATCCTAAAAATTATTTTTTTCTGTTTATTACTCACTTCTATGATTTCATGTTTTAATGATCCTATGTTTATATGTAAGGATTCCTTGTGTTACATGCCTTTTTATTCCTTTATGTCATGTTTTTTAACCCATGTGCTAAGGATTTATTCATATTCTTATTCCCTTACTAGGATTTTAGATCATACATTTGTTCATGTTATCCATAGGTTATCCTATGAAGACGTATGATAAAATGGAAATTAGGTGGTATTTATAAAGACTAGATAAATAAGTGATATATTTAGTTCCTTTTTTCTGTTTTATGTACCTAGTCTTGAAATACATTATTCGTCATGGTCCATAGATTGTAATATGATATATAATTAGGGACAAAATCATGTAATGTTATATGTAAATGTCTCGGATAATTATATTCTAGTGTTTCATTTTTTAGTAGTAGGGTTAGGAAAACTGTTCACTTATTGTTCATTAACCACTACCCCATGGATGAGCCTCTCATGGTCCTCTAATATGGTCTCCAAACCGTACGCCAACCATACCAATTCCATTGCCTAAAAAATGAATAAATCCTTTTTTTTCAAAATGAACGATTTCTCTTTAGTGGATGCACGGTTTGGAAAAATGTTTGTTCCTTATGTGCCTTCCAATTTCCCATGTCTCACTATGCATGATTTTGTATAGGTGTTTCATGGTTTTCCCAAAGCGTGTACTAACCGTGTACCTAATGAAAAGACCCAAAACCCCACTAAATGTTCTCCAAAATCTCCCAAACATCACCTATATACATTATATACTTATAAATTATAAATAAAGGTTTACATACTAGAAAATGGGTGTTCTAAAACATTTATTTAAAATAATCCAATTAATTCCACTGTATTATACATTATACTTTTTTGTAAAATCATTTATGGTCCTAAAATAAATATTTTTCTAAAACCATTTTTTTACGTTTTACAGGATTGATTTAAAATTAATTACTAAAGTTTATAAAAACTAATATTGATAAATATGAATCTATATTTTAAGCATAATTTTTAAATAATTAATTATTCCACATTCATATTTAGACTCTATGAATAGTAAATTTATTGAAAATTTAGTTAACATTTTAGAGTTAATATAGGTTATAATTACTAAAAATAAATTATTACTATTAAACTGACATTAAAATCTTTTAAATCCATTTTAGGTAATATTTCATCCCTATATCCTTTGTTATCTTCATCTGATCCTTTTTTTTTGAGCTATGTGGATTGAGTATTGCAATAATAATTTTTAATCTTAAAAAAATTCCACGTCTTTCATCAACCTCACATAGAAAATAGAACAACCATTTATCTCATCACAATGTATAAATGTAAACTTATCTCATCTAATACCAAATGAATATACATAATAATATCTCACTCTACAAACTAGATTTCCATAATTTAGTAGAATTACATCCATAGAATAATTAATTTTATTAAAAAAGAGTTAATCCAAAGAAGAGGTACATATCTTATCTATGTGTATTCAATTTGTATTTCTTATTCAACATTATATTGTATTCAATAAATGATGATAAAATAATTAGTAACACTTATGTATGAATTTTTTATAATGTTTATGGCTTATCCATTGTTCTTACTCTTCTCCATCATGTGGAAATCAAAAGCATCATTTATGCGTACATGTGGACTACTACCTCTTGAAGAAATGTATTTCATTTATCACCACCACGATTATAGAATGGTTACTATGATTAAAATTATATTTATATATTATATTTATGGAATAATTATAGTTATATATATTTAATATATTATTCCCCTTCATACCATTCAACTATTTTAATACATATAAACATCACTAGTGTATATGTGTGGACTTCCACCAGTACAAAGAGTTGTGATTCCTTTTATTTGTCATCCATTCAAGAAGGATTTTAAATAATTATATAATTAATATGTATATATATAAATATAAACATTGTATAAATGATGGAAAACTAATATAATTTCATATACTAAAACAGCTTAACTATGAAATACATGATTAATGAAATAGTCACACACTAAAATTATTATTTTTATCAAGAATTACTTATAATCAAGTGTTAAAAACTTTTATGTCAATCATATATAATGTAACAAAACAAACACTATTAAATCAGTTTCTAAAATTATAATATTTAAATTTGTGGTTAAAATATCTATAAACATGACCCAATTTTAGTCACTCAAATAATACAACATTAACAAAAATATTTCACATATATATACAAAGAAACTTTTATATTTATAGTTTATAAGAATTTGTTTGAAATCTATTAAGAAATACCCATATCTATAAGTGAATATTTTTCCCACTATACCTAGATTTCCTTATTCCATATAAAGTCTCAACATCCCACTTAAATTTCATCATACATAAAACCTATCTATACATAATTAATTTAACATTGTTATTAATATCCTTGGGGAAATAACTGTGAAAATGGTGAGCTATAACACTTATCAAGGTTGGATATAACGATTAATAGTTGAATTTTCGTGGTGAGAGTAATACGAGAATAAGGGTTTGATGACGTAATTAAAGTGAATGGGGCTAACATAATAGAATTCAATGTCATAAAAACATGGATCATTGAACATATTTCACAAAATAATGTTTCACCTAAGTAATTAGTCATACTTATCTATAATAATGAGCCATGTGATGTTAATACTGAGTAATGTAACCATTTAAAATTCCAAGAAAGAATAAATAAAATTTTATAGTATCTTGGAACATTACCTACATAACTCATTTTCAATAATGTTATAAATTACAAGTCCAAATTTCTATCTATTAGAGAAATCACACTGGTTAAAACCCTCTTTCGTTTCCATTTAACGAATTGAACATTTCCAATTGCATTAGAGAGATATATTAAGCTTTCCCATCTAATAAGATGTGTTGGGATCACTCATCATATATGGTGTACCAGGATCACGTCTCTTATAAATTGTATCAGGCTTACTCATCATCATTATTAATTTCTATGGACTAGTAAGTATTAAACTATTTCTAAATAGGAACCTCTCAACATAATGCCCTTGAAAACCACCATAATTATTTTATATAATGCATAAATAGTACGAAAGAAATGGGTTTCATGAAAATATATTTAATGAATGCATAATAATATATCCATTGATATAAGATGTATCGTATCAGAATATCATAATATCGATGATATAAAGGATTTATTAATGGATAAATATATAGAGAAAATACCTTTAAGATAACATTTCAAACATTACTTTCAAAACAAGATAATATAAACATTTCTTTTGTAAATACCTGATAAAATTTCAAGATGATTTGGAGTATTATTTTATTTTAAAATATATATTGAATTTTATAACTAAATCCTCATATATAAAAATTTTATTTGCATTGGAAAATGTGTAAAATCCATATTTGAGAAAAAAATCTTTAAAACTACATAATGAATGTTGAAATGATTCATTTGATATTTTTTAAAAAAAATCATTTTAAATATAATTAATAAAATTGAAATATAATTAAAATTTATTTTCAACAATAAATAGATTTTGTTAAATAGATTCATGAAAACATCCTCAAAAATAATAAAATCGATAAAACATTATTTTTGACCAAACAGATAAATACGATTCGATTTTTCTCAAAAATATTATGATTTTTCTCTTGTATAAAATTAGTGAAAAAATGAATGTAAATCATATGAAACATATAAATAATTATAGGATATTTATAGATTTATATTTCAAGAAATTTATATTTCACAGTTTCCCCTAAATGGACCTTTTAAATAAAAAATCCATAAATTAATTTATATTTTAAAATAACATGTTTACGTCATTATTATCATTTTAACAAAAAATACTAATAAAATAATTAATTTGATAATTATTTTTAAAGACCATTAATTTCATGAATTAATATATAAAAATTCATTCAAGTGGGGGTATGTGCACACTACAATGAAATCATGGTGTGTGACATGAAACATGTCTCAAGAAAATGTGACTATGAAAATTAAAAACCTGGTGATTATCATATGTTTTAAAGGGTTAATTAATCCATGATGTGATTATATAATCCTATTTAAAATTGAATAGAAATGTGTACAAAAAATTAATACAACTTTTAGATCAATTTTATCATTTTAATGGAATAAATAATTCCAAGAAGAAGTTTTATTTCCCAATGAAATGAAAAATGAGTTAAGAAACCCCTTATAATTACCATAACATTAAAAGGGAATAAATAAATTAATATATTAAGTGTAAACACTCTAAATCCACATATACAAAATGGATACCTATTACAAAACAATCATAGTTAATTTCACACGTAATCTTTCTATAACATTGACAATGAATAAGTAATATAACCTAATGAAAATAAATTGAGTTATAGAATCCCTATCCATGTGTTAAATTATAATTCAAATTAACATCAATGAAATATTTTGTATATTAATATAATATTAAATTAAATATGATTTATTAATTATATAAAAAGTAAAAGGGGTAAAATATACACCATATAAAATAAATAAGGCACATAACATTAAAATGATACCAAATTGAGATAAATTCAGATTAAATCCCCAACCACAAGTCCCAACTTGATATGTATTTTATTTAACTCCTATATAATAAAATTACACTATTTATTACATGGTTGATAACAATTTTTTATTCATTACATTATCATTATCCTTTTTATTTAATATAGTATCGTGTTCTATTAATTTACATAATCAATTGTGTTTACATTGTATATATTGATGATGTTTAGTTCATAGTTGTAAAATGACTTTGGTACATCGATCGATGTCAAAGTAAAAATTGTTCCATATTATATATAATATTATTCAACAAATAATAATATCTTATATAAATTAAAAACAATTTTATAAATATGAATTAAGTTTATATATGAAAAAAAATCACATCACATTATGGACATTCTAATCAAAAAAGACCCATGAATAATGTTATAATCTTCCAACAGATTGTAGGGTAAGAAAATAGACAAAAAATTATATTGGTATAATGAAATTTATTCTACTAATATAATATTTAGTCATGAAATCCATCATTATAAATCTTAATAAGTTGAATGGTGTAAAATCTAATGCATCACATCGTTGAGGTAGTAGTCCACATGTATGCACGAATGATGTTTATGTTCTCTATTTAAAGAAAAATGCGATCAAAAGGGGTTTTAACATAGTCATAATAACCCATTAGGAAGATGAATAAATAAACATGAAATAGTATGTTTAGGATTTCTAACATCTCCTCAGACAACCTACTTGGATTACACCACAATCCATATAGGATTGGACCCTTAGTAATACCAATAACTATAGTACATTTTGATTGTTGTTGGAGAGGTACTATAAAAGGTATTTTCAATACTATATTTCTCAAAATGTGTTAGGAGGATAGGAAATCAGTTTTCCTTTTATAATTAAGTTGCGGGGTACTCTTGGAATTACAAAAATGTAATAAATTAATATAATTTATTTTTTAGAGAAAATTGGAACCAAATTTATATATTTAAAATATAGGATATATATGAGTCTATATCCTCTCATCTAATAAAATTTATATAGTATTAATGGATTTGTTTCACCCATGTCTACGAGTTAACCCATATAAACATTTTTTTTATGATTACAGCAATATCAATGCGGTTTACTCTTTAGGTATAATGATACATACTATAAAAGGAATGTTTAAAAAAAAGGGTACCATGGATCATATAATAGTGAATATATCATTCAGTTGTTTATATATAATTAACATGACCTATCCCAATCGGGCTTGATTCGTAACTACCACAAGCGTGCATCCAAAGGCCAAGGGATAGCGACCAGCACCGAAAGGCATACATAATATGGGAGGCATTTTTCTAATGTACCGGTATGTACACAACTGACCATATCATTTCAAAATTCTGATGAATAAAAAAAATATAATAAATAGTGTATTTACAATTCACGAAAAACCTCTTGAGTGTAAAAGTGTATAACCATGAAAATTGAAAATTAAAGGGGAAAAATACTAGCCCAACAAGAAAGATGTACCAAATAGATAAAACAAGAATGAAAAAGTACCGAGAGAGACCATATCCTAATCTCAAATCCCTGAATACTATACATGGTCCGTCTATCACTAAGCTCCTCTATAGTCACCACTGACCTCTCTATCATCTGCATAAGACATGACATGTGAGAGAAAATCCCATATAGGAGTTACTATATACATACCAAGTAGGATTCCCCAAAACTGATGGGGGATCAGTAAGAGACACAATAAGAATTGATAGACAATAAAAATATCAACCATACTAAATAGATTAAAAATAATCCAATATAATCGATGTGTGTATATATATATATATACTCAACCTAAAGAATCCAAAATTAGAGACTAGGGGATCTCCATATCACAACATAGTCTATGAAAGAGTGGACTATGTTTCTATATTTCAACAATTATTCCACTAATCACATGTTTTTCATAGTAGAATACATCCAACTTATGAAACATATATCTCTTGTGTCTCTTAGTTGAGGGGCGCAATATCTAGGTAGAGGACTCATGCCCAAGTTCAATATGAGGTTTCCACTCAGTAGATAGCTAGTGGAACCGTTCCCTATTTTAAAAAGAGGGTTCCACTTGGATCGTCGATGACGCATTCCTTGATTCTACATGAGGGGGCTCCTAAAATATAGATAGAGGACTCATTCCAATCATTGGTAGAGGGTTATACTTTGTTAGTATATAAGGGATCCATTACTAGCTCAGTTGGATGGTCCTACTCATGTAGTTTTCGACTCCTTCCCATCCCAGTAGAAGGATTCAACTCAGATAACAGATTGAGGCCCCATTCCTTGCCCAATAAGCTGGTTCCACTCCAATAGCCAGTCAAGGACCCATGGACTTCCCAAGAAGGAGGGTCTAACTTGAATGTTTATTTGAGGACCCATGTCCTTCCTAGAATGAGTATTTCACAATATATATAGATTGCAGACCCAACCCATATCCTATTAGAAGGGTTCTATTTAAGATGCCTCTGTTGATCCTATATGTTCACCACCACCATCTAGTGTCTCCAAAATAATATTAATTTTTATAACAACACACATTATATCTCAATTTCCACTGTAGTTACCATCATATATTTTTATATACATAAACACACAGTATCAGCCACTCACCAGCAAAAATATAACTCCAAATGAAGGAGATATGAGTGGTTGAAGTTTTCTCAAAAGGAAAAAAGGTAGCACAATTTGTGGTCCCTATCCATCACCTTGTCATGTCATTGTACATACATTTCTCTCTGTCTATGAAACCATAAATGGAATGATGATGGTATATATAGCATGACAAAAAAATCCAAGGTCCCACCCGGGCTCTCCTCCCATGTCCATGTAATTTACCTATCTCGATGTACATTGGCACAAATCATGTTCCTACTAAGAACATACCTATTTACTCCCAGAGTACACACTCAGTCGTTCTCATTTGTTTTACAAATCATATAGGGGTACCACATGGGGTGTGACACCTTTCTCACCTGAAACCCCTACTACCATAGGCAGGGCCAAACTGTGTTATGTTTTCTCCATACTACATGATGTGTAGTTGTGAATTTCTTGAAAGTTATATCAAACCCACATTATCTATATCGTAACATTAATCCATCAAATCAGGCCTCCTCTCCTCTTGAAATCAATGTATATCAACGTCGTTCGTCGTTTTCGGTTATTTGGTGGCTCAAAAAATTAAGTTTGATCTTTAGATTCATGCATGTAACACGGGCATAACCCATGCCACATATCCCTTATTTAAGACTATGATCATCACATTGTTCATATAAAACTCCAAATCAACCTAAATACATTCATGATTTGATGATCCATTTGTCTTACACAATTCTGTTGCAAATCCGAGGGTCTGATTGGGCTCAATACCATCCAGCAACACAGAGTCGGGGCCAAATTAACCAATGTTGATGAATATATATAATGAATGTATAAATTCCCAATAAATATAATTTTACCAATACTTGGATAGTATTTATTTTCAAAAAAAATATTTTGTGAGATATAGGGTAAAAAGAGAATAAACAATATAATTCCAATAGGTGGGTGCGTGCAATTTACCACAATATTCATAGATCAAATAAAAATTTATGTTGGTCAAAAAATTAATCAAATTTGGATGAGTAGAGAAATGACTATTCCTTCCAAGATATTGTATCTCCCAATATAGAAAAATTCACTCCCCAATTATTGAGGTGAGATGTTGTGTTCAATATTATTCAATCTTCTTTGGCTTAGAGTCTCATCACTGTCATATGTTGACTCAAAAATAGAGAAGATGATGAATTTCTAAAAATCATCTCAGTGATATGTGGAAAAATCTATGAAAATCACTATTATGAAATATTTTTAGAAAAATAAGTTATGTTAATTTAATTAAAATAATTAAATTTAATTATTTATTTTAACTTGATTCACCTTCCAATGGCCTTTATTTCTGAATACCCTACATCTACCCTTTTTAGGACATGCATACGGTAAAAATTTTGTTTCAGAATAAACTGTGGTCTTAGGTTTCTAATGTAAGATTCTATTTTCAATTATCCCTTTTACAATAAAGAATTTAATGTGAGTGATGTAAACTATATTTATTATTTTTATAAAATTTCTTCTAGCATTACCATTCCTTAAAATAGCATGAAGTCTTAGTTCCTGGACCCAAAAAATATTTATTAAAAATTCTACAAAAACATAAAGGATGAAAGGGGTCTCTACATCATTCCCCCTTTCAATATTTTTATCCCCAAAAATTCAAATCATATTAAAAAAACTAGATACTAAGCCTGTATCTGGCTATCCCTCTCGTTACGACACTCCTGTATATTTCAATGCCGCCACAGCATGAGAACCAAGAAAATTGTCCATCCACACAATGTCCTCTACCATTGATCCTTGATCTCCACCTGGTGCAATGCAATGGTTTCTCCATGTTCAATACCAAACTCACCCCAGTAAATAATGTTTTTGGGATAATTTACATATCTCCTCAGATGAGACACATGGAAGATGTCATGCACTTGATCCAACTATAGGGTAGGGAGTGGTTGTAAGAAACCCTTATAGCATTCTTTATGATTTAGATTGTTATGATGAACATATATAATAGTTTTCTTCGTAATATGAATCTCAACAATTCTTTTCATGTGGTTAATCTCATTAAAATGAGGTATCCCTTCTCAGACTCTGAGGATCTATGATGTCAATCTGCATGATATTTCCACCTTCATTGGTCTTTACACATAATCTAAAGAATGGAATGGACATTATAAATCATCACCTAAACCAAATATAGATCACTAAGATATTTCATATAGATATCTATCTAGTATTAGGGCCAACTTCAGGGTCACAACTATAGGAATAGAATGATGTCTTGATGATAGTAGATTGGTAGCTACTAGTCTACAAAATCTCTACCATGGGAAAGTGATCCTATGAGATCTATCTATAAAATAACATGCAAAGCTCTTAGTATACACTCTAACATCGGGATTGTGTGCTCGGTATTTCTATATTTACAGGGGTTAATGGCCATTATCATCATCATCTGGGTCCTGAATTCCTCTTAGACTCTCCACAATTATGAAATAAAACATTAATCATGATAAGTGATGTCAGTTGTGGGAACCCCATGAAAGAAAAACAATCCCTCATATGTATATCAACCCCAAAATCTATGTCAAACAATAAACTAGGATATCAATGATGTGTGTTGACTTCACATGTTAGTAAAATATCACATAGATGGAGTCATGGACAATTTGTTTTTGTGGAATCAATATAAAAAATCCATTGATATTATATCGCACATCCAGTCTGAGATGTAAAGGTGCTGGAAGAAACCTATCGGTACCTCGTGCATTGACATCACCTACTAACACGTGAGGATCCAAGAGATGAACTTAACCACACTCTATATTAGGATATACCACATAGGGATATATTGAAATGGGAGATGTGTGGAACTCTCTCATTACCTCCTCATAATTCATAGTGGGGACCACCATCCATCCCTAAAAAAGGATGACATGATCCCCTCATTTAGAATATGTATCTTTTGAATACCATGTGGATATATGGTCATTCAGGGACCCGTAGTTAATATCTCCAAACGGATAATCCTTCACATGCTTGATAAGCAATGGAGTGAGCACCATTGACATGAGAAATGTTTCTCCCACATACACAAACAGGGTCAGCTGCAAGGAAACCAATTCCTCAGAATCCTCCTACACAAAACAATAATGGTAATTTCAATTATAGGAATATTCTACCAGATTTACCTTATATTGAGTATAGACTATATATATTTCATATTCCTCCTAGAAATCCAACCAGATCTATTTCCTGAAGTTCAAGTCTCTCTACGTGGAGAAATTCTAGATACACTGATATTCTGAGTAAACCATAAAGCACTCTCCTAGTATATATGGCATGCACATCTTTAGGTCGATGAATACTGCTAATATATCTTGGTCGAGATTCATATATTTCATCTCTTAGTGTCTCAAATAACCATGCTTGTATATAATATATTCTTTTCAATGCATCAACACATAGTTCATCCCAACTCTTAAGATATGGAAATACATTACATACACCACACCCTCCATCGGTATTCTCAAAAAATGTGAATGTTTCATCTTTATAGTAAACTACTCGAGGGCCATTTGGAAATTTTAAATCTTTTAAAAATTCTTCCCTTACTATATTAGGGTCGTCAAGGGGATAAAATCCTATATATGTCTACAAAAAACCACTGGTAGTACCCCTCAATGCCAAAAAATCTTCGCACCTCTGACACACTATTTGGTGTCTCTGAAGAATGTACTTAATCAATGTTCTCTGAGTCCATATCCATACTATTCAAAAAAATGACATGCCCTGGTAAATGAACATCATATGCCCAGGACTAGTACATTGAGAGCTAACCATAATGCTGCATCACTTAAATCCAATCTAATATAGTCTTCCAGTTATCTATATTCTATTCCTCTGATGTGGAGTATACCAATATGATATTAATGAGGAATACAACAAACAGGTTCATGTTTGGATGGAATATCCAATTAATCAAGGCCATGAACATAGTGAAGTCATTCATCATGACAATGTGAATCACCTAGAACTCATATTGTCTATAGAAACATCATATTTCCATCATTGGAATACCATCCACAAGAAATCTAAACTGGTGGTAGCCAAACATGATATCAAACTTCAAGAACCATATAGTTCTTAATAACAGGTTAAAGTTAATATAAATTCATGGAAATTGGAATTTTACATTTATCATGGCCGAGTTTATGATATGAAAATCCATTCAGAGGAATATGATCTAGACCTCATTTTTTTAAAACACCATTGGAGTTTCCCAATGGGACCCAATAGACCTGATAAAACCCTTCTCTAAAAGGTCATGTCACTATAATTATAGCTCCAAAATCTTGGTAGGTTCTATTTGATACACCATAGAAGACTTATAAGTCCTATCATGATTCAAGTTTCTATAAAAATCCACCTCCCATCGTGAAGGTAGTCCCAGAACATCCTTAGGGAAGACTTAAATAGAATCCTCCACATCTTAAAGAATCCAAATGCCTGATGATCATACTATACCAATGGAAACACTCACCAACTGATGGTTGATTATTTTCATATACCTTATCAGAGAACCCACTTATCCCACCATGACATCACTATCACCCAAAAATGATTCTATCAACCCATAAATGTGAAGGAATCTGACTCTTCGGTAGTGACTGTCAATATAGGATCGGACCCTGGAAAACTAATCCATACCCTATATGATTTCATATGATTACATCATGAAAACCAAAAGGAATCACATGAAACACAATCTATAAAGCGATATCTTTCACTACTATCATATAAAATAAACAAATTACGAAATCTCTATAAGAACCTAAAGAAGAATTTATTAGGTTAAAGCCACTATGGGGACCTCCTTCTTATGGACTAAAAGAATAGAGAAAATGGAATGTATCAGACCTATGTATAATAATAAATAATCAAGAAAATAATAAAATAATATTTTACCAATATTAATCTCATATTTTTTTAGGTCAGAAGAATCTATATCCTTTATCTATCTACATCCTCGACTGCTATCTCTTAGAGCCTAACGTGGGATACCTGGTGGTGGTGGTAGAATGATCTCATTCTTTTATCCACTTCTAATTTCCCCGCTCTTGTATCTCCATATTCTACTTGATAATAATGGAATACCTGGGGGTATACATGCATTCTCCTTGGAGATCCCAGATCACGAATCTTCATCTTTCATTGTGGTCTTTAAACTATCTTCTTACACTCCTATGCACATCTAGTTATGTAGTCAAGCTATATGTGACCTCTTCCACATCAATAAAAGAATCATACTACTCCGAGATTCCCCGGTCTACTATGATTCCCCTAACTATGATATCGAGGCTTCTCCTAGGAATAACTCATTCATCAAGATCTAATCAAACGATGTCTACAATCTAATATAGACCGCTCATATCTGTAATTCTTAGTTCTAGCTCTAACCTCCAGGTGTTCCTCAAAAATAAACTCACTATAATCATTTCCCACAACATCACCCCTGTATTATTTTGGATTCGCTAGGGTATCCTACTAGCATGGATCGCTATGTAGAGTCACATCTGAAACTATAGTTCATGGAAGAATCTCCCCCAATCGTGTCAATGGAGTACAATGTAATTTGCAAGAACATAACCTTGTATAAATACACTATCATACATCCCTACTGCAAATCTATAATTTCCATTATATGGATCTAGTGAAAATAGGATGGGTAGAAACCTTCATGGAACAACTTATAGATTTCATTCCAAGAGATTGTTCACTCATTATGAAACATGATGATAAGACTCCACCGGCACCCAAATTCTATGTGGAACTGGATATTTGCTAATTTCACCAAATATCATGCTGGTGTCTCGATAATACAAAACATACAGTCCACCAAATCAATCCAAACCTTTACTGCATAAGTATCTTTCTCACCATGGATCCTCAATGGTATCTGGTGTTGTAACTCGTAGACTGCAAAAAGTCAATGCACATCATCATCCCACTATGCTTGTATAATATACTTTTCAATAGGTGGGGTGCTTCTACCTATGCACCTAGAGGTAGAATCTCATGGGATGGACCCTGAACATAGGCCTCATCACTCATCGAATCATCTTGATGATCGAGAACTAGTAACTTCACTTGCTGTCATCATAGTGGTATCCTAAAAATTGAATTAAGATATACCACAATAAGATGATAGTAAACACATACAATGGGGAGCTAAATCAATAGGTATAGTCATATACTCAATCATAAATGAAGAATTTATCATTGATCCCTTCAACCAATGCCTCAGTATGCCATGATGATAATAAGATAGTCAATGTCTCAGTGAATGGATATGTCATCTGGTCGTACCATCCGTGTATTCCCTAGCATCAATTCCACAATTGATAAAATTTAATAGTAGTTCCCAAAATCACAAAAAAAAAACTCATCTTAAGGGGAGACACCAATAATTATCCCAAGGATCGAACCACATTTGATATCAATCTATTGTGAACCTACTTAATGGGGCTCGAGCCACAACTACCCCAATCCCACCTCCTATGGCTATGGGCTAGAAACGAGCGTTGATAAGAATGCCTAACATGGGAGGAAAATTTATTAATTTACTTGTATGCTAAAACATAACAATATCAATAAAAAAGTGTAGATGAATTATTAAAACATGCAACTGTTTGGATAATGACCATACATATAATACCTATAGGGTGTACAAGAGTGTGATAGTGAAAGATGATAATTAAAGTGAAAAAATTATAAACCAACCAGAAAGACATCCAAATATGGAAAAAAGGAAATTAAATGTACTGAGAGATACCATATCCTAATATCCAAGCCCTGAAAACCATATATGACCCAATGAACTATGATTCCTTAAGATCTTATATATTCATCAACAACCTAATAATCATCTTCCTAAGACATCACACAAATAGGCAATGCCCATATAGTAGTGAGAAAATACACACCCACTAGGTCTCAGGGATAGTTGGAGAAGGAATACTAAGATAAATGATAAGAATAGATAAAAAATAAACATCTCAATCAAAATTAATAGATTAAATAGAATCCAAAAATATGGATATATTTATATATATTATCAATACACTAAAACCAAAAAAAAAGAGAGAAGAGGAACTCCGTTTCACAACCTAGCCGAGAGAATATTTCTATTAGTTCAAGTATTCCGTCAATGATGCCCATCTTCTTGTTCTTATACCCAAAAAACATCCATTTCAAGCCACACCTTGACTCTATACGAAATATTCGAGGTTAACCAATGTCATTATAAAGGACCTATACCCCAATATAATATAATTGTAAAACATAATATATTTTTAGAGGACCCATTACTTGTCTCCATAGGTTGGTGAATCTATAGTTGTCAAGGGCCCATATCCTGACTCAAAGGTTTTGTACCATTGAAATGTTGATAGAGGACCCATGCAGAGCCCGGCTGGAGGGTTACACTATATAATTATGTAGAGGACCCATTCCTAGATCAGCTCGAAGGTTACAACCTAGACTTTGAGAACCCATGTCTTAAAGAGCAGAAGGATTCCACGCATATAGAATATTGAGGACCCATGCCCAGCCTAGCTGGAGGGTTCCACATGAAAAGTATGTTGAGGACCCTTACCCTACCCAGTAGGTGGGTGCCACTCGAATAGCCATTCGAGGACCTATTCCTAACCCAATATGATGGTGATACCCTATAGATAGGTAGAGTACCCATTACATAATCTAAGAGTATTTTTCCTCATGAGAAGCCTCTGGTGGTATGACATGATAATGTGTTGTCATCGAGCATCACCAAATCAAGGGTCACACCAAAACAATCTCATATCATATCTCAAAATAATCTATGGAGACAAGAGTGATGTTACATACAGAAAAAAATGTAGGACAGGCTACTCGTGGGAAATATTTAAGTCCAAATGAACATGATATGAGAGGTTGATGTTTCCATAGAAGGAAACAAGTGGTAAATGAAATGTTTGGGGACCCACATAGTGTGTAGTCCAACTATATAAAAAATAATATTCTCTATAGCTACATATCTCACTTCTAATGTAACCATATGTGGCATGTAGAGGGTTTACATGGTGTGTATGATCCACGTAAAGTCATGCATGTTCTTTGTAGTCAGTTCAGTGAACTTTTCTCATGTTTGGGTACATTGGAATATAGTGTGTGCTAGGTCATTCTCATATTCATGTACTCCCAAAGTCGATGTGAATTCCCCATCAAATGTGACATATGGAATATTGGGGTCCCACATGATATGTGATACTTATCTATCCTAAAACACTTTCCACTACAACCAAGGCCCACACATTATGTGTTCGTTCATCTTCATTGTGTATAATTGGTATATTTTGAGAAAGTTAGAAAAAAACTACACACATCATATCTAGTCATTATTCCTTTGAAACAAGCCTATTATCTAGTTAAAATTTATGGATCTAACCACAATTCTTTTTTTCTCACCTGTTGGTGGTATTAAAACAAATTTGATTGACTCGTCGCTTCTCACACTCAGTATATGCGTAACCCAAGTCATTTTTCATTTATTTGAGATTCGGATCATCACATTTATGACCCTAAAATTGAATTATCCCCATATTTATTTTGAATTCATCTTTCTATTTCTCATACATGATTCATCCATTAATCATCATCTCTAATCAGGATTGGTACCAACCATCAAAATTTAGATATGGTGGCGTAGACCAAAGGAAAATAACACAAAGAAAAAATAGATAAATTCAAAAGAAAAAAGTGATTCACAATAATTTTCGAAGAATTGTTTAAAAAAAATAATTTTGTGAGTTCTTGGGAGAGAATCAAAGAATAAATAATTTAATTTTAATTCTTGGGTGCATCCAATTGTCCACAATTTGTTAAAATTAATGAATGGTCTATATCTTGCTCAAATATTAATCAGATGAGGAAGAATCCCAAAATTATGAGTCCAACATTGATATTGGATCATTCTACGTTCAATAAACCACTCTTAAAAGATTAATTAGATGCTTTTAATTCCTTAAACCTTGATCTGCTTTGACATAGAGTATCATCATCATTAGATGTTGATTTTACAACAAAGGATTAAAATAAATTCATTCAACTATCATAGGGTTACGTAGCCTACACATAAAATATGGAAGTAACAATTATTTTATAGAAAACCTAGTTTTGTTAATTTATTTAAAATAAAACAATCTAATTAAATATTTTAATTGAAAAAAGCCCCAAAATGTTTTAATTTTTGAACTCCACATGTTGGCCCAATTTTGGTGGCACCTAGAGAAAATATCACATTCTAGAATCAACAATAGTCTTAAACTTCTTATCCGAGATTCAATTCAAAGTTATCTCATTTACTATTGGAAATTTCACATTAATAATATTAAATATATTTAATATTTTTATAAAATTAATTCTTCACACCATGTGGCTTGGAATCACATGTCCCCAAACCACCTCACTCCGAAAATATATGTATAAGTAATTTAATGTATGAAATTGAAAAAAAAAATTGGGCTCTAAAATAATATTTTTAGTAATTTTAAAAAAAAATAATATAATTTTAAACATAATATACAATTATAGACATTTTTGGTGTTATTCACATAGTTTTACTTTAATTACATTATGATAGTAATATTATTCAAATTTAATCATTTAACACATACCAAATTTTTTCTATTTTCCTAAAATTGTTATTTTGACACTAAAAACTAAAATTCAAAATTACCTTTAGAGTTTATTAAAAAATTTACTTGATTTTTCTACTAGATAAAGCATTGTGTCGTCATTGCATAAGAATTTTAGGTAATTAGTTCTTCACAAAAAATAAAAAATATATTAACACAATAAAAAATAATTTATTATTTAATAATATATTTATAACATAACTTATATTTTTTTATCATTTTCACAAAAATATTATTGATATTAAAAAAAGAATTTTTTTAGTCTATGTTATAATTAAAATAATATAATTTTTTTAATAAATAAGGAATTGAAATAAAAATATTTTTTTGAATGTTATCAGGTCATGGTCAAAAAATTACTCCGAAGAAATAAATTCTTGTTTTTGTGATTTTAACATCTTATCTCATGGTTGTAATCTTTTTACCTGTTTTACACTAACTAAGGTGACATGTCTTTACTACTGTTTCAATTAAAATAGAGCTAAAAAAGAGAAATTTAAACTAAATTTAAACATAATAATTAAAAATATGGAATCCATTATTACATATACAATTTTAATATTTTGGTACAAATAAATTTTAATAGAAATCCATAAAATTCAATGAAACAGTTTTTAGATAAATGAGTTTCTAAGACATAAAATGAAGAAATACTATAATCATTTATAATCATGAATCATATGTAATTAAATTTATTAATTATAATTAAAATATTTTTATATAAAATTAATATTTATAAGGTATTTTAAATTAAATTATTTAATTAGGATAAATGACTATTTTAAGAAAAGTTATATTTCACTATTCACTAAAAAATTGTCTTTTCATAAAAATCCAAAAATATCATCCAATAATAATGTTGATATACCGATTAAACATATAAATTATTAATTACAAAAATTTATGATATTATCTATATTGTTGTGTCATGAAACTTAATAAACCCTATTTTTTGAAGAAAACTTATTTTTGAATAATAAAATCACTTTACTATATTTGAGTGCTTATTTACTAAGAATTAATCAATATATTTTCATTATGTTTGAAAATTTTAAATAAATTTCATAATTCATTTAAACCTATTCATATCTTAAATTTAAATGGATATATTATAATGGTTATATTGGGAAGAAATATTGGTCTATTTAAGATCAGTGTTTTGTATCTAATACATAATCAAAATATAATTTCATTTATAGTCATTGGGAATTACCTTCCCCACAACATTAATAAATTTCACTATAAAAATTATAACTTGTTAATTTTAATCATGCTTTTGACTATTTATAAAAAATTTATGAAAACCCACAACGTAAAAAGGGATAATAAAATACACTTTTGAAATGATGGAATGGGAAATACGAATGTCAATTTGAATAACCCATAACATAGATTCCAAACATGAGAATATTATTCGAAAGTTAAAATATATGAATGGAGGAAAATAATATTGTCTAAATAATACTGAATAGTGATAGAGCCCATTGATCACTAGAAATTGTATGATCATGATAAAACCAATGGGTAAAAACCCACAAACCAAGGAGGGTTGAAAAGGGCCATCATTTCATCCGAAATGAAGGTAATAATATATATTTTTTTCGTCAATATCCTTTTTCTATTGGTGAGTACTTTAATTAATATCTATTCTATGAGAATAAGGAAATATGCATAACTATGTTTTTTCAATTCCATAAATATATTCTCATTATATGGTTGTGTGATTCAATCAGTTTCCTAATTTATCTCATCATTTACTCAAAATGATGATTATCAATATTTAATTCCAATAGAATTATCATAATAATATGATAGAAACCAATGTATATAGAAGGTTACAAATATATTCCTACATTCATTATTAAAACCTAAATGATTGTAACATGATATTATAATTCCTAAAGTAAATGAACACTCACATAAAGTAATATTACATAAATATTTAAATTTCGGAAATCACACCAAGGGTTAAACATATAATTTTACATAACTAAATAATGATATATCTCAATTTTCCCCAATAACATCAACAATAATTCATATATTATCCTCAATGTTTTAATCATGCATTTTAACTAATTTCCAAAAAAATGTAATTTCATTTTTCCTAACAATATTTCAAGTTAAAATACATGATATAAATAAAAATAAAATTTAATTCATCCGAATAAAATTTCTCCAAAAATTCCGTTAGTCTCCTTAAAATCGTATCACGTAAAACATCAAAATCAGTGTCAATTCCATTTAACGTATGATCATCCATAACATTATGAACCCCTAATGGTATGTATAACTCATAATTTAACAATATATGAAAACATCACAATGTCCAAAGTTAGTTAAACACATCTATTATACCATATATAACGGCCACAAACCCGCACTCCTAAATTCAATGAAAAAAACAAAATATTTATATTTCTGGAATTGATACCGATAAGCATGATCCAATTTTAACCATAAATAATATATAATTTCAATTAGAAAATATTGGATGACCTACATAAAAAATAATGTATTAGTTATAATGTTATATATAATTTGGAAAAAATCATACATAATATTACCCATGTCATCAAAGGAAAAAATTCATCTATTCCAAGATTTAATTATATCACATTAATTATTAGACATCTCCCCTAAAATTCCTAAAAGATAAAATTTTTCTTGAAAGAATTAATTAGATATTATACATCATAACCGAAGAAAAATAATAATAATATGGTTGAACATAAAATCAATATATGTGTAATTATAAGGATTAACCATTGAATGTCATGAGAAATCATAAGATGAGAATAAGGGTATGGTGATATAATCAATGTTCATGTGAATAATATAAAAAACTATACCCCTCTTAACATGTATTATTAAACATGTGATGTGTCATAAGGATTTATCATAGGAAGGAGTCATAAAGATCAATAATAATGATCCATGTGGTGTCAATCGTGATTAAGGATCCATTAAAACAACTTAAAATGCATAAAAAGTGTGTTGGTTTCTTAGAAAATTATCTTTATAAATCATGGAAACATCAATAAAAAAATAAATGTATTCCATTTAATTATAATGTAGAAACCTCCCAATATAACTAACTCTTTATTTACATTAATGATAAATAAAATTTCTTAATTCAATGGGGTGATATATCAAGATCCACTTTTACATAGGCTACATCGGGTTCACCCGACATATATGGTGTATCAGGATCACCCTATGAATTATTTTTATGAATATCACTAATAATTATCAGTTAAAAAGAGTAATTTAAATGTATAAAACATTTAGATACATTCATATTTTAATAAATCACCCTTATAAAAAACAATCATACCATTATATCATGGTTAATCTATAGAAATGAAATGAGGATCATTTAAATAAATATAAAAAAAGATCATAATTCGGGTTGGGAAATAATATGCATGGTGATATAATATCATATTCCCATTTAATTATATAAATAATTAATGGATAATTAAATAGAAGAAAATATAATTAAAATAACATTTTAAATATTTCTTTGAAAATAGTGGACTATACCTTTTTCTTTTTTTAATTTTTTTTTAAAATTTCCAGAATATAGGGAAAAATATTTTCCTTAAAAATATTTGTAGAAACATATAATTTAACCTCCAATGAAAATAATAATTATAAATGCGGTTAAATATTTTCATTTCATATCTTCAAAAAACATTCATTTCACACCTTGGTAAAGAATGTTAAAAATAATGCATATGAAATTCCCGAATTATTATTTTTAAAAAACATTAATAAATATTATAATTTATTAAAAATATCTTTCAAAAAATCATTATTGTTTTTAAAATCATTATATAAATCATATTTGAAAACATGCAAATGGAAGAGAAAATTTTCCAAAAACAATGATAAATATTTTCGGGTTTTAACATAAAAATATTATGTTGATATTATTGAGTATAAAAATGTGGACAAAGAAAGTAATTCATGTAATCCATTGAAATAATTAGAGGATAATAATATAATTTTGGATAAATAATTTAATATAATTAAATATAATTCTAAGGATCCTTGACTAAAAGCAATATTTATAGAAATTCCATTCTCACATAAACACTTTAAATCTTTGGTGACATTCAATTTGAATGTAAATCGATGAATAAATATTATATAGATTTATAAATTTAAAACATTTAATGAATTAATGAGTAAAAATTAATTGATGATTCAATAATTTCACCATAAAAGGAAATTATGGTGTATGAAATAAAACATGTCTCAAGAAATTTAGATTGATGAAAAAAACCATTCAATGATCATAATATTGGAAGATATGGTTTATCAATGAAGTGATTATGTGAAAATACTAAAATCCACATAAATAACGTTTAACTACATAATTATATAAATTATAGATAAATTCACACATATTCATATTCTAACAAAGGAAATGAAGTTCCATAACCCATTGATTTGAAATTGAGTTATGATTCCCCTTACAATGAATGTAACATTAAAAAGTGAATTAATCCATGATAAAATTATGTGTAAAAATTAAAATTAGTATTAAATAGTTTGAAACAAAATATAAAATATTCATATTTCATTTCAAACATTTTCCTTTCATAACACATTCAGTGAATACATAATATAACCCTATGAAAATATATTCATTTATGAAATCCAATACCACTTCATGACATTCATGTTCAATCCCTTGGATGAAATAATTAGAATGTTAATATAAAATACCTTGAAGTGTAATGTATTCCTGATATAAATTAAAATAATTATTTTCTACACACCATTTATAACAAACTAGTATCATAACACAATCTCCAATAAAGGTAAATTAAGATGAAATTCCAAACATCGAGTCCCAACTAGCTATGTACATTATTGTATTCTTGTATAAAAAAATATATTAGTAATTTAATTGATTAATAAATTTTTTCTAGTTAATTTACTTTATAATTATCTATATTATATCATTTTATAATAATACATTATATATGTACATGGGAAAAATCACCTCACCTTGAGGAGTTAATAATACACCCATACCCATGAACATCGTTATCATTTTTCAATAGATGAAATTGTAAGAAAATTTATGACATATTATCATTAATGAATTATTAATATTTCATGAATATTATATATATGTATAGTAAATATATCATTTTAAATATTTTTTATAGGCAATGATGGAAAATGAAACATGTCGCGTCATGGTGGCGGTGGTCCAAACATACGCATGACTGATGTTTTTGTTCCCTATTTAATGGAAGATGAGATGAAAATGGGTTTTTACATAGTGATAATAACATTCAAAGATATTTTAGATACTTATATTATTATATAATCATTTTTAATAATGTTTTAAGGAGGTATACAAAGTAATAAATATGAAATATGTTTGTTAGGACTTATACCTTCTCCTCAAACTACCTCTTTGGATTAAAAATTAATCCATCAAGGTTTGGCCTTTTTGTGATACTATGAACTCTATAACATTGGGAGTGATTTTTGGGACATAATTATATAAATATATTCAAATTATAGTTCTCAAAAGGTGTGAGCATAGAGGTGAGGATGTTCTATTTTATAATGGAGGGGTACTGTTGGAATTACATAATTTATGAAATTAATATAAATTAATTTTAATGTAATGTGGAACAAAACTTAAATATTTGTATTATAGGATTTGTATGATTCGAAATCCTATAATATATTAAAATTTGGACAAGATTTGGTAATTTTTTCAATGTTATCTTTTATATTATCCCTCATCAGAGAAAAAAATATCCTATAAAATAATAAGTTATCCAAAAGTGGACCATATTTGATATTATATACTATATTCCATTCACATGGACAAAGATAATATTTTTCAAATACTAAATCGATAAATAAAATAATATTCTACATAATATACCATCATTTCAATTTTTGGGACTATTAAAATAGTATTCCTATAATGACATTAACATACGAATTTAATTGTAATATAGACTGTTAAAACATACATATAATATATATATATATATATTGAAACAAAATTGGTACACTATCACTCCTCCATTAATTATTAATTTTATTGTTTTTAAAATCATTTCCTCAGTTTTATTTTACTACTTTCACATTCACTTTGTTGGCATTGCATAGGAATTTAAAATAATTTTTTAATGATTAAAAATTTAAAATAAAATTCCATAATAAAAATTAATTCAAAGTTGAAAAAAATTATTATTTTTTGCATCCCTCTCATTAAAAATTAAAGTTATTAAAATGAAGAGAGTGACATTTGTTATATTATTCTTTACCAAAAGTAATATAAATGTCATAATATAAATAATGTTGAAAAAAATTGAAAAAAAATTATCATGTATGGTTATAGTCAAAAGACACTCATCTAGTTTAAAAAAGGTTAATTTTTGGGTGATTTTATTTCTTATCATGTAGTTGTAATATTTTTTCCCATTTCACCATTCATGAGATTACTAATATTAATTATGGATAATTTCATAAAGAAAAAAATGAAAGGGACCTATATAATAAATTGAAACCTTATAATTCCAAATATGGAATCCATATTTCAATATTAAAATTATTTAATTGGACTAAAAAAATTCAATATAAAGATATTTGAAAAAATGAATATCAATTTTAAAAAAAATGCATTTTTAATCTTTAGATGAACACATACAATAATAAATTATAATACTGATTCCTATGTAATTAGTAATATTATATATAATTAATGAATAATTATGTTACATTAATTCCTATTAGGACATTTAAATTAATTAATTTAACTAAAATAAATTATAGTTTTATAGAAATCGTTATTTTTCTATATTCACTGAAAAATCAATCAGTTTAAGAAAATAAAAAAATATATAATCCCAATAAAATTTTGATATAATCATTTCAAAAATGAAAACCTTTTATAAAATAAAATTTTTAAAACTGGAATAAATTAATAATAATATTCTATCATACTAATCAATAAAATAATTTCATAATAAATCATATTTTTAAAAAATAGAATCACTTTATCAAAATTTGACTTCTAATTTTAGAAGTATTATCCAGTATATATTTTTTTCATTTTCTACATTTTATATACATAACTATTTTTTAATCGTATTCATGTCTCCCAATATAAAAACTACATTATAACTGAAATATTATATAAAAATCTATTTTGGATCTCTTATGTTGGGAGTTATGTATTTTATAAATAGCAGAAGAAAGTATTCTATTAAAATCCTATGGTACTGCATTATATAGATGTATCTCTTTGTGGTATAGAAATACAATAAATTTATATAATTGACACTATTGTTTAAAATATCTTACAATGAAATCTTGACCAATGGTAATGGTTTATATCAAAAGCGCATCCTTATTCAGGATTTTTTTTGCTTAAGCATGTATTGGATGAAATATGTTATCCTTATTTCTATCATAAACCCCATAAATTTTATTCTCCCCAATTTATTTCTAGAGATTTCATGCTTTCCTTTCATTTTCTTCTCTCTATGTATGCGAAAATATGAATATTTATTTTAAGAAATATTGGAATTGTTTTTCTATTCAGTAGAGAATACTTTTATTCTATGTCTATATTTTAATTAAAATGTTTTGAGGAATATTTATTACTATTAACTTTCTATTCATTAAATAAAATTTAACCCTTGTTTGAATTATGGAAAAATATTTTAAAAGGAATAATGAATTCAAATTTTGAATGAGAAACATTTCCTAAATGATTGAAAGGAATCATTTATTTAATGATTACTAAAAAATTGAAATTTCTTATAATTATGAATATTTATTTCTTTAATGATTCATCTTTCTGTTTCAATGGTTCATTACAATGAAAATTAATTCTCAAATATTTTTGATATTTTACTATTTCTATATATGTGATTTTTAAATGAAAATTTTAATTTCCTCAAAACATCCTCCAGTAATTTTTTATGTATTTTATTATATTTCAATAGTCTTTGATGAATCATATTATTTACAAATGATATACTCTAACGATACCATCCACTGAATTTATGTGAATTTATTAGGATAATTTTTACTAGAGAAATTTGTTTCATTCTATTTTCTAGTACTTGAGTAACTGATTTTTATTGATTGTTAAGGCATGTTGTTTATGTTATATTATTTTTTGAACATGATAAATTCCATGGACTTATTAAAAAAGGTTAGGTCCCAAAATTACATATCCCATAGATTTATCGTTACGTATCATGAGATAAAATAGGTTTCATATTTTGAGTATTTATTACCCGTTTAGGTATGATTTCTTGGAAAGATTCCTTGATAGTGTGTTTATGATTACCAACATTATGCATTCCCTCATTTAGAAATTAGTTATTAGAGTACATTTGATTATTAAAATAGTTATGTTTTTAATGGATATGTTTCACGATCATGTGATTATTTATATGAAATTATTTTATATTCATGAATTCCATAAATATTATTCATGCTTTTTTTATTCTATGATATCTTACGTTGTAAGTATTCCCTTTATGATCATTTTATTTTTATTCCTTTCCCAATATTCCAAGAAGTGTACTATAATTAATATGAAAGGATATTTAAGTGGTAAAAATAATTTCCCTAGATAATATAGTAATTTATATAAATTTTTAATTTTAATGTGATATACTATAATTTAGGTACTTTTCTAAGAAAACTAACCTATTAGAACCCTGAGGATATGATCACTAGTATATTCTGTTAATGTAATAATATAACCACCATCTCTGGGATACTAGTTTCATTGTTGTTACACATCCTAATAGTAAAAGAGGATTTTTACATATTTGAATTCCTCATGTGAATAATAATAATAATAATATTTTGACATAGTTGGACAAAATCCGTACAATTAAATTTGACTATTTATTTAAAAGAAAGAATTAAATTCCAGTAATTTTGATATATTTTAAAGGAAAAAATCCCAAAATACTAGAATATAATATTCTTTTAGAAACCATGATTCCTTGTAATGTAAGAATTGAAATTATTATTATTAATAAAAATTGGAAACATTATTCATGGGTAAAAATTTTAACATAATATTCTTGTATCACTTTTTAAAGAATGTTAGAAATGACAAGTTTGGAAAACATTTAAAACATTTTTTCAAAAAATTAAAATATGTTCATTGTCATTAGAAAAGGACCACACGAAATCATTTCATTATAAATAATAAAATTCATAAAGAAATATACATAGTATAATCATGGAAAATATTGATGTGTGGCCAAAAAGAAGATATAAGGTTGTTTCCATTTATAAGAATCGTTTTAGTGGAATTGTGATTAAAATAGATGTTAAATAATAGGAAGAAATATATAGAACCTATAGGAAAAATAGATGAAAATAAAATATATTTGTTTTTAGAGATATATAACATAAAATTACCTCAAATAAGAATTCCTATATAAACTCTATTGAATTTAGTGAGTTTTTTGAAAAGAAACTCTAACATTAAGCTTCGACTTCAACAGATGATCCCTTAATTCCTATATAATAAATTTAATAGTTTTTCTAAAAATTTACATGATAATATTATTCATAAATATTATCATTGATAACATTCATTTACAATTATTTATCACCCACATATTATCTTTTAAATTTTAATGTTCATATCCTGGTGGTAAGACTTATGTTTTCACACAAATGATTTAGTTTTGGAATTCTAATCCTTGTTCATTTTTCATGGGTTCATCACCTCAATAATATTATTTATAATTTTCCACATTTTTTTATATATTTTTAATTTTTAATTAAATAAACAAATTGATCTTATTTGTAAATATATTTATATATATAATAATTAAGAGTTATTAAAATATATTAAGTGAATAACTAATGGACAATATTATCACTAATTATGTTTTCATAGTCATTAACAATTTCAAAGTTAAAAAATTTCTTCATATAGGTGGTGAAAACGACCTTTACATGAAAACAACATAACAATTGAAGGAGTTAGAATATTTTATTTTACAATAATAGCATCACTTTTAAAATAGATTAATTATTCGATGAACATGTTATTAATGTGACAAATAAAATTCCATAAGAGGTATATGATGAATATAGAGATGAATTGTTAATGAAAAAAAATACCTATATAGAAGAGTCGTATATCATCATAAAGATAATCTTGGAAATGAGTGGTTTCAAACTACTTGTAAAATCAAAAGTATTCCAATGTGTGAGAGGCCTGTGAGAGAGATAATTTTTTATTGGATCCAAAAAAATTTATAAAAAAATGAGTGTACCATAAAGGATGAGTAGGGGTTAATTTATAAATTTGAAGGGTATAATATTTAAAAATACTATTTTATTAATATAAATGAAATTTCATTATCTAGGAAAGTGGATCCAAATGATTAAATTATTGATTATAATATAATTGGAGGTCAATAAATCCCCCACTAACTAATGTATAGATATCCCTTTTTCATCTCTTTGTTTATATCTTATTTTAACTCATTTACCTTATTTTTGATTTTGATGTAGGGACGGACTTCTATCATGAAAAGTTATTTTTATGAAAAAAAATTAAATTGATGCTCTAAGGAAATTTATATATTCTAATTCCAAATATATAACCAACATCAACATATATTAATTTTAAATTCAATAATAATAAATATTAATATAAGTATATATAACATAGAAATTTTTTTAATTTTCTTTTTATGAATAAAAATGAATTTATACCTATTGATTAACAACTAAAAATGATAAAATTATTTATAATTTATTTGAATATAAATAGTAAAAAACTAATTCCATTAAACTCCATACATAAGATATGATTACTGGACCTTTTAAATAAAAAAATTAATATATAATAAAAATTGTTTTTAGAAAATATCTTTCATATCCCTGAATAGTTAAATCAGTAAACCTTAGAGTATGTTTCTAATTTCCAGGTCAATAAAAATTTCTTTTGTTAGTCATTTCATGAATTTTATAAATATATTTTAATGATAACATTCACCAAAACAATGAAGTTTAACATAATTCCTTCAAATATTTTCTTTAAAAATAAAACAATTTTCTTTCTGATATAGAACTGATTTATTTTCGAAAATCATTTATGTTGATAATTTTTAATATTGTAACAATAATAAAATGAATTTAAAATTTATTGTAATACATAGTTATTCACCATTGTTTGATGTTTCTTTAAATCGTTTATTTCTGACCACGTCAGAATTATGAATTCGGAAACTTGCACATCACCAATAGGATATTAAGTTTTATACCCCTTAAAGAAAATCCTCCCTTCAAATTATATTATTCTAATGAAATAAATGTGGCTAATTTTCAAACATGGAATCTCCACTTTCCCCTTACACTTCATCAATTTTTGGATTCTTGCATATAGTATTAATAAACTATGTGGTCTTATCTCATATCATTTTGTCACTATGATCCAATATTTTTTTAGGATTTTCTTTATAAGGGAGATCAAGATCCATCAATACAACCTCTTATTTTAGTACATGTGGAGGTTCAATAATGTAATTACTCAAAAGTGTCACATGGAATATCTCATGCACTTTATAGTGGCTCAAATGAAGTCTTTGATGGAAGGACACTCTCTTTATATGATTGATGATTTAAAAAGTGAAAATATTTATCTTGGGATAAAAGTTTTTTCTTTTTGAATATCATAACCCACTACCATAGTGATGTTGAATGAAATACGTTGTCTATAATTTCAATCCTAAAATATCATCGATTGTTATTGGTGTAGAAATTGTTTTAAATTTAAGTAGTTTTAATGTTTCTATGAATGGTTTTAATATTCTATGAAATTTACTGAAAGATATCTAATCTCAATATCTAAAATTCACCAAATTATTACCAATATTTTTGAGGTTAGAACATCATCCTGTATTGAGATTCATATTGTAATCTCTTATCACAAATATATGTGTTTGAAATGTAGTGCTATATGGCCTAAGGAATGCTTCACTGTATTCTAGAGGATTCAATCTATAAATGATTATTTATGTTGAAATCATAGAGAGATTATACCGTAAATTAAATTAACTAATAATAAAAAATAACAAAACATGTAGACAATAATAAAATCAATGTAACTGTATACCAAAGCATACAATAATTTATAGATTAATGTGGAAACAATAAACTCATTATAATGAACTAAAAACAATTCATTGATCCCCCACTAGGAAAGTCACGTAAATAATATAAATGTAGAAAGTAAATGAGGCTCTCGAACCACAACATTGACATGTCCTAATTTCTCAACTCGTAAAGAGCTATCCCACACAATAATCATACTAGGAGTCAGCCGAATATGTACTTTCAACTAGTGAGGGATGACTGGGTACGAAAGAGCAAAGGTCACTTGATCATGCTGTGAGTATAAATTAAATAAAAACCAGCAATGTGGTCTAGTTCTGAACTGGTATTGTGTAGTTTAGGAAAATTTGATAAGAATAATAGAACTTAAAAAGGAAAAAACATTACAATAATATCATAAAATCACAAACACCCACTAGAATACCAACCATGTTCATTGTAGTTGTTTTTTCACCAAACATCCATGAACCCCAAAAATACAAACATTATATCATTTTTCTAGAAGGATTATTAAGATTTCAAATGTAATCATCAACTAGACACTAGGGTGTCAACCTGATACTTGGTATTCTCAATGAATTTTTCTTCGACTCACACCATTAAAGTAACTAAAAATGTTGAACTTAGGATCTGTAAGGCCTTGAGTTATAGAGTATCTTTCTAGTATTCATAAATAATCTTGTTTTGAGTTATGCCAAAATTTTATCATTATTCTACCCAATGTAAGGTTCCACCCTCATCATTGTTTCATATTTTCCACACTCCCCCTCTAAGTGGTAATCATGCCACAATGGACACTAATAACAAATACTAATACAAACCTCCAATGGCATGTTAGCACACAAACAAGGAAAAAAATAATAAGTCATCATATCACTTCAGCATGAGAGTTATATAGAAACACACAAATAAATGTGATCACCCTCTAATATGAACAAATCAACTATGAGAATACATATAGAAAAAATCATCATATTGGGGTCTCATTGGGTATTCATGCACCCACATTCGATCACTATATAACATGGTACAAAATATATTCCAATAAAATTATAATTATAAAGGAAAAAATAGTACACATATAATAAATTTTTGGAATATCAGCATGAGACATAGAAACTAAAAATGTCATTAGGATCCAAAATAGTATAAAGTCTACATAATCAAACTCTATAAAAAAGTCATTCATATTCTAATTATCTATACTCACACACACCGTAATCCATACGTATAGATTTAGTCACTAATTATTGATCATATAGCGGCCATAATTGGCCATAAATAGGACATTAAATATAGTCCCAACATGGACCATGAAATGTTGTTTAATTATAATAGGCATGTTCTAATAATTAATTAATACTTAATTGTTATTAATTAATTATTTATCATTAGTTGTTAAAAACACAATATGAATTTAATTTTCATTCTAATAATGTGAGAACCTCATATGACATTCCAATAATGATGAAAAATACCATAGGGTATCGTACAAATGATAACCTACCTATAAAAGGAGTCATCTCTAGGGAAATAAAATTAAAAAAACATCATCTGAGTTAATCCTAGTACATTAAGCCTTTACTATTCACCATAAATTTATTCTCATGCTAAATAATTAAAAATTATTAATTTTAACTTAAAAATAATTAATTAAAACATTTTATGAACTCACATGCAATGTAAAAGGAACCCTAACTGAAAGAATAACGAGATATATTTATCAACTCATAACCTCAACCAAGAATCTGTTAAAGGTATATCTCACACATTAGAATTTGTTTTGTAAAAATACCCATTGTATGGAAACAATAATATTTTTTATTTAATATAATTAAATTATAGATTTAGAATAAACTAAATAACTGACATACCATATGTAAAGCATCATTCAATGGATATAAAGACACACCCGACATACTCTATTTTTTACGACAAGAAAAAACCCCAAATAAATTTTATTTTTTTAGTAAAATTCATCCTTAATTGAAAAAACAATATAATAAATTATCTTATAACAGAACATAACCAAAAGACCCTTCAATTGCATGTGTTCATCATCATAGACCAGCCTCAATCAATGCTTACCCTAATATCTATACAACCCACACAATGGAACTAATATTTTATGGAACTTCCTTATAATTCTCTATTTAGAGATAATAAAATTATCAATCGATATGTATTATGATATAGTGGATGAAAAGATAATTATAATTGTGAAATATATGGATCATTATAGCTTAAAATTAGCGAGAGGATCATACATGTTGAAGGACTACATGATCTATCATATCAAAAAGAAGAATGAGACCATGATCCAATATAAAATAAGGTTATTACACGTATTTTCCAATGTTTTTTGTCAGGATAAACCTCATAACATGAAGAACACATAGCGGGGGGTATATTGGAAAACATTTCCAAATGCGTCTCCCAAAACTGATTAATCCCTAATAAAACTGAAGGTGATTTGTTGATGAAAAGTCCAAAAAGGACCTGAATAAAACTACACCCAACACACCCCATTTTAAATCCAATCAGTGGACATCAATGATACGATTTTTCACTATAAATATGGTGTGACCTGGTCGGTATTATTCTCAATTCACGCCTCAATGGATGGTTGGTGTGGGATCACTGTCTAGCCAGGGAATCCTTATAGGAAACATAGTCTCTTACAACCCAATCGGCTAGCTGGTTGGGATAACAATAATTCAGGGTTATGGTCATTGGTTGGATGTCCTACCTCTAGCGTTTGTTTGAGTTTTGAGTCATCCAAAATGCTTCATTTTATGTAAAAAAACTCTCCATATGGATTCCCAGACATGAAGAATCTCAATTTGACACCTAGATTAATAAAAGATACATTTTGTATTTATAATTTTCATGTTACCTCTAAAATTAATGACCCATAATGTCATGGTTCAATAAAATCTCCACACTGAGCTCTTTTAAACCTTGATAAGTTGTGGTAGAATTCAAATCATTCCTCTTATAGTTCATCGATCACCATTTACAATTATTTCTCTACATTCTAACCTCAAATTCCAATCTTTTCTTCAATGATACACTCATTCATGAATGACTATCATGATCTCTCTATGTAAAAACAAATATGTATTTCAAAAGACAAACCAAAATAACATTGTCCTCTAACTTCAATACCATGATTTCTATTTCAATTTAACATAACACATCACGGTGTATTAAACTGATTCTTTATTAAGAAGCATGATGCTTCCTGCTATATTAATCATTATATAGAATAAGATTATTTCATTTCAAAGACATTTCTAGTTATGTTAAATTCCCACATTCTTGATCAAAGGTACATAATGGTTTAAAATGGATACCAAAACTTGGTCCCATGTTCTTAGATGAACGAGTGAGTCTTTGTTGACCAAATATATCCCAAACATGATTTCCCTTCTACAATATCACACATGATTAATAATGACCACATTAGTACCACAAGGATGATCATGATATAGTTCCAACAAAAAATTAATCCAGGTTCATGAAAAAACACTAGATTGTTAATTTCCCATTTTTTCAATAAATAACCTACCCTCTTTTAAAAAACTATAACCTCATATACAAACGATGCTCTACAAAGCTAGTGATAATGATACCCTAAGCATGAGAGTCATCATTAAATCAATAATAAAAACTTAATGAAGTCCAACATAACATCAAATGATTCTTCCCTGGATGGATCACCATTCTCTTTTACTATCCATGTGGATCTCAACCATTAATCAATGCACCAATCTTCAAAACCCCTTTCAATTCACACAGATTCTGCACCAATTCCAACATATACATATTATATCAATTAATAACTAAATATAAATAAAAAATCAGTAATTCATTATTGAATTAAATTCCCTTGGTTCCCCCACTTATCAATCTCTTAGAGTTAACAAAACAATCAAATGGCCAGCCCTACCCAAGACAAGATCTATTCCCATAAGAGAGGTTATTAAACATATGACTAGGGCAATTCTCCCCAATATAAGAGTATATGTAGTCTCATACAGGTCATATATAATTATACCCTATACATGACTAGTATTTACAAAAACATTACGAACTATGAACCTCAGTTCATATAATTACCATGTAAAACACTATACAATGTGCATTGATGAATTTCTCAAAATATAGACAACTTTATCCAATGATCCATATTGATGTGATTATTGTCTTCTTGTATCATCTTCATAGGACATGACCTCTATTCAAGTAGTTCTAAATACCTCACATAAACTACAACATCGAACAGTGGAATCTTCATTAATGAACACTTGGGTATATACTATAAGGAAAACTCTATAATTTTTAACAAAAAATGCTACCAAACCATTTGGGTTTCATGAAAAAAATGTCTATTTGCAACAAAAATAGTGATCCTAAACCAAATAAAATTTATTGACCTATGTTCAAAAACACCATTGAGCTCATCTACCATACCAAGAAATTTTCAATGGTCAGTACATGACACCACTTTTACTAACCCATGTATAACTGCCACATTAATTCCCACACATCATGTATTTATTAGTAACGCATGGAAATAAATTTTTTACTCCAATAAATTTAATAATTCATGATTTATAAAATAATATTCTTCACTAAAATGTATTTAATGAAATCCATTGACAAGAACGAACCAGCTATATAAAATCTCTAGCTCACAATGCTCCTCTTTAGAAAGGGAAACTCATTGTTAAAGAATTTCACTAAATACCACTCATCACATGGTTTTTTAATTTAATTTTTCTTTTTCCACAATTCATTGAAACACAAAAATGTATCATGATTACTTCAACCATGGGTTCTTTATATGATTTGGTTTCAAGAAGAATTTCTAGAGCTTCCTCGAGGGTGTCAAAAAGGTACCCACATTCACAAGTAATTTCATTAATTGAAAATTGATCCTTGAACAAAACCATTACTATTCCTGAACAATGAAATATCCCGACAATGGTTACTTATAATAAGTATTCTAAACCAACCTTCTAGTAACCAAATCCATATTGTTAAGGCCATGATCACCTTCACACCACCTGTACAAGGATTCACTAGGGGTTACAACTCATTTAACATCATCCAAAGACATATCCAATGACATTCCATAATAGTTTCTCATAGAGATAAATTATTTTCAGAATCATGGATTCCTGATTCATTTAATAACAATATTAATGGGTTCTATATGCACTAGTACACATATTTTATAGTATAACACTTAATCATCTAGACTTATTCAATGGATACACATACAAGGTTATTACTAATGAAATTAATAACTAGAAAAAATACAACAACGTACATTTCTCTATATGTGTTGTGAGGTACTACAAGATCATCAGTATCAGATTCATCACCACAATCCCTACCACTCGAGTGTACCATGAATTTTTCTAATGTGACATTTTATTAGAAGTAGAAACATGTATGAATTCATTCAAAACAATTATTATAAAGACCCAACAATATTCATTACATATCATACTGACATTAGAATAGAATTAATTGTATTTTTCCAAATATACATTTTATTTAATGTTTTATATATTTAGTTTATAACTCGTACATAATAATCCCATATATTACAATGTAGAATCTTCAGAAAAGTAACCATTTTTTCCAAAATATAATACATTTAAAATAAAACACAATTTATTTTTAATAAAAATCTACATGATTTTGAATATGACTTATTCTTTTCCATTGCCCATATATAATACCTATTAAATTAATTTCAAATATATTTCATGTGTAAAAAAGAGGTGGGTGAGGGGCATAAAAAAGCAAAAAGCTCAACTGATATACAAGAAAACTCCATTTCTTTTAAAAATAACTTCTTTAAATTTAAATTAAATCATCATTACTTTAAAAATATCATTTATCATAAATTTTAGAAACAATATATTTCAATGAAAACTTATTAGCAAGTATAGAAACATCACATAGATAACAAGGTATATAATCTCCATATATTAATTTCATCTTAGAATATCCACATAGCTAATATCCAATATATTTCTCTAGAGAATAAAATCATTACATAATTCATATAGATCTATAATTAGGATCACCCATTATATCATGAGCTATAATAGGGCTCAACTCGTCATATATTGGTCTATAATTTGGCCAAACCCATAATATATTGAACTATAATGGGGCTCAACAAATTGTTTACGATGTATCAGGATCACTCGTTATCATAAACAATGTATAAGGACCATATGATGAATACCCAATTTTATTATTCCACCATTTCTTCATAAATCCCTTGAAAAGGTCTTTTAAACATGTATGTAAAAATCACTCGGATATCAAAATTACCCATTCTTTTTAAACAAATGTTCAAAAAAATAACTAAAAATGGAAAATATGGGATTAATTTTATTAAAACATAAAATCATGAAATTTAATTAAAACATCAAAAACATTATAATGGAGGGAAAATTAATTGTTTCCTTATATTTTAAAATTGAACAATCATCATGTCTTTTGTAATGAAAGTGAAACATTCCATAAAAAATTATTTTTTGGAAAAAGAATAGAAAAAGTAAAATGTTACATAATAATTTCCTTTATAAAATTTTTTTTGTTCATATAAATTTTATCGTATTATTATTTTAAAAAAAAATTTCATATATGAAAAAGATTAAGAAATTAAATTGTTAAAGTAGGGTTTAACATTACAATTTACCTTATCTTGATTACAAATCATTTGGTATATTATTTTTCTTATTAAATAATAAATTTTAGTATTCTATTTAATTTATTTTATACGTTTTTATGTCTATTATTATATTATTATATCACATACCATTATACACACAATTATTTAATCATTTATGTTTAATTTGAAATTTGTGATGGTATTCAGATTATATGTCAAAAATGATTTATGTGTGTTGAATAGGTTATTCAATGTCATTATTAGATAATTTATTTAATAATTATAATAATTAAATATTTATCATATTTATATGCCAATATAACTTTTAAATACTATCATGAAATAAAATAATGAAAAATGAGATATGTTACAATACTGGGGATGGTAGGACATACAAACACATGAGTTATGTATCTATTTTTCAAAAAAATCATAGAGTGAAGGTGAGTATTATTATATCATTAATGAATCATAATAATATAATTAATAAGATATTATTTATTTACATACACTTATATATATTATCCACTTGATGTGGTGATGAAACAATAATCTCATCTGTTTGTGGAGGCGGTTGTCCACACAAATTGACAAATGATAACTTAATTTTTCTAAATATATAGAGGTAAAACATAAATGGTATATTTTTATTTTAATATAATAAATATTTCATTAATATAATATGTAATAATTATTTCCATCTTTATAACCATCTGAGTGAGGAAATTATGGAAATTGTATTACATCAGTTAAAGAAGTGGTAGTCCGTCATTCCCAAGAATGGTGGTTTTATTCTCCATTTGATAGATGAAGCGATGGATATAGGTTTATAAATTTATAAGAACAATATTATTATTTTTCCAATAAATATTATATTATATCATTATGGTTGATGAATATTTTATGGTGGCTGATAAAACTTTTTCACCCATATATTTTAGAGTACTTTTTTATATTGAATTGAGTATTTAAATGATTATTCTTTTCAATTTTGGAATAATTTTTCTATTTTTATGTTTTATGTAGGGAAACATCAAAAATTTGAAAAGGGAATTAAATGAGTTGGAAAATGATCCTAGAACTTGTGTGAGACCCTATAATATTGAAGTTGTAGTGGGGTTAGAAATTCTGGAACAGAGCACCTACATGACGTGTACCTTTAGTAAACGACTTGTACTGCCAGATCCTAACATCCTACAAACAGCATAGAATAAGTAATCAGGAAAATACATGTTGTAAATGACCAATAAATGTCATGTACTTTTAGTACATCACATGATGGAATTCAAAGTACCAAATTTAAGAACTATATTTGTGCAAGAGTCACACAGAAACGGAGTTGAACGGGGACCAAGATTACACAACTAGTACCTTCAATACATTTCATGACAAAAGTAAAATAGTCAAAGATATAATGCCTCGATTTTTTCATGTATTATTTTTATTAATATTATATGGAATTAATATGAGACCACGATTTTCAATGGCATGTGATTCTGAGGCTCAGAGTGTCCGAAATAAATGTTTGAAATAAATTAAATCTTTTAAACTGCACATGCAACCAGTTTTTTCAGAAAAAAGTTGAATAACATTTAAAAAGGTCCCTTGATAAAAAATAAGAGGTCACTATTCCATTCCAATCATTTAATTTACCATAGGAATTACCTAAAATCATTTGGCACAGGTTGACTACAAAAGTTAGTTTTGGGAATTTTTCAAGAAAATAAAATGTAATAATAATTTATTTTATTTTAATGTTTCAATAATATAGGAACGTTTATTTTTTTCAAATAAACAAGAACCTAGGGTTAGAAACATTACCCTAGAGAACTCTTTATAATCCTATGGATCTTTGGAGAGGAGCCAATCAAGGATGATTCTTGACGAATGTTGACAAATGACGACGCGTGGATCGTTGGGTTGCAAGATCGAATCCTGGCTAACAACCGATCTCCCTCTCCATCGATGATCGATGTAAGGGTTATGTTTATTTGTTTCATTTCTTCATACTTTTATTTAACGATGAATGTAGATGAACCCATGAAAGGGTTGATCCACTGATTGGGCATTCTTTTGGGAGGGTTATTATTTTTTGTTTCTTTCGATGTTTGATTTGGGAAATTGATTTGGGATAATTGCTGGATTATTTTTTGATTCGCCCTATTTAATTTTTCTAATGGGAGTGGATCAACATAATCAAAAATGATGTTGGAGGTTCATTCCTCAATTTTTTTTATTGTTTTTCTTCTACTTTTCTTCACATTTTTTGTAGGGAAACAAAAAAATGATCACTGTGAGTCACTTTCACAATGCAAAGATCTCAAATAGAAGATCAAACATCGTGATGACCCAGTTGAGGTGTGATAGTGATGGTGGATGACGGATTGTCTTAGATCGTGGAGGATATTTCTTCAAGCTTTCTTTGTATGGGTTGATCAAAACATGTTTTTAGGGATGTTCGAAATCTGGGAAACAATAGAAACAACTTTTTGGCATCAGGTGACCTGGAATATGAAGTTTAGTAGAAAATAGATCATCGGAACAAATATCAGGGCATCACCGAGGCACAACCAAAGCAGTTTCGTTATTCTGGAAATTTTCGAACACATAGTGTGTATCCCAAATAACATGATGTGTGAGACCAGAGGTGAAAGATTTGGTTTGTGCACTACACACGATGAAGAACACGATGTGCTTCAAGGGAGACACGGTGTGTGGGCCCCACCTAGCAGTGGCTGTAGTTCTGGGTAATTAAAGAACTAACATTATGGGTACTCCTTATAAAATGACATGTGGGTCCTTACATGGGACTCGACATTTATCTCTAAAGATATATGGAAACAAGGTGGGTGCATGGTCATGTACTCCAGCAAACGGCCAAACTAGGCCGGCTGCACGGGCTCACCCGGGTACCGGTTACACTGGATGGAAATCATAGATTTAAACTATTTATGGCCATAAGGCTGCATACAATAAGGGATCCTCGGTTAATTAGACACGATATATGGTCCATAATAATCTATGTGTACTTACTTTCCTTCATGGAATGTTCTTTTGACTCGGTCGGTTTTACATGGGTAGTACCCATCATCAAGAGACATGACGTGTGACCCTTATACACACCGTGTATATCCTAGAACATGGCTTGAACCTCTTCCCCACTATATCATAGACAATTTTTGTTTGGTTTAGTGACCCTTTTTCTCTTTCCCTTGAAGTTCATGTATCGTTTCTATCAAAAAGAGTATGATCCCTTCAGTAGGACTTTGTTATATAGTGTCATATATTCTTCCTAGAGGCGTGGAGTCAGATCCTCTATCCATTCTTGAAACTATTTAGAGTCTGGTATAGACTTGACTGTCCTTACAGGACACTGATCCTTTATTTATCATGCGAATCTGAATGATTCGCAGTATCTTCCAAGGCTCTTGCAGTGATCCTCATATGTGTATCATTATTTTTCCCCACTCAAGAGTGTGTTCTCCAATAATGAGTGTATCTATCTCGCGTGACCTTTCAGATGACCAATACATCTCATGGTAACATCCTTGGAACCATCATACTCGTTCTGTGAGTTCTCCCAAACAAGTGCTTCGTGGAACCTTCAAAAGAAATCCCTAGCGGCGGTATGCGGTTTTCTGACTTGTATGTAGACTACAATTCTGATTGTTGAGTATATTGGGATTGTATATCTCTTGTTATATGTTCAATAGTCATATACTATGTAGATCTGACTGTACCTTTACTTCCTATATTGCTTTGTGGTTTTTAGGGTCCTCTAATTATTGTTGTTATACTCTCCCATACACAAGATTTTCCCTTCTGTATCATGTCATGGGTAGACGAGCAGTATTTTTGATGGATTCCTGGGCGGACTAGAACTATACCGAGCATTCTAATTTCCCTACATGTTGAGGTATTCCTACAACTATCAGTATAAGTCCCAGTACATCTACATTCTTACATGTTGGAGTTTTCTGTTTGCAGACACTTGTTTTTGGTGGGATTGTACTCCATCCCATTTTTCATTCAGAAATTTACTTTCTATAATACATTGTTGGCTGGGTTCAATGTTATGAATGAATTTTGTTCTTGGTGTTTTATTTAACATTTCATAATTCATGGAATTGGAGGTTTGTGTGTGTGTACAGGTACTTAGCCAATGCCTCCCATGATAGTGATAAGCCTACTTGGTGCTTGTCTCCAGCCCCAGGGCTATTGGAGGCGGGCATAGGGATTTGCAGAGTGGGACCCATAGGGATGGGTCATGACAGAGTGGTATCATAGGTGGTCGGTTCTACCATATGACCAAGAGTCTATGAGATTGGTTTGGGGAAACAGTGTTATGTGTTTTGAGTTCAGCCTTCATCCCAGGGACTCTTGTTTTGGTGTTGCCGACTAATTTATCCATACACCAGGACCCTAATAACCTTCTTTCCGAATCAATACATGAAAATACTAGTTTTAAGGTAGTATAAGAATTGTACATGAATTATCATAATGGGTTGTGTTTTCCACACTCTTTGTGTCAGCTATCCAGATATACTCATTGACCATGTTACTTCTAGTTTCCTAATAGGATGCCTCTACGACGGATACCTACTAGGATTCAGCTTCTCAATCAGGAACATGACCCCCGTAGTGATGAGGCTTTGGTACAGCGACCAGTTCCCCATGTGTTACCTCCAGGTGGTGCACCATCTATACCACCACCAGAAGAGCAGCCCGTGGTATCGAAAGTATAAATAGTTTAGGGGCACAGGATTATTGTGCTCCATGAGTTCTAGAGAAAGAAACCCCTCAGGTTCAGAGGTGATCCCGAACCCCAAGCGGTTGAGGAATGTCTTGAGGTGGTGACCAGGATTTTCTGTCTAAAGAGGACACTGGTGGACTATATGGTGATCTTTGGAGAGAGACATCTTTATGGTTCAGTGAAAATACGGGGGATTTTGACCACATAAACACACTACGAGGAGACTCTTTCATGGATAGATATTGAGGGACTCTTTATGGAGAAGTTCTCTCTGGTTACTCTGAGATGGGTACATATCCAAGAGATTTCTTAGCTCCAATAGGGTAGTTTTATGGTGGATGACTTTTCATCGAGGTTTCCCAACCTCTCTAGGTACTCGATGGATATGGTCAGGGAACAGTACATTAGAGCTCAGACATTTGAGTGAGTTCTATGATGAGACATCTAAGCTAGTGTTGTGACTCTATGAATTTTGACTTATGTTGGAGTTCCCAAGCAGTTATTGTCAATAGAGAGCTTCTTGTCGGATCAGAGACAACCAAAGACATTCAAGAGCAGTCAGATAGGTGCAGAGACCCATGCAACAGGGAGTCGATGCTAGGCATGGGGATCGGGATGTACGAGACATCACAGTAGAACCAAGGATAGGGGATCAAAATTATAGGGCTCTCATTATGGATCTAGTCAGCCTAGGTAGAGGCGATACTACTCTTTCAACAGCTGGGGACATCTCACTAGAGACTATCTGACCCGTTGAGCTGCTAAATGAGAGGTGGCGGATGGACCACTGAGATAAAGTCAAATAGTAGAGAAGACAGACCCTCCCGGAGGAAAATGTGGTAGAGGATTAATGAGAGCTACTCGTGGTGGAAGATGCTTCGATCTAATCACACCACCACCCCCTAGGAGGCTCACAGCAGGCTCATGGAGTTTTTGGACAGGGTCTGGGACATCTTCATGCAGTCGAGGCATATGACCCGTGGACTCTAGGGATGATCAGAGGTACGATCTGAGATTTTTCTACATTAGATAGCTTAATTATAGACACATGTTCCAGTCATTCCCTCCACACCACATGTCTTGTGGGATAACATGAGATTCTAGTAGATACATTTACTTGGCCCTTACACATGGATAAACCTACAAGAGGATACTCGTTGATCATTCACCTTTGCAAACAGTGTGATATTACCCTTGGAGGCAATAGTTCCGTTTGAAACCTCTTGTTGGCAGCATCGAGGCCATAAGAAATCATTTTCGGTATGGATTTTCTATCATTAGTCTATGACTATATTTGTTGCTTTAGATGAAGAGTGTGGTGTTTCTGCATTGATGAGATGAGGTTTTCCTTTATCGGTGAAATGGAGACCCAGACATCAGAGTGTGGGATCATCCATAGGAGCATCCAACTGATCAGTCATGAGTTGGCTAGACTATCCCTCTGAGTAGTAGATGTTGTGAGCTTCCAATTCCCATAAATTGTGGCAAATTTCGAGGATGTCTTTCTCAAAAATGTTCCCTGAATACCTCCCCATGGGGATATCAACTTCTGTATCAACATACAACCCATGAAGAAACTGATATCCTCACCATCATATCAGATTTCTCCCACAGAGCTATGGGAACTGAGAGTGATGTTGGAGGAATTAAGGAGGAAGGGGTTCGTGAGACCTAGTGTTTGATCCTGGGAGGCACCAGTTTTATTTTCCAAGAAGGCAAACAAAATTTTGAGGTTGTGCATGGATTAATGGCACCTAAATCATGAAATGGAGAAGAAAAAGTATCCACTGTCAAGGATCAAAGACCACTTAGATCAGCTAAGAGGGGCACACTACTTCTCTAAGGATGACATTCAATCTGGTTACCACCAATTATGATTACAGGACGATGATATTTCAAAGATGACTTTTAGATGCCAGTATGATCAATATGAGTACATGGGGAAGCCTTTTTTTATAAAAAACACAGAAACAGTGTTCTTGGGTCTTATGAACCGTCTCTTCTATCAATCCAGGGTCCGGTTCATAGTGGTCTTCATAGATGACATCCCTGTGTACTCATTGTAAGAGGAGGAGCATGCGAGACACCTGAGGATGGTTCTAGACATAAATTAAGAGCTAAAAATTTATGGTATGCACTCGAAGATCCTGTTCTGGTCTCAAGAGGATCAGTTTCTGTAACAAGTCATCTTAGAAGATGGAGTAGTTGTGGAACTAGCAATGGTAGATGTAGTTTTGTCATGCGAGCCACCTCAGACCGTGATGGAGGTATAGAGCCTCCTTGGGTTGTCAAGATATTATCGGAAATTCTTTCATGATTTTTCCCAGAAATCAGTACTGGTAATTACCTTGACCTAGAAGGGACAAACCTTCATGTGTACAGAGAAGTGCCAGCAGGATTTCAAGAACTTGATAATGAGTTTGACGAGTTCTCCAATATTGAGGTTTCTAGTGGAGGTTGTTTCCTAATGCAGAAATAGGTAGTGATTGCTTGTGGTTCTTTGTAGATTAGACTTCATGAGATGAATTATATGACCCACAGTCTTGAATTGGAAGCGGTAGTATTCACGTTGATGATTTGGTGACCCTACCTTCTTGGTCAATGGTGTATCATCTACTCTGACCACAAAAGCCTCAAATACATCATCTCGTAGAAGGATCTGAATCTATGATAGGGGAATTTCCTAGAGTTCCACTAGGATTATGATTTTGAGATCATATATACTCTTAGTAAGGGGAACAATGGGGTATATACTCTTAGTATAAGGCCGAGCTCGCAGATATTGAGTGAGGTGATGGAATCGTTTTCATAATTACAGTTATCCTTCATGGGAAGAGTTGATGCTGATTACCTTTAGTCGATGGTTGTCCCCCCTCCACTCTTATAGAGAGTTCGGGAGGCCCAACATGGGGATTTCAACTATGAGATTTTACATGCATATTTACCCACAATTCATTCTCCTGATGGATATTTGCAAGGTTGGTATAACATTGTTCATTATAAAGGAGGCATTGTAGTACTCTTGGTGTTACAAGAGGAGTTCCTTGTAATGTATCATACACACCCCTTGACAGTACACCCTAGCCTGGAGAAGATGTACCAAGAACTCTAATGGAAGTTTTGATGGTCTGGTAAGATGAATGTAGTAGTAGATTTTGCATATCGATGCCTTACATTCCAGTAGGTGAAGGCTGAGAACTAGGTTTCAGTAGGGTTTTCTCACCCGTATATGATACAGAGTGGAAGTGGGATGGAATATAAAAGTACTTCATGATCGGATTAATATGGATGTATAAAGGGAATGATTCTATCTGGGTGATCATTAACTGAATCACCATGTCGGCCCACTTCTGAGATATCATAAATTAGAGTACCATAGAGTACATGGTATGCCTCTACGTCCAAGAGATAGTTCGGTTTTAGGGAATTCCATCGAAAAAAGTCTCAGATCGAGACACCTACATCACATCTTATTTGTGGAAGGGATTGCATGATTCTTTTGGAACTCAGCTACGCTTGAGCACAACATTACATCCCCAAATAGAAGGGAAGACAGAGAGGACCATTCAGGTTTTAGAGGATATGTTGTGGGCCTGCATCTTGGAATTCAATCATGATTTGGAGGACCAACTACCACTGGTGGAATTTGCGTACAATAACAGCTACCACTCCACCATTGGTACGGAACTGTTTGGGGATATAAATGGGAGACTATGTTGGTCATCGCTTTTCTTGACCGACCCCAGAGAGTTAGCACTCATAGGTCTGGAGTTGGTGCGAGATACCATCAAAAAGGTTCAAATCAGGCAGGATAGGATGAATACTTCATAAAGATAGTATAATAGTTATTTTAATAGGTGAAGGAGACCCCTGGAGTTCGGGGAGGGAGACGATGTCTTATTTTGGGTCCCACCGTGACGAGGATTATGGAGATTTTTCCAGGGCGCCAAGCCATCTTCTATGTTCATCAGATATTTCTAGATACTATGTAGAGTTGGCGAGGTGGTATACCTCCTAGATATACCACCACTGTTTCATTGGGTACATGGGTGTCTTCCACATGTCACAACTGAGGATTTATGTGCATGACTCATCGCACGTCATCAACCGGGGCAAGAAAGACATTGAGGATGGTAAGAAATTTGTAGAGTACCCTATGGAGATTGGGGAACAACAGATGAGGATTCAATTTGGGTGATCGATTCCCTTGGTGCATGTCCGATAGCATCACGGGTAACTTCAAGAGATCACGTTGGAGTGGGAGGCTCAGATCAAGGACAAGTACCCAAATATTTTTGAGTAGCCCTTGATTTGGATTTTCGAGGACACAAATCCCCAATGTGGGAAGAATGTAATATCTATGATATTCTGTGTATTTTTTTTAACATTATATGGAATTAATACAGACCCATGATATTTGATGGTGTGTGATTTCGAGGCCCGGAGTGCCCGGAATAAATGAATGAAATAAATTTATTCTTGTAAAGATCATGCAAGAGAGGTTTTTCTAAAAAGTGAAATAACTATTAAAAGGGAGGATAGATCATAAATCTAAGGGCAGCATTGCATTCATAGTAGAGACATTTCCTTAAGAATGGCCTAACATCGACTGGCACGGGTTGACTACAACAGTTAGTTTTAGATTTTTTAAAGAAGATAAAATGAATTAATAATTTATTTTATTTTAATTGTTTCCAAAATGTAGATATTTATATTTTTCATTAAATAAGAAAAATCCCAAGGTTAGACTATAACCATGGAGAACTATCTATAATCCTCTGGAGAATTCGAGATAATCCAACCTTGGAGGATTCTTGATGGAAACTGACAAAAGATGAAACATTTATCATTACATAGTGAGATCCGATATCAAAAAATGACTTATATACCTCTTCATCTATCCCTGCTGTAGGTTTTTTTCTTTGTTTTATTTCCCCATTCATTTATTTAATTTTGATCAAAGATCAACGCACGAACTGGTTGATCCGGCGATCAAGAGTTCTTGTGGGAGGGTTTTTATTTTCCATTTCTTATATGGATTGATTCAAGAAATTAATCTCTGATAATTTTTGGAATATTGTTTGACTTTTCCGGTTTAACCCTTCTTTTGGGATAGGATTAACATCGTGAAAAATGACAGTGGAGATTCATTTCTCAAATAGGTTTATTGTTTTTCATCATATTTTCTTCACGTTCTTTGCATTCTTCATGAGTCAATGAACAATAGATCGTTGCGTGTCTATTTCACAATGCAACGAACCCAAATCTATGATTAAACATCATGATGACCCATCGGAGGTGCGAAGGGGGTGTCGTACTATGAATTGGATCAGATCATGGAGGATCTTTCTTCGATCATTCTTCAGATTGGTGGATCAAAACTTATTTTTGGGGCCGTTCGAAAGCCGAGAAACAACGAAAATTGCTTTTCAGCATCGAGGAGACTAAGAATCTAGAGTTTAGTGGAAGTGGGAAATTAGAATGAATATTAGAGAATCTGCAATGAGCGGTAAAGAAATTTTGTGATTCTAGAAATTCTGGAACACACGGTGTGTATCCCAAAAAAAACTATGTAGGACCTTTGGTGGTGGCTATGGTTTGTGCGCTGCAGCGATGAAGAACATGATATGCCTCTAGGGAGACATGCCGTGTGGGACCCACCCATAGGTGGATATAGTTCTAGGGAACAGAAGAATTTACACAACTTTATTTCCAAATAACTTAGTGTGTGAGTCCTTAAACGGGACTCAGCATGTGTCTTAGAAGATACATGGACACAAGGTGGTTTCATGGTTGGGTAATCCACCAAACGACAAGACCATGTCGGATGCATTGGCTAACCCATGTACCAGTTACACGGGAAGGAACACATTGGTTGATACTATGTATGGGAACACGACCGTGTACATGAATGGATACATGGTTACTCAGACATGATGTGTGGTCCATACTACACGTTGTGTACTTACTTTCATGCACAAAATATTCTTCTAACTTGGGCTATTTTACATAGATAGTACCCATAGTTGAGAGACAGGGTATGTGACCCTTATACATGCAATTTATATAATGGAACAAGGCTTAAACCTGTTGTACGCCATATCTTGAAAATATTTCATTTGGGTTTGTGCCCATTTTTCTATTTCTCGTGAAGGTCAGGTATCCTTTACATTTACAAGAGTTTGATCTATTCCGCATAACATTCTAAGATTGTGTTAGGAATCCCACCAAGAGGCCCAGAGAAAGGTCATCTGTCCATTCATGACCCTAGGTACATTCATTTATAGACAAGAATATTCTTACAGGACGTTGATCCTCTACATAGAATGTGAATTTTGATGAGTCGTAGTATCCACCAAGGCCCTGTAAGCGATCCTCATCTGTGTGTCGTGATCTATCCCCACTCAAGAGTGTGTTCTCCCAGAATGAGTGTATCAATATCTCGTGTCCTTTTCCAAAGAACAATACTTCTTCAATGGACATCATTAGAACCATCAGACTGGTGGAATGAGTTCTCCATGATGAGTGCTTCGTGGAACCTTTGAACTAAATCCCTAGTGGCAGTATGTGGTTTTGTAACTTGTCTATAGACTACGGGTCTGAGTTTTGAGTATATATGTATTTTTTATCTCTTGTTATATGTTAAATAGACATATACTATGTAGATACTAATGTACCTTTACTTTTTGTATGGATTTGTGTTTTTTGGGGTCCTCTACTGAGTCTTGTTATACTCACCCATGCACGGGCTTTTCCCACACGTGTCATGTCTTGTGCAGAAAAGTGGCCTTTTGACAGAGACCAGGGAAGACCATGACCGGACTGAGATTTCTGAGTTACCTATAAGCCGAGGTGTTATTATGGATATGAGCAGATGTCCCAGTACCTCTTCATACATACATGTTGTACTTTGCAGTTTTCATACTCTTATTTTTGGTGGGATTGTATTCTTTCCTATTTTACAATCAGTACTTTACATTTTGACTTACTCTTTTGTTTGGGATCAGTTGTATGCATTAATTTTGTTCAGAAGAGTTTTTTTAAATTTCAATATTTATTAGATTAGAGGTGTGTGCATGTGTACAAGTACATAGGCAATGCCTCCCATGTTAGTGATATTCCTACTCATTTCTAGTCACCAGCCCATGGCCTATTAAAGGTGGGTTGGCAGAGCTGCAGCGCGGGCCCCACTAGGACTAGTCATTTCAAAAGTAGCATCCATGGATTCGACATGGAAGAGGAAAAACTAGATCCGAGGTACACTATGTGTAGCACAAATACACATCGTGACTGGCGTTACATGTTGGGAAAATTCAGAGACACATTGATGTAGGTTTGGATGTGAAAACCCCAATAAAAGGCTATTTTCGCCACACATTTGAATCATTCTAGGAAGATATTAATGCCAGAAATCCACAATAAAAACGTGCACCTACTTCCACCATTTTTTTAGGATTTTCCATTCTTATTTTTCTACACATTCTAAATGTTAGAATGAGCGGGTGATTTATTCATGTCAAGGCAAGTGGGATGAAATGGTATTGAATGTAAGAAGTATTTTATCACTAATTTCAAATCATGTTGGGATTTTATATTTTCTCTTAAATTCTATCATATTCTTAGTTCTTCTTTCCTGATTGTTATGAGTAGGGTTCGGGATTGGGGTAAATTTTTTTATTTGTGAATAACCATTTCCTATGTTGAATACATGTTTAAATAGAAAATCTAGGTGTTATACATCCACCATTACAATTGAGTTTGTTTTGTCCCTATGTTTAACTAGAATTTTGGGTTACCCAATATTTTCAATTAGAAGAAACTGATCATAAAAAAATGATAGCATTAAATGGATTATATTTTTCATGACCATTGAACTCTCTAGGACCTGGTTTCAAAAACGGCATAATTTCCATTAATTATTTCATACCATTTTATCTCATGAACCAAGACTCATTACTGCCCGACACCCTTTTAATATTGTCTTCTCCCCCATTCCTCTATTTCATACCATTTTATCTCATGATCCTAGACTCATTACTGCCAGACACCCTTTTAATATTTTCTTCTCTCCCATTCCTCACCAATCCCATGATCAGTTATTTTGAATTACTTTTAGTAATAACTAATTATTTTTGGTTTATTTTATTTAATTAATATTATCTTCAACCTATCTCTGGGGGTTTTAACTCAGAATTGTGAATCATTTACTAAACTACAATTTAGCCACATGTTTGTTTTGTGTTAATAAACTTATAAATTCGATAAACCGACATGAATTAATGATGCCTTTATAGCTATCAAAATTTTAGAATCATTGATGTGGATAGGTGTGGAGAATTAATAGTTAAATAATGTAGACAATGTAATTTCTCATTTATTTTGTTTATTTATTTTATCATAGGTTTTTTATTTATAACTTTTTATCACACTGGATTTTTTTAGTTATGATATTAGCACTGTAAAGTAAAATGAATATAAAGAATATGTTCTCCTTCATAACGAATGATATGGTGAAACTACTCAAGGATTTTAATGAAATGAGATGTTAACCATTAGTGTTCCCTCAATTGTACCCATGCACAGCTTTCACAACACCCCATACCCTAGAGATAATAGTTTATAAGGAGCATCCTAATCCAAGAATATTGGATAGTGAAGTATTGGTATGTACTAATTCCAGTGCCTATTTTTATTCTAATAGATACCATAAATTATCTAGGATGAGAAGATGATGAAGAGGGTGACCTTACCACATAACATGAATGGTCTAAAGAATAATTTTTAAAACAACTACAGGAAAATGAGACAGAGTAAGAAGAGGTTGAAGATGGTGGACCCTCAACTACTGAGATTCTACAAATCATCATAAAAAACATGGACTGCAGCTGAATAAAGAATAGGATGAAGTAGATTAATAAAAATATGAGAAATAGATAGTAGTTTACACATTTATGAATGATTTATAATAAAATTAATGTGCATTAAAAGAATAAGAATATCCAACTGCGCCTTGTGTTAACTACAGAGAGGGAAAACATGAAGCAGCAATCGAAAAAAATTAAAATAGTTGGTGTTTTCATATGAAGAAATCCTTGAGGAAAATCAACACACATCAATATTAGTTATATAAGAATAATTTTACTGATTCTGGACAGATATTGATATCTTTTTAGTGATAATTATTTTATTATGACTCTGGTCACCACTTCTGAGGTCAATTCCAATAATATTGAGAAGAAAAAGAGATAATCTGGTATATTTTCAAAGACAAAATTGGGAAAACATTATATGACTCACCTTAAACAACACTCGAATCATCTAACCATGGTATGTTCGAACAAAATGACTGTTAAAAAGAAGAATATTTTGGGAGGCAACACAAATTTTATTCCTTTATAGAAATTTATATTTATTGTTTTCATAGGATTTAATTTTATATTAGTATGTAATTTCAATTATCCTATTATTTTTGTGCATATTGAAATTACATTAATATTCATTTGTTTCTATTTAATTTTTATTCCCTTGAAAGGCAATATTGCTGGGTAGAAGCTCATAAAAAAAGAAAGAATAGATGTTGGAAGACCATTTACATGTCATGAATCTTGATGTAGGTATTACCTATGTAGCCAAATATGAACCACAATTTCAAGGGGAGTAAGATATTCAATTTTGAATTTTATACTATATTCCCGAAATTTGATAGTTTTTTGTGATTTAATTGGAAATCTCATGTCTAAAATTGATTCATGATTTAATCAATAGAACTCTGGGAAATAAACTACAGAGGACAATTATCATGCCATGAATTTTAAATTTTATTGTCCATAAATTTTAACGAGAAAATAGGGAAATTAATAAGTATAGATGAACATGTGGATTTTAAAATTCAAAAAATATAAGAGCATATTGATCAATTTAAATTAAATTTCTCTGAGATATGACTATGTTTGGAATTTTTAAAGATTTCATTATTTTATTTAATTATTCGTATGCAATTCCATGAGTGATTGTCCCAACCATCCGTCTCATTACTGAGACATTCAATGAACCACTATTTTTGATTATTTCTATTGTATATTTACTAAGAAACACAGGCATGTATCCTTCTAGAACATGTACTGCATCTTATCAAATCTATAACTGTAAAAAGTTACATTTAATATTAGGGATGTATATTTTTTGTTATACATATTCCTGATACCCACCATGTATAAATCCCTTTTATACCTATAGAATCCATGAACAGACTTGTTTCGAAATGAGCAATGTAACAAGACTATTTTTTCCATTCCAACCTTCCCTTAATTTTTTTTACATTATATTGACAAGAATAATTGTAGAGGAGGATCATTGATGGGTGTACCGGGATATAATTCATTGTCAAAATTGTACGAGGGGATTTTTTACTATGATATGGGGAGAGGACTTTTATCTTTCATTATACTTAATTATTCACCCATATTTTTAATATATATATATATCAAAAAAACATTTAAAAAATTGGGATGTGTTTGGGAGGATAAAAAATAAATATTTTCTAGACCGAGGATTTTGATCTTATGTGGTTAGGTGATGGATTTGGGAGTTTTTCAAAACATGTGTTTTGAAGTAGAAAAAAATTGAAAAAAAGAGCACTATAGGTTGATTCATTCATTATGCATACATGTATTATAATCCCAGATTGATATTTTTTGGGGGAATAGATAGATGAAATTTATAAATGGAGATATTCATTGATATTATTTTTATATCATGAAAAATTCATTAGAGTCAAACCTCTTTTTTTAGATTATCTTATTATATCTTTTACCTACCTACCATGAATCCTTGGAGTCATTTGATCCTAAATTGTGAGGCCCTTGTGATTAATTGTGACAGTGTCTTTACGTGGTAGATTTGTTAGATGCTTTGCAAGTATGTGGTATGTTACATATTTTAGAGGTATGCGGTAAACACTTTTTTCTTTTGTACCCTTATGATGAGTAGAAAAAATCATGTGAGGTTGATTTGAAGTGCCATTCATACTGATAATGGATTATAAAATTAAAATGAATGAATTAAAAGGCTTAGTTATTTCAAATGAGAAATTTAAAATACATTTTTATCATGTTTATTTGATAAGTGAGGTGTTGATGACTTTTTCTTTTTTAAACTTGAAATTTTAATTTTTCAATTGATAAATTGATCTTATTGAAATTGATTTTGAATCATGGTATGATGAATGTCCTTTTTTTATATCAAGATTCCATCCTTGAGGACAAGGCTGAATTCAAGTGTGGGGGTATTTGATACGTCTATTTCATTTATATATTTTAGAGTATTTTTGTATATTGAATTGTATATTTAAATGAAAATTATGATATTTTTTTTGAATTATATGACTTGTTTACAATTTTTATGTAGGAAACATAAATTATGTGACTAAGGAAAAGAAAATAATGGGAAAATGAGATTAATGATCATAGTGTGACACTACTTTTTTGTAGTTGAATTAGATTTGGGAATTCTGAAGCAGATCACCTACACAACATGTACCATCAAAAAACAACAGGTAGTGTTAGATCATGACCTGATGAAGACTACATATAACAAGTCATGATGAGAATACATGTTGTGAATGACCAGTATAGGTCATGTTCCATCAGTATAGGATGTGACGGAAGTCAACGTTTCAAATTAATGAACATGATTTGTGAAGGAGTAATTAAAAAATAGAGGAGAATGTGGACCATGATTACATGACATTTTTCTTTAGTACACATCATAATGAAAATCAAACAGCCAAATCTACATTAGTAGATTTTTGGCGTAGAGGAGGAAAAACTGGATCTAAGGTACCTGACGTGTACAACATGTAAATATCATGACTAGGTCGACGCATAGAGAAAATTCTGGGATGCGCGGCCTCAGTTTTTGATATGAAAAAGCCCATAAAAGGTACCCTTGGCTGACGATTTTTTGCATTTCCAATAGATCTCGATGATAGAAACCCACCGGACAAGGGATCAACTCCTACCACCATTTTAGTTGGATTTTACTTTCTTATTCTTCTACACCCCCTCATGGTTATCATGATGGGGATATTTATTCGTGATGAGGAAATCATGATGAATGGGGATTGAATGTAAGAATTATTTCATAATTAAATTAAATTAGCGTTGATGTTTCATATTTTCTCTTCAATTATATCACTTTATTAATTCTACTTGCATGATCATTGAGAGTGGGGTTTGGGATTGGGTTTAATTCCTTAATTTATGTATGCTCAATGCCTTGATTGAATACATTTGATTGTTATGAAATATATAGGATATCATTCCACCATTCCCATTCTCTTTCTTTTATACCTATGTTTAAACACAGTTTTGGGTTACCCATTAATTTGAATTTGAAGTAACTAATCATGGGAAACAGATATATTTAAATGTAGATCATTTTTCCAGATGAATGAATTCGTTATGACCCAATTTCAACAACTACATAATTTCCATTATTTATTTCATACCTTGTCATCTCATAAACCTGGACTCAGGGCTGCCTAAAAACCTTTTTATATTGTATTCTCCACTATTCCTCACCAATCATATGCTCAATATTTACATTTAATTTCAAAAATTAGAAATTAATTTTGTTTTATTTTATTTAATTAATCTTTTCTCTGACCTATCTTTGTGGGTTCGACCTCATAAATTCATATCCTATACTACCCTATTGTTTAGTTGTATGTGTGTTTCATGGAAATAAATTTCCTAATTTTTTAACCTAGTGGAAATTAATGGTTTTATATGGCTATTTTAGGTGTAAGAATAAATAAATAAATAAAATTTATTAATAACATTACCTCTTCATTAGACGATGTCTTTAGGTTTTCACCAAAATTCTTTATATATGGGTTTTATTAAAAAAGGATTCTATAAAATTTTGAGAGGAGTTATAAAGTTATATAGTCATCTATTTTCTAAACAGAAGAACTTTGACGATGTGAATTAGAGAGGATATTGGTGGAATTTTATAAGTTGGGGAGAGGACAAATTTGGATGTTTTGAAAAAAAGATGTTCTACCAATATTTTATAAATGAAACAAAGATAAAACAATATATCATTATTGACCCCTATGTAAAATATGGTCAAACTATGGCTATAAAATAGATTTTATACATGTTTTTAGGTCATTTTAACTCATATCCTTTTATTTTAACCCTAGATAAACTTGTTTTTATCTTAACCATAGTAAAATATTGTCAGAGTTTTCAATATTTATTGGAACAAAAAATTATGTTGACCATGTTATATTAAATAAATTATTAAAATTATGAATAATTAATACATTTTATCACATTTTATTAAAATATTAGGAATAATATAATTTACAACTAATCTCAGAGGCCCGATGAAAAAGCGATTTTTCAAGGAGTGTATTTGTTATGAATAAAATAACATTACATTAACTGTCTGACTAGTAATTTTTATTATTTTGCAGTAAATTATTATTTATAGATACATGAAGTATAAACTTAATTGAAATAATTTCTATTTATGGTTTTTTCAATTATATATAATTTATAAATATTATGCACTTTAAAAAAAATTTAGAAAATTGTGTATTTAAGTAAAAAAAATAAATTTATACTAAAATCCAATATAAAAATGATTAAAATATAAATAATTTTCTTGATTATGAATAAATAATTATTAAGTTACATGATATAAAATTAAAATAAAACCATACTTTTATATTAAATAATTTATTATAATAAAGAATTGTATTCGAAAAATTGTTATTTTTTACTATTTATTAAAAAACAATATTTTTCAAACACCTCAAAATTTCCCATTAATTTAATTTTTATATTATAATATAAAACTTAAATATCAATATATGAAATTAGTTTTATTAAATTTCAATAAATTTAAATATTTTTTTCTCAAAAAAATAAATAACAATTTTTTTATAATAAAAAAATTTATTTTTTAGAATATAATTACATTAATAAAATTAGATTGATTATTTATTAAGAATTTATTAATATATTAATATTGAGATGTTCATACATATTTATATATAACACAAATATTTTAATTTTATTAATACCAACAAATTTAAATCTTGTTTATAATAGTCATATTTAATTAATAATATTTTTTGATTTATTTAAGTTTGATGTTGAGTATCTTGTTCCCAATCTGTCGTAGTTTTATTTTATAAAATCCCGGGGTGTTACATTCTCAGACAATTTAACAAATTTTATCCACATAATTTTTACATGAATTCTATATTCAAAGGCCTTTTATTTTAAAATATATATCTTGAATTTCTAAATCGTAACAATACTTAATAATGCTTCCCCGTGATAAGAAAATAGAATAAAATAATAAGATATCTTGGAATAACACATAACATGGATTTGAATTGTTAAAATATTTGTGGAATATTAAAATATATACATGGATAAAATAATATTGTGAAAATAATGATGGAATGTGAGATAGATCATTTCTCTTAAGAAAGTGAATATTCATGAGAATGTCAACAACCACAAATATGTAAACCAAAGTCATGTAAAAAGTCCATTTATTTCGTAAACATTTATTATAATAGGAAAAAATATTGTCTTGGTATATTTAACCATGTTTTGGGGAATTAAATTACAATATAGAGTAAGAATATAAGGAAATATATAAATACATTACGGGTATACATTTATTCTTTAATAATTTTCCACAAATAAACAAATTTTTCTCTATATAATGACTATTCTATATAAATGTTTTATTCCCAATGAACTAAAATTAAATTCAAACAGGTCACATATATCAAAAAATGAAAACTAGTTAGTCCTCCTATCGTTAGACACAAACCAAAACCATAATTTTTAAAAAAAAGTTAAGATAATTCCAAAAAAACAGTTAAACCATCATTTTTTGAAATGTAATATTAATATCCAATGTCACAACATCAAAATTTTAGTATGGATCACTCAATGAGTAATTTTGTTAAAATTCATCGAAATATTCCTGAATAAGATTAAAACACAAAAATTAGAAAGGATTTATGACATATTCTTTCAAGATTTATTAAACATTTTTATCTAAATAATGTAAACCACTTTTAAAGTCTCTGGACAAACAAATGTATAATCCCTAATCTTATAATCTCCAAGATATACTAATTAATTCCAGAATTAACATGAATCACCATACTGAAACAATAAAATATAATATGATTCCAAAAGATTATTCAATATTTTTTACTTAACTAAATTCTTAAAATATTTAATTTACCTTAATCATATAATTTTCCCAAAATCATGAGCTTATTCTGAAATTACAATAATCACCAAATAACTTTTTAATCCCATATATATATATATAAAATAAAACATAGGTTCTCAAAATAAAAAAATCATTATAAATAAAACTTTTATAGTGAATACATTATGTCATACTAACAATGTCATCACATAGGCCATTTATTGGAATTTCATTCTTGTAGAATGTTGGTTGTTAATTCATTCCCCATGACCTTTCCAAAACATACAGGTTGTCTTTTTCTATAAATATACTCTTATACTTTATATAATATTTCCAGAAATATGATGAATATCCTGAAATAATATTCATAAAAAAATATCATATTAACCCTAATGGATTTTAATACCTTCAGAAATATATCATACTAAGATCATTCTTCATCAAATGAAATTTACAGATGTTAAACATAGGGTAATATATACCTTAAAATTTTATCAAAACTAAATAATTATCATTAAAATTTATCCCATTACAGGGAATATCAAAATAGTATTAATGAATTTAAACATATGTCAATACATAAATATTCCACTAAATCATAACTTTTAAATCCTTATATGTAGACACATTTCACTATATATGTTCTTCATAACCCATTAACCATGATTTTGAAACTTTTTTATTAATAATTACTTTCTATAAAATATTTTAAATAATGTTTTAAGATTAAAAAATTTTAAAACATAATCTAGGATATTATCCATACCTTTCATATTTCATTTATTCTTTCCTCACCTTCATCACTAATAGAATTATGCAGTTTTAGAGAATTATCTGCATAGTCTTTCTAGATATGTAATTGGTATTTCACCATATGAAAATGTTTTTCATAATGAACATACTACCAACATTTAAAACATTCAATTAAATCATATGGAATAAGGTTATCACCTGTCATGGTTTTAACTAAACAATTCATTTTCCATGATAATTTATTCCATTATTATATCTTTTACCATATACAAAACATACTCAATTTAACGTAAGATATATTCTTATTGATTCTTATCTCATTATTGAAAAATGAGTCATTTTATATTTTTACACTTATGATTTGCACTTGAACATACACAGAGCATCATTTATCTCTTATTTGGTGTGTTAGGAAGCTCACCTATGTTCATGTTATTAATCAGAATTTTCACTACTTGTTACGAATAACCAAAATAGCTTTTGTTGCATTTGATATTTTATTTAGATTCGCATTTAGACAAGCACCACATTCTCCTTAACATTTATTTCGAATTTTTTTTCTTTTTAGATCTATCCAATAACTAAAAACATAAATGGTACTATGATTATTTAAAATAAAATTTAATAACCCATCTTATATAGATCATAAATACAATGATATACGTAACCATTCCATATATTATTAAACACTCTATTTATCCAAAATATCAATAATTATTATTATCATAATATCCTCGATGATTATAAAAGATTTTTAAAAGAAGCTCATATTGTATCCCAATGATTAAAGTTTTCTAAATAGTTTATCTAATTCTAACTATACGGAGAGAACCATAAAAATTATCTATTCTAGTGACTATAGAATAGAAATAAATTTATTTCCCTAATAACCTTTTAGGATTAAGGTTTTATATAACATTCCCACAACTGTTACATAGAAATCCAACATATTATAAAGAGTTCACTTATAATTAGTAACAATTTTTCCTATAACATAAAACATATAAATAAAAAAATGTTTCCTTGACATGGAGAATCTTCATATCATTTATCTTGACTTATTCTATAACTTTACACATATATAAACCGAATGAAAAACTATTTAAATATGTAGGATAAAAAAATTATCAATAAGTGACCCAAAAAAGAATAAATTTGTTAGCCTAGTGAAAAGCATGAAAACCCTCAAAAAAACTTTTTCATAAAAACATGACTTTTTACCTATAAAGTACATCAACATTGTTTTAAAAATATCAATTATATTAACTTTTGGAAGAAAAATATTTCAATGAATACTCATTAGAAATCATTAAAATTTAATATAGGTTTATCTAGACATCATCTTCATGGAAACAGTTCAAATTGGAATTTCTATATAAGAAACATTAAATATAATTCTCTAGATAACATAGTCATTAACCAATGAATTTGATAAACATAATGAGGTTTACTCATCATATATTGTGCTAAAATGTGGCTCAATAATTTATATCTCAGGCTATAATGAGTATCAACCCATAAAGTAATATATATTTTCCTCACTCATTTCCATAAATAATTTAATAGGAAAGTATTATTTTAGAAAATATTATTCATTCACCTTTTCATCATAATACCTATGAATGACTCTTTTATACTTGTATGAAAAACACTTTTGGATAATAAAATAAAATTTTCTTTTAAAGATCTATTATAAATGTAAAAATACCCACAAAAAGGATATAGTGTTTCTCTTTGAATATAGCATGAATTTTTTTAGAGGAATGAAAACTCCAAAGAACTTTTATAGGGGTATTAAAAGTCATGATCATCATATATTTTAAAATGGAACATTCTATTTTTTTAAATTCAACCATTCCTTACAAAAATGGATTTTCAAAACCCCTTTAATCATCATAATAAGCATTAAATTTTCCTTTCTAATAATATTTTTAAAAAATATATTATTTATAAATTTATATTAAAATTAATATAATTTTAACAGAACGATTTAGAATGTAAATCTTTAAAAAGAAGTTTTAATTTATACAAGCCCTTATATTGAGTCTGAATCATCTCATATGGGCATTCTCATACTGAATAATAAAATTATGTTAATTATTTACATTATTAATTAATTTTATCAATTTTATTACTCATTTTCTTTTATCTCTTGAACTTCTATACATAAATAGTTATGAATCAACATTCACATCAGAATTTTAGATTGTTTTTTGATTATATTTCCAAAATGGAATTAGTAGGTTTAATATCGCCAAAAGGACATTATTGTGTCATATAAAAAATAATAATCATGAAATATTTATCATATTTATACATAAATTATTATTTTTTAAAAAATTATTAAATATTTTTATGAAAAATGAACCATGTTACTATTATTTAGACGATAGGTCGTATGTACGCCTGAGTAACATTTCCATTTATCAATAACTATAATTGATATTTTGTAAGTATTATGTTATTAATCAAAAAATTTAATATTATAATAAATAATATATTTTTTTCTAAAATATATATATATGTTTACAATGTGATGCGGTGATAAAAGAGCAATCTTATCACTTCATAGAGGAGATAGTCCACATGTACACACAAATGAATTATCATTTTTATTGAATATAATGTCAAAATGTAACAGGTATATTATATTTTAACAATGAAAAATATTTCATTAATATCATATATAAAAATTTATTTGATCATTATAACCAACCTTTACTTGTGATTATAGAATAAAAATTACATCGTCTCACAAGTTGGTAGTCCTTTATACACATGAATATCAATTTTGATTACCATTAAATGAAAGAGGTGTTGGGTGTAGGTTATTAAAATAACATAATAATATTTAGTTTTATGTTATAAAATTATGTTATTATATATTCATGTTTAAATAAATTTTTATGTCTGAGTAAAAATAAATGAAACAAAATTCTCTCTTAGGAACAAAACATCTTCTTGGGATGAAATATATAGGTTGGCACAAAATTCATCACTATAATGGATTTATAATCAAAAAAATTATTTATTATTCATGGTTCTATAATTTAAAAAGGAAATTTTAATGGTATTTTTTGAACTAAAAGGTTTTGAAGGTGATAAGAGGATAATAGAAGGGGTGTCCTTTTAAATGTGGTGGAGATAAAAAACATGAAATTGTTAAAATAATAATGTTATGCCCATTTTTATTTAATAAAAATGATCCAAAATAACTCACTATCAAACATTATAAGATATATCCTCTAAATAAGGACTAAAAATATATTTTAGGAAATTTCTTTTGGACATTGTAATTGTTATCCCTTAGTTTAATACCAAAATAAACCCATTTAATCCTTACTAGAAATAGAAGTTTGTTTTCTATTTTCAACATAAATTATAAAAAAAATATTTTGTTAAAATAATTATATAATAAAATTATGATTATTCATAATAAGGAATACATTATATCAAAATTAATTCCTAGAAGTGGCTGAATTTAATTTCTATCTAAACCCACGACGGTGATGAAAAAGTATGCTTTCATGAAATGTATTTTTCAATCAAAAACTAATTTTATATTAACTCTAAGACTAGTAATTATAATTATATTTATTAAAATTAAATATAATCTATAAATTTAGTTTATATAATTATTAATTAGGGGTTTTTTAATTAATTAAAATGGAGAAACATCTTTGACATTAAAAAAGTTTTAAGTAAAATTCATTTTTAAGGCCAAATTTAACTTATCCTAAATTAAAATAAAAATAAGATTCAAATGTAATTAATTTTATTATTTAAAATAAATTATATTTCATATAATTTTAATCAAATTTAATGACTAAATATTCTTTTAAAAGTATTTTATTTATTGAAAAGATGATTTTATTTGAATATCAATATTTTTCAAAATTTACAGAAAAACACATATCATCCGATAAATACCAATGATTAACCTTAAAATAAATTTTATATGATTATTTACAAAATTATGTTACATTTATCAAATGAATCTTCTAAAATTTTAATGGATTTAAATATAATATTTTCATACAAAAAGAAATATATATCATTTTTTGAACAAAAAAACTATTTAGAATAATAAAATTACATTTCTAAAAGTTGATTAATTATTTAGTGAGAATTTATCAATAAATTTATATTTTATTAGAAATAAATATATATAAATGTCACCAATAATTTAATATAATTCATACCCACTAATTTAACGACCATGTTATAATAGTACTATTTAAATAACAATATTTTTTTGTTCATTTATTTTAGGTGTTGTGTATCTTTTACGCTATATTAATTATCATTATTTTATAAAATATCAGGGGGTTATAATTTCACGATGAAGTCAAATGGTAAAAAAAATAAACTTTGTTTACACTGAGACTATAGAACCTTCTATCGTTAGTACTTTCACACACAACTATCACACATATCATGATAATCCTATCTAATAAATATTAAACATGGGTAACATCTGGAGGAAATGATCGAAAGTAAAATTAATATGAAATAAGAAAATAAAAATATTTTTTTTCATTCGTGGTGAAAATATACTTCCATAAAAACACAAATAATGAACAGGAATCACATACCCTAGTATGATTGAGTTACATTGGAAATGGTGTTTATAATGTACCAAACTCAAATACATCACAATATATAAAACATTCTTAAGTCACCATTATACCATATCCCCTAAAAAAGAGTAAAAATACTCATATTCTCTAATACCATATTGAAATGTCCAGACATTAATCACTTGGTCCGATTCATAATTCCAGACCACCTCAGGCGTTCCTCCCCGTCTGACAGAAGATGGTGATTAGCAGGTAGGTTTTTATTTAAATATAATGTACACAATAACCTCAATATGATTTAAAAAATGTAAAAAATTTTAATTATAATTAGTAGAAACAAAATCATACTATCATTAAATGATGAATGTGAAAGCACTAGACTCAATGGATGCAATATTAAATAAGTCACTAATCACCCATTAGTCCAATCACATACACAACAGAAAATATTAAAATTAAAAGTGGTAATAATACTATAATAATCACCTAATACAAGTATAGACACTCATTTATAGATATTTAAATTAGTTTTCCATGTCAAGTCGCAGCACAACTTGTACCTAGAATAAGAGAGGGATGTTTGGGTACTAGATTTCCATGGCCCCTAGGAAGGGTGTGAGTACAATTCAGTAGGAAACTGTAGGACCCCGGGACTCCCTGAGAGGGGAGGGGTGAATTAGGGTGACAAAATTATCTTTTAATGTGATGGATCTTATTCCCACGGTGGTAGGAACTTGTTAAACCTATATGATGAATATGATCAGAAAGAAAACATTCACATGCAGAGAGATGACACAACACTTTTTACTTGGTTAACCACTAAGGGCTATGTCTAAGGAGAATACGCCTATAGGTCTTCGGTCGTACCAAATTCCACTATTCTTCACTAGATGTGGATTACAATGGTTCGAGCATAGTCACATTGTCCCAGGCTCACTGCCTTTACAAAGGTTCACGGATAGCACACTGCATCCCATGGGTCACTCTCGTTGACTCCCCCTGGCTCACTACCTTTGGTGAATTCCCACTCAGTTTATAGATTTGAAACACTCTTCATCATTGCAAAAGAATGAATCCTCTTTTCTATTTAGATGCTCTGTTGAAGTCCAACTCTCACCCTTGGACTAATCTCACTTTTCACCGAAGGTATCAGGAAATCTTCCAACTTTCGTGAAGCTCCAAAAAAACCGATGTACCTCAACAACACATGGCGCGCTTCTCCAAGCCCAGAGCGCAAGTCACTTGTGCGGCACAAATTCGGCATGCATCACCTAACCACACGTGTGGCACCTCCTTCTTCAGCTCCAAACATGCATGACTCACTGTATTTTATGGCCAAACCACTAAGGATGCGCAGCCAACAACCGGTGTGCAACTTCTACCTATGCGACCAAACTACCACTTGTGTGACTTCTACACTTGAGCCATGGGAGCTCAATAAATCTCTAAGTCTTGAACTTAGTTGAAAATGAGGAGGGGTGGTCCACTATTTATAGGCAAACTAGACACCTTGCACGGTGGCACGCAAGCCTCCTCTCGGTGCGCAAGTTCTGGCACACAACTCCAACAGCCCTAGGCTCTGTCGTGCAACTCACTTGCCCGACCACACCAACACTTGCACGACCCTCTTTCCTTTGCCATATTTTGAAGTTATAATTTTTAAAAACATATGGCTTGCAACTTTTCAATCCTCTTAGGAACCGGCGTGCTTGTCCTTTCTCGGTGCGCAAGTCACTAGCGCGATATATGTCTGGCGCTCAACATCCTGAACCAAAAACCACTATTTTCCCCATTTGTCAAATTTGAGGTCCCAGAATTTGGAAAAGTCTAGAAAATAGTTCCACCTTCAATATTGTTATCATCTGGAATTGTATGAGTACTTTTCTAGAACACATTCTGATCTTCCTCTGAGGATTGACAACAAACACAAACCATACTCCAATTCATTCATAGATGAACATGGTTCCAACAGTCTCCACCTTTGGGTTTGTTGGAAATCTGTAAATAAATTCAATAGATCACCATCCACATGCAGACCAAAATTGTAGGAATAAACTCATCCATCACTCTAAGTCTATGTGAGTAATGGTCGGTGTAGAAAATAAGAGAGGAAGCTTGAATAGGGTCCCCGTGCTTGGGAATTTCTCAATGACGCCCAAGAAATTCTCTTACAGTGTCATAGAAGCATTACATGCCCAATGTATTCCTTCTAGTCCTTCTCATCCTATCACTGGCACTGAATCTCATCGTGTCACGGAATCATTTCATGCCTGCATTTATTCCTTTCTCCCCCATTGACAATAAACCCAAAGACTTATAACACTAAAAAAAAATCGGGCAATAGCGACCGCCATTGGCGATCGCTATAGGACTCTAGCGACCGCCCAAAGATTACCATTGGCTGTCGCTTTAGCTTCATCGCAGTAGGCCAATTGTGACCGCCAATGGCACTCGCTATAAGTGGCCGAAATTCTGGCCTCAAGCGACCGCCTGGTGGTCACTAAAGGCGGCCTACCTGGTCACCATTAGCGACCACCAATGGCGGTCGCTGTAGGTGACTGAAATTCCGGGCTACAATGACTGCCTTTGGTGGTCACTAATGTCGCCTGGCAAGCAGCCTATAGCAACCGCCATTGGCGGTCTCTAGTCTGGGAAAAAAAATTTAAAAAAAAAATTCTAGTGAAAGAAATATATATATATATATATATATATTTATTAAATAAAATATATATATATATTAAATAAAATATTTATATATATAATATTAAATAAAATATTTTAAATATATATATATATAATGTTTTAAATATTTTAATATATATCATATTATATATATATATATTAAAGAAATATATATATATATATATATATATAATATTAAAGAAAATATTTTTCGTATTCATCCAATAGGTTTGTTAAGCATATGGTAATAATAAATCAAATTTTATACTTAAAATTTGTATTTCTCTAAAAAGGTAATTACTACCTCTTAATAGAGAGACTATTTTAAATATAAATAATTGAACATTTATACATTTTTTATTTCAATATAAACTTATCTTTTGTAAAAATTAACATAAAAATGTGTTAGGGTTAATTTGTGGTATTTTTTTTGGATTTTCATTTTTTTAATGAAATGTACGAATTGTGTTTTGTTTTCTTCATGATGAAAAATCAGAGTTAAAACAAAGTAAAAATCATAAAAAATGGAAATAAATTTCAAACAGCATAAACACCAAGATCTTCCTACACAATAAATGATAAATGTGCTTCAATGATCCAAGCAGGTCTATCCATTTCAATCTTCGGCTTCAATAAACCTACAATAAGACAAAAAAACAACTAAACAAAACAAACGTAAATTAGACATAATTATTCAGTTATTATACACATATTATAAAATTAAATATGACAACAAATCATGGTTCTATAATAATTTAAAACCCCCAATTTAAGAAATTCTATCATTTCTGGTCATTCAGAGCACGTTTGCTTCGAATTCGATCCTCTCACGCCGTTCTATTGTTTAATGACATCGGAAATGCGTTTCCGGTCACCGTGGTCAAACGACACGTCCTATTGACGTGTCATCTACATGACCATTTCAAAATTCACACAACATCTGTTTTCGTACTATTTCAGGGCATTCCGAGGTCGTTCGGGTGGTTTTGACCCCCCAACGCGCCATTTTAGCACGCACTGAGCTGCTGAAAATGACAAAATCGGTCGTACGCGCACCGCACATTCGATGTGCATTTCATCTCCTCCTACACATCAAGAATAATATTCTGAATGTTTTTGTTTGGTTTCAGGTCATTCGGAGCATTTTTGCTCCAAATTCGACCGTCTCACGTCGTTCTGCTCTTTTGGGACACCGGAAACGCGTTTCCAGTCACCGCGGCTAAACGACACCTCTGAATGACTTTCTGTCTACCAGACCATTTCAAAATTCACACAATGGATGTTGTCGTACGGTTTCATGTAATTCTGAGGTCGTTCGGGTGGTTTTGACACCCCAGCGTGCAATTTTAGAGCGCACAATGCTGTTGAAAACGACATAATCAGCCGAACCATGCGCATCGCATGTCCGATGGGCGTGAAGTCTCCTCCTACATGTCATGAATAATATTCCTAATGTTTTCGCATGGTTTCATGTCATTCCGAGCACGTATGCTCTGAATTCGATCGGCTCATGCCGTTCTGGTGTTTTATGACACCAAAAATGCGTTTTCGGTCACCGTGGTCAAACGACACCTCCGATTGATGTTTCGTATGTTGTACCATTTCAAAATTCACAGAACAGCTGTTTTTGTATAGCTTCATGGAATTCCGAGGTTGTTCTGGTGGTTTTGTCCCCCCAACGCGCCATTTTAGCGCATGCCGAGCTGCTGAAAAGGACACAATCGGTCGTACCGCGCGCACTGCACGTCTGATGGGCGTTCTGTCTCATCCTATACGTCACGAATAATATTCCTAATGTTTTAGTTTAGTTTCAGGTCATTCAGAGCATGTTTGCTCCGAATTTGACCATCTCACACCGTTTATGATGTTTTATGACTCCAGAATCGTGTTTCCAATCACCGCGGTCAAACGACACCTCCGATTGATGTGCCTTTTTCCTGACCATTTCACAATTCACACAACAGCTGTTTTTGTACGATTTCCTGGCATTCTGACGTCGTTCAGGTGGTTTTGACCCCCAACGCGCCATTTTAGCGCTGGCCGAGCTGCTGAAAACGACACAATTGGCCATACTGCGTGCACCGCACTTATGATGGGCGTGTTGTCTCCTCTTACACATCACGAATAATATTCCTAATGTTTTCGGGTGGTTTCAGGTCATTCAGAGCACGTTTGATCCGAATTCAACCGTCTCACGCTGTTCTGGTGTTTTATGACTCCAGAAATGCGTTTCTGGTCACCGTGATCAAACAACACCTCTGATTGACGTGTCTTCTGCCCAACCATTTCACAATTCATACAACGGCTGTTGTCGTGCGTTTTCATGGCATTCCAAGGTCATTCCGGTGGTTTTGACACCCCAACGCGCCATTTTAGAGCGAGTCGAGCTGCTGAAAACGACACAATCGGCCGTACCGCGCGCACCACACATCCGATAGCCATGCCGTCTCCTACTACACATCAAGAATAGTATTCCTAATGTTTTCGTGTGGTTTCAGGTCATTCAGATCATGTTTTCTCCGAATTCGACCGTCTCACGCCGTTCTGGTGTTTTTTGGCTCCAGAAACGCCTTTCTGGTCACCGTGGTCAAACAACACCTCTGATTGACATTCCGTCTGCCCGACCATTTCAAAATTCACACAATGACTTTTATCGTACGGTTTCATGGCATTCTGAGGTCGTTTGGGTGGTTATGCCCCCCCAATTTTCCATTTTAGCGCGCGTCCAGCTGCTGAAAATGACACAATCAGTCGTACCGCGTGCACCGCACGTCCGATGGTCATTCCATCTCCTCCTACACGTCACAAATAATATTCCTAATTTTTTCATGTGGTTTTAGGTCATTCGGAGTAGGTTTCCTCTGAATTCGACCGTCTCACGCCGTTCTGGTGTTTTATGACACCAGAAACGCGTATCTGGTCACCGCAGTCATGAGACACCTCTGATTGACATGCATTCTACATGACCATTTCAAAATTCACACAATGGCTGTTTTCATACGGTTTCATGGCATTCTGAGGTCGTTCGGGTGGTTTTGACCCCCCAACGTGCCATTTTAGCACGCGCCGAGCTGCTGAAAATGACACAATCAGCTGTACCGCGCGCACCACACGTCTTATGGGGGTGTCGCCTCCTCCTAAACATCAATAATAATATTCATAATGTTCTCGTGTGGTTTCAGGACATTTGGAGCATGTTTTCTCTGAATTCGACCCTCTCACGTCGTTCTGGTGTTTTGTGACACCGAAAACACATTTCCTGTCACCCGCGGTCAAACGACACCTCCAATTGATGTGTCGTTTGCCCGAAAATTTCACAATTCAGAAAACGGCTGTTGTCGTACGGTTTCATGGAATTATGAGGTCATTTGAGTTGTTTTGACCCCCCCAACGCGCCATTTTAGCGCACGCCGAGCTGCTGAAAACGACACAATCGGCCGTACCGCGCGCACCGCACATTCGATGGGGTGTGTCGTCTCCTCCTACACGTCACGAATATTATTTCTAATGTTTTCGTGTGGTTTCAGGTTATTTAGAGCACATGTTTCCCAAATTCGGCCATCTCATGCCATTTTGGTGTTTTATGACACCAGAAACGTGTTTCCGGTCACCACGGTCAAACGACACCTCCGATTGACATGCCATATGCACGACCATTTCACAAATCACAAAACGGATTTTCTCGTATGGTTTCATGGAATTCTGAGGTCGTTCTAGTGGTTTTGACCCCCCAACGTGCCATTTTAGCGTGGGTCGAGCTGCTGAAAATGACACAATCGGCCGTACCGCGTGCACCGGACGTCCGATAGGTGTGTCGTCTCTCCTACACATCATGAATAATATTCCTAATGTTTTTGTGTGGCTTTAGGTCATTTGGAGCACGTTTTCTCCGAATTCAACTGTCTAACGTCGTTATGGTTTTTTATAACACCGGAAACGCGTTTCCAGTCACCGCGGTCAAACGACACCTTTGATTGACGTTCCATCTATCCGACCATTTCACAATTCACACAACAGCTGTTGTCATACAGTTTCATGGCATTTCGAGGTCGTTCGGGTGGTTTTGACCCCCCAACGCGCCATTTTAGCGCTTGCCGAGCTGCTGAAAATGACACAATCGGCCGTATCGCACGCTCCGCACGTCCAATGGGTGTGTCGTCTCCTCCTACATGTCACGAATAATATTCCTAATGTTTTAGTGTGGTTTCAGGTCATTTGGAGCACGTTCGCTCTAAATTCGACCGTCTCACGCCGTTCTGGTGTTTTATGACTCCGAAAACGAGTTTCCGGTTTCCTCGGTCAAACAACACCTTTGATTGATGTACCGTCTGTCTGACCAATTCACAATTCACATAACAGTACTTTTGTACGGTTTCATGGCATTCCGAGGTTGTTTGGGTGGTTTTGACCCCCTAACACGCCATTTTAGCGCGCGCCGAGCTGCTAAAAATGAAACAGTCAGTTGTACAATGTGCACCGCACGTCCGATGGGAATTTAGTCTCCTCGTACACATCACGGAGAATATTCCTAATGTTTCTATGTGGTTTCAGGTTATTCGTAGCACAATTGCTCCGAATTCGACCGTCTCACACCGTTTTGGTGTTTTATGACACCGGAAATGCATTTCTAGTCACTGAGGTCAAACGATACCTTCGATTGACGTGTTGTCTGCCCGACCATTTCAAAATTTACAAAACGGCTATTTTCATACGGTTTCATGGCTTTCTGAGGTCGTTCGGGTGGTTTTAACCTCCCAACGCGCCATTTTAGCACGAGCCGAGCTGCTGAAAACGACACAATTAGCCGTACCGCACGCACCGCACATCCGATGGGCATTTCATATCCTTCTACATGTCATTAATAATATTCCTAATGTTTCCGTGTGGTTTCAGGTCATTTGGAGCACCTTTTCTCCGAATTCGACCGTCCCACGCCGTTCTGGTGTTTTATGACACCAGAAACCAATTTCTGGTCCCCGCAGTCAAACAACACCTCTGATTGACGTTCTGTCTGCCCAAACATTTTACAATTCACACAACGGCTGTTGTAGTACAGTTTCATGGAATTCCGAGGTCGTTCGTGTAGTTTTGACCCCCCCCCCCCCCCAACGCGCCATTTTTCCGCGCGCCGAGCTACTGAAAACGACACAATCGGTCCGTACCGCACGCACTGCACGTCCTATGGGCATATCTTCGCCTCCTACACATCACGAATAATATTCCTAATGTTTTCGTGTGGTTTCAGGTCATTCGTAGCACGCTTTCTCTGAATTCGACCATCTCACGTCGTTCTGGTGTTTTATGACACCGGAAATGTGTTTCGGGTCACCCCAGTCAAACAACAACTCTGATTGACATGTCGTCTGCCCAACCCATTTCACAATTCACACAATGGATGTTTTTATATGGTTTCATGGCATTCTGAGGTCATTCGGGTGGTTTTGACACCCTAACGCGCCATTTTAGCGCTTGCCGAGCTGCTGAAAATGACAGAATCAGTCGTATCGTGTGGACCGCACGTCTGATGGCGTCCCGTCTCCTCCTACACGTCACAAATAATAGTCCGAATGTTTTAGTGTGGTTTCAGGTCATTCAGAGCACGTCTTTTCTGAAGTTGACTGTCTCACGCCATTTTTGGTGTTTTATGACTCCAGACATGTGTTTCCAGTCACCGCGGTCAAATGACACCTCCGATTGACATGTCATCTTCCCAAACATTTCCCAATTCACATAATGGCTGTTGTCGTACGGTTTAATGGCATTTCGAGGTCGTTCGTGTGGTTTTGACCCCCCCAACACGGTCATTTTTAGCATGCACCGAGCTGCTGAAAACGATACAACCGCCCCATACCGCATGTATCGCACGTATGATGGGCATTCCGTCTCCTCCTACACGTCACGAATAATATTCCTAATGTTTTTAGTGTGGTTTCAGGTCATTCAGAGCACGTTTTCTCTGAATTCGACCATCTCATGCCGTTTGTGGTGTTTTTTGACTCCAGAATGCATTTCCGGTCACCGTGGTCAAACGACAACTCCAATTGATGTGTCGTCAGCCTAACCATTTCAGAATTCACACAATGGCCATTTTCGTACGATTTCATGGAATTCCGAGGATGTTCGTGTGATTTTGACCCCCCAACGAACCATTTTAGCGGGCGCCGAGCTGTTTGAAAATGACACAATCGGTCGTACCGCACGCACACAAGTCTGATGGTGTGACGTCTCCTACTACTCATCACGAATAATATTCCTAATTTTTTTTGTGTGGTCTTAGGTCACATTTTTTCTCCGAATTCGACCATCTCACGCCGTTTATGGTTGTTTTTCGGTCACCGCGGTCAAACGACACCTCCGATTAACATTCCGTCTTCCCGACCATTTCAAAACTCACACAAAGGCTGTTTATATAAGGTTTCATGGCATTTTGAGGTTGTTCATGTGGTTTTGATCCCCCAATGCGCCATTTTAGTGCGCGCCGAGCTGCTGAAAATGACACAATCGGTTGTACTGTGCACACCGCATGTCTGATGGGTGTGACCTCTCCTCCTACGCGCCACGAATAATATTTCTCCTGTTTTAGTGTGGTTTTAGGTCATTCGGAGCACGTTTTCTCTGAATTTGACCATCTCACGCCGTTTATCGGGTTTTGTGACTCCGGAAACGGGTTTCCTGTCACCGCGGTCAAACGACACCTCTGATTGACGTGCCGTCTGCCCGACCATTTCACAATTCACATAACGGCTATTTTCGTATGGTTTCATACAATTCCGAGATCATTCGGGTGGTTTTGACCCCCCAATGTGTTATTTTAGCATGCGCCGAGCTGCTGAAATCGACACAATCGGTTGTACCGCGCGCACTGCCTGTCTGATGGGTGTCCCATCTCCTCCTACACGTCACGAATTATATTACTAATGTTTCAGTGTGGTGGTATGTCTGGGGTGTAGGGAGGGGCAGTCCAGGGTTCGGGGGGGGGGGGGGCGTCCGGAGTGTGTGGTGCCTGTCCGGGGTGCAGGGAGGCCTGTCCGCGGTGCGGGGAGGGCCGTCCGG